>JANAVB010020600.1:4785076-5350721 GCA_029216955.1 Iris pallida
CATATTTCTATAAATTCAGGATCCCTATATGTTGGCGTTTTCTACTTTCCTTTGGGAACTTTTAGTTCCACATTAGAAAACCACCAAAGTATATACCTCAATATATAGCTATGCTTGTGTTCGAGTATGCACATGGAGTGTGGTGGTCCATGTGGATTGATTTTCCTACATGGTTAAGTATAAATCACAGAACAAACCTTTGTTTTGTCACCACCTTTAGGTTCCATGGGAGCTAAGTCCCGTAGGGACTTAGCGACTCGGACGAAGGGCGCAAAGTGGCGCACTTTGCACACGACAAGTTAGACGCTATGCGTATCGGCGCTATGAGTCATGGCGCTACAAGTCATGGCGCTATGCGTCTAGGCAACTATGCGTCCGGAGCTATGTCAGAGTTGTACACGAGAAGAGAGAGAAAATCGAGGGCCACAAATTCCATCCAGAGAGTCTATGCGCCTCCAGCTCTAGCAGCAGCAGCCTATGGGTGCACAGGCTTTTTCCTTCTCTTTTGGAGTTCCAAAGTCGATCCGAGGGTGACTTAAGAGCGTTCTAGAGGTTCAATCTTGAACTTGCTGGTTCCTGGGAGCAGGTCGGGTGTAGGCAAAATCTTGCTTTGAGCAACGGTGACTTGTTCACCCCAGGAAGAGTTTCTCTTTATATTTTCTTTTGTTGTCTTTGTTCTTCTCATCGTAGGGTCTGCGAACGTGAAGAGAAGAACAATTTTCCATTTGTTGATGTATTTTGCATTTTCTTGAAGTCAATTTGTAACCGTTTTTAGTGCTTCATTTGAGTTGGTTAGAGTGCAGACTTTGTATTTCGCGAAAACTCTACGCCTCACTTGGTGTTGGCAAGAGTGTTGAGTTTGTCTTGCGAAAACTCTTGCTTCCTTGGATCTCTCCTATCCTTAGATCACTTCGGGACTAAAACTATATTCAGTAAGAGATCTAAATGTTTTTCCATAATTTATCCCCACTAAATAGCAAGAACAAATATTTTGGTTTAGATGGTAGGAGATGATAATAATAGGGTGCGACACTAATATTGCTGATGGAAGACAACAATAATGAAGAAAATAACGAGGTCCTTTCCGAAGACAAAGGCCCAAAGCGGACTGAAACAGGACAAAAATAACGGAAGGGTAGATTTGTTGTCATAAAAACATCATATTCATTAGGTCGTGCCCACAACCATTTTAGCTATATATCATGGACTTAGTATTTTTATCTACACTTCTGACTCGTGCAGTGCAAAAAAAATTTACTCGAAGGCGGTGTCATTCTTCTCTAAACGCTTAACTAAATCGCTAAAACGAAAATAAGAACAATGTACAACAAAAGAGAGAGTTTGGAAGATTGAAAAATTTACTATACTAGAAATAGTTTACAACTTTTTTGGTGGTGAGGACAAATGAGTCTCTCCTAATTTATAGTGCCTCAAAGGACTTGCATAAACTTCTGAAAACCGAATTTTCTAGGGTTATTCTAGATCCTAAATATTTTTAAGGAAGACTCTAAAATATCTAGAAGGTTATGGAGACTTCATGAATCTTCAAGAAGACTCCACCACATTCTGGAGGATTACAGAAGATTCCAGCAAAACCCTGATCCGTAGAAGGTTATATTTGGGTCTCATTTTACTGTCCATATTACCAATTTTAAGTGATCTGGAGACCCAAAATCTAATGCCGGACAATTTGGAGACCTAAACTCTAATACACATATTATATGAGACTTTATATATATATATATATATATATATATATATATATATAGAGAGAGAGAGAGAGAGAGAGAGAGAGAGAGAGAGAGAGAGAGAGGAAAATGTACCTAAGGTCGACCTTAGGTAAGTTACCTAAGGTCGACCTCATTTTCCTCACTTTACAATATTTTTTTCTTGAATTTTTTTTTATGGGATTGATCTACACCTTATAAATTGGCAACATACCAAATTTTAAGTGATTATAATATTGTTTAGCCCCCTATCTATCCCTTGCAAAATCAACGGTCTAAAACTTTGCTGAAAAACTGTTGATTTTGCAAGGGATAGATAGGGGGCTAAACAATATTATAATCACTTGAAATTTGGTATGTTGCCAATCCATAAGGTGTAGATCAATCCCATAAAAAAAATTCAAGAAAAAAATGTTGTAAAGTGAGAAAAATGAGGTCGACCTTAGGTAACTTACCTAAGGTCGACCTTAGGTACATTTTCCTCATATATATATATATATATATATATATATATATATATATATATATATATATATATATATATATATAACCAATGACTAAATAATAAAATTTAGGAGTATTCAGACTGTAAATCTTACAAAATAAATAAATATATAATATAAGATTTGAACCCTCAACATAAATCTTATTACTTTAAATCACCCACACTTTACACTATATCTTCTATTCTATAAAGAGGCTTCAAAATGGCTCAAAAGTGAGCCGTCTAGCCATATAAATATCATCAATTATTTAAATAAACTTAAAAAATAATAATAAATAACTAAATAACTACCTAAATACTCCACTAATTATTTTAAAAAAATGTAACTAAGTATTTAACTATCTATAAGATTTATTTTAAACTAAATAGTCTAACTCAAGTGGTTAAGGTATGAGGTATTTTTCTTGGTTGTTTGAGTTCAAATCCTAAGTTTTATAATTTTTTATAATAAATTTATATTTTACTTTTTTTAAACATTTTTTCTCACGTGCGTTTGCAGGTGCACACTACTAGTACATATATATATAGTGAGAGGGAGAAAGAGAGAGAGTGAGAGAGAGAGAGACAGAAAGAGAGCATATAATATACGTAAATGAATTTATTATTAAAAATGTAAGAAAATATCCAATAGTAGGTTTTTTTTACACAAGATATATACATTTTACATGAGCGTTTTTCCAAAAAAAAATATAACAAATAAAAAATTGTCTGCTTGTAGAATATTCTTGTGTTTAAAACGTACTTCCATAGGATATTATTTTAAAAAATTATTAGTATAAATTATTTAGTCGTTAATGACACTAATCTATTCTACTATATAATGTGAAAAGTAGGTTTCACCAAGAAAAACTTATTTTCAAAAATATCCTTCAATATATATACTAATTAAAAAAAATAGATGCAATAAATTTCAGTGACAACCATTGAAAAGATAAAATTTAAAGAAATTAGTGTATTACGAAAATCAACAGGTTCATGCTATTTGCTAAGTCATTTAAGTTGTTACCACGTAATTCGAAATGTTAAACTTATAACCTATATAATTAAAAACAGCACAGTTAAACCAACTCATCAACATTATCAACTTCAAGTGTCTTTTAATCATCCTAATTATAATCTATTAATAATAATACGTATAATGTGCAACGCACGTGTATATATACTAGTGTTTTTGTTTGAAAAATATTCTACCATAAAACTTTTTTACTTCTCCTTTTATAATTTTACAAAACTTTTTTTTAGCAAAACTTTAATACTTCCTATCAAAATTTTCACACACTAATTAGGAGTGCAACTCGGACGGATTGTGTCGGACTTGAGGTCAACCCGAGTCCAATCCGATGAATCATAAGTCTAGCTCGAGCCCAAGTCCGGCCTGACCTCGGGTTCAACATATGAAGCTCAAGGCCAAGTCTGGAGGATCGAATTTGGGTCGGATCCATCGAATTTATCGAACTCTAATATAATATTTAAAATAATTTCAAACAAAAAAAATAATATTAAACATATAATCGAATATCAATCAGGTCTTAATTATTATTATATAGATTTTGGGTAACTCGACACATTTATCCGAGCTCAATCTAAGTTTTGATCGAATTCAAATATTTTAACCCAAATTCGAATTAGAAGTCGAGTATCTTCAACTCTAACATAACTCATTAACAGATTTCTCCGATCAAACTCTGATTTTACCCGTCCTATACAACTAATCCTCCTACACTCTTGTACATTGTAGAATTGTTTTTTATTTTTTGCTTTCTACTTGTTATTCCTCTGTCCTCGATTGTTGGCTAGCTTCCTGCCACTCTCTCTCTCTCTCTCTCTCTCTCTCTCTCTCTCTCTCTCTCTTTAATTTGGACATCCCTTTCCTTTGGGTTTTTTTTAGGGGCACACCCATTTTTACTAGGGGCAGCCCTTACTTAGGGGACAGCCCATTGGGTGGAACTTTTACTAGGGGGCAGCCCAAATTATACTAGGGGGCAGCCTAACCCCCCAAAGTCTTTTTTTTATTTCATTTCATCATTCACTCTCTCTCTCTCTCCAAAAGAAAAGAGCTCTCTTCTCCCTAAATCCTTAAAATTTCTCCTCCATCATTCTCATCCTAATTCCTCCACCCATTTTCTTTCACGAACTCTCCCACGTTCGACGAGATGACACGCAAGTCCAAGACATCCGATGCTAGGTACGTTTTTCGCTAATTTCGTTCTATAATTTGATAAATTTTTTTTGAAACCCTAGAATAGTTTGAAATATCGAAATTTTTTTGATAATTTAGGTTTATAATGTCTTTAGGGTTTATAAATGGGATTTTCGAACACAACAAACCCACAATATCTCTTCAAACCCTAACCCTAGAAAACGACAAACTAGCGAGTCGTTTCTGTTGGCCGAGTACAGTAGGACTGCCAAGATTGTGGCAGTCCTCATATACACAAGGACTGCCACAGTCCTGGCAGTCCTCTATTAACAGAGGACTGCCAGGACTGTGGCAGTCCTTGTGTATATGAGGACTGCCACAATCTTGGCAGTCCTACTGTACTCAGTTCTGGGGGTAAGAATAGGGGGTAACAGTCGCACAATCTATTAGGGGATAATAGATCTATTTTAGTCTGCATTAGTTATTAATTGTACGGTCGCACAATCTATTGCTCTATAGGGGTGACAGTCCTCCCGAGGCACCAAAAAGAATACGTCCCACCGCATCAAAGCGGAAGGAACGTGCCGAACGTCCTCTTGAGCGCCCGATAACAATTTCCCAACCCGAGGGCCAAGGTCGGGCTGGGACACGGAGACCCCCCCCCCCGGTTGCACAAGCTCGGTCGAAGCAACGAGCTCGTACTCCTTCTCCTTCCAGTGATGACGACGACGTGCCACTTAGCCAATTCCTACCACCACGTCAAGAGGAGGTCGGTCCTTCTGAAGAGGCCGGTCCTTCTGAGCCGCCTGTCCGGCCTCCAGGTTGCTCAATGTTGGCTTCTTTTGAGAACCATATTGCATATGCAATATGGAAGGACCCGGTATGTGCATTACTTTTGTAAGCTAGTAGTTCAGTATATGATATCTATATGTATTTCATGTTTTTTATGTTTTTATATGTTGTTTGATATACAGAGGACATATCGTATGCTCAGGGCTGTGAGTCACGGGAAGAAAATCATGTCTTGGCCGTTTTGCAGCTTGCCGGAGGCCGTCCAGGAGAAAATCGTACCGAGCGGTTTGCACAATCTGGCAGATTATGCCTACAGGACAATGGATAGTGCCCTGATATCCGCTTTTGTGGAGAGATGGCACCCGGAGACCAACACGTTTCATCTCCCATGCGGGGAGATAACCATTACACTGGACGACGTCTACCAGCTACTGGAGCTGCCAGTGACCGGGCGCGTAATGACCAAAGAGCATTACACGAATGAAAAATCTGTGAAATGGTACGAGAAGATCGTCAGGTTTGTCTCAAGTAACCTTGGACTTGAGGAAACTAGTTTCACAACTCTCCCCGGCTTCAAGAAATCATACGGAATTCCGTTGTCATTTTTGGTGGAGCACTTCACGGATCTGGAATTGGATGAGGATGATGATGTGTTGGTCGACGCGGTGGCCCGTGCTTACATGCTGTTCGTCCTAGGAACGGTGGGCATTTCGGACAAGTCCGGAACCTCGATACACGTGAGGTACATGCTCAACTTATTGTCCGTGGATGACTTCATAGATATATCGTGGGGTAGCGGTATTCTCGCCTATCTTTACCGCGAGCTAGGCATCGCATCCCGCGTCGGGACTAAGACAATTGCCGGATGCCAGACTCTGCTACATGTAAGAAAACTTCCAACAACTTAGTCTCGTATACTTCATTTTGTTGTTTATATTTTGTGATTATTAACTTATAAATTGAATAGGCATGGATATACGAGCACTTTCCGATGCTCGGGCGGGGTGAGCTGAACCCAAACTACCTTGAACACCTTCCTAGAGTGGCTCGATGGAGGCCGGCCCAGGTGGAAACGAAAGATTGGCAAGTACTGGCTACCATTCGTGGAGTACTTGACAATTTGGTAGCAGAAGAGGTAATAAATTGAGACTTATTTTTTCTTCGGCAGTTTTTTTTTGTCAACTGTTTTTTTTGTTAACTGTTTTCCTACAGGTATTTTGGGATCCATACCGGGATTTGCGCGAGGGGAGTCGTGCCATCCAACCAGTTTCCTTATTTCATGGCATGATCACGTGCTATGATATCACGGAGCCGTACATGCCTGATCGTGTACTTCGGCAGTTTGGCTTCGTGCAAAAAGTGCCCAAGCGCACACTGAGGATGTTGGAACCTCCCCGCGGGACCCAACCATTGAACTACAAACCGGCGTTTTTCGACTGGGTGACCGACTTCTACGCCGAGTGGCAAAGGCACCTGCTTGGGGAAGACGAGAGTCAACCGGTCACCCTGATGGCTGACTGCAGCAAGGACTACATGCCGTACTTCCGGCGGGTCGGACATCCGAAGTTGTTGAACCCTACAAACCCGGGTCCCGCGCCTGTAGCAGCTGTTGGAAATCTTCCGTCGAAAAACATCTTGTATGCTTCATTGGTTAAGATGGTGAGTTCCGCATTAGTAGTTAGTTCGAGATGGTTTTGACTTTATACTAAATTCAATTATACTTTCATTTACAGTCTAGAAGGGCGAAGGAACTGGCCAAGACACTTCGGAGCGCTTGCCAAAGTGACACTAGTGTCTTGGTCGAAACTAGTACCTTGGTCGCCAACGAGCTTGAGCGCATCGACGACGAGGTTGAGTTCCCATTCATGCGTAATGCGGAGTCTCGTTCGAAGGCCCGCCATGATATGTAGTATGGAAAGTCTGACGTTCTTGTATGATGTTGAATACTTGTGTCGAGCATTTCGGATGTTGAAAATGTCTTGTTTATGTGATATTTGTCATTTGGGATTGTGTGATGTTGAAAATGTCTTGTGTAGCGGTTGGATATGTCTTGTGTATGGATATATTTTTGGGTGTTGACATTATTTTGGATGTTTAAAATGTGTGGGATGCTTGTGTTAACACTATTTTGGGATATATGTCGAAATCATTCTTGTGTTGATTATGTACTTGTGGATATGTACTTGTGATGATTATGTATGATTATGTGTTGGACTGCCACAACCTGGGAAATGTTCTGTTATGTGTTCACAGAACATTTCTATTTGTATGATTATGTACTTGGGAAATGTTATGTATGATTATGTATGATTATGTATGATTATGTACTTGTGGATATGTACTTGTGAAATGTTCTGTTATGTGTTCACAGAATATTTCAATTAGGACTGCCACACTCTGGGCAGTCCTTCACTAGTGTAGGACTGCCCAGGTTGTGGCAGTCCTAATTAAAATGTTCTGTGAACACATAACAGAACATTTCCATTAGGACTGCCACACTCTGGGCAGTCCTTCACTAGTGTAGGACTGCCCAGGTTGTGGCAGTCCTAATTAAAATATTCTGTGAACACATAACAGAACATTTCAATTAGGACTGCCACAATCTGGGCAGTCCTTCACTAGTGTAGGACTGCCCTGGGTGTGGCAGTCCATTCTAAAATGTTCTGTGATTTCATCACAGAACATTTCAATTAGGACTGCCACACCCAGGGCAGTCCTACACTAGTGAAGGACTGCCCAGTGTGTGGCAGTCCAAATTGAAATGTTCTGTGAACACAAGAATTTTCTGTGATCAAACACACACGTCTCACACAAAAAACACACAAAACACACATGTAGAACACCCAGATAAAAGACATATAAGACATAAATAAAAGTAAGAAACATATATTGGACTTCATATTTCATAGTTTAATGTATACAAAAGTGGTCCTCTATAACCAAAATGCCAAAATTTATACAAAAGTGGTCCTCCATATAACACATTGATACTCAGTCGATTTCGACGTCATAGTGGTCTGCAGGTAAGTCTCTTGGCTCCTCAAACTTCAACAACTTCTTACAATGGTCGATTTGATGATCGAAAGGTGTGGTCCAAGCTCTGGCTTCGACAGGTGCTCTTTTGTACCAAACTGTTGAAGGTGGAGGAATCGGAGAATGACCGATCATCTTTAGTATGACAAAGTGATCACCGATGTGACCTATAGTACATAGGTTAGAATGTCCGTGGTCCGGCGGAGGTGCGCACATCGGAAAGAATGTTTCTCTTATACCCATCGAGAAAATTACGAGAGGTATCATGTACCTATTGGCAAATAAATAGCCGGCAGACGGGACTGACATGTAGTGGTCTGTCCCGGTAACACTGTCGGTGCAAGGGATACTTAACAACAAACTTGCAACCGTTTCTTCGCTTAGGAGGCGGGAGTAGAATGGAAGACGAGTCCGTAACTCCTCATACAGCTCCTTCCTTACCTGTTTCCATCCGTCTTTGACATCATAACCAAGATGTCTTGCAAGCACATGGAATCCACAATGGCCATCACCGGGGACATCGACAATAGACCAAATGTATCGGTGAATCTCAGGTTGGAATTTATCAATATACATGTTCAGTGTCTGGCTTGCAACGATATCTTCTCTTGGGAGGTCCATTTTCTCCAATTTTCGGCGAATGACAAGCTTTCCCTTCCGTGCGGGCGGAGCTTGCTGTAAGCTTCGTTCAACATGCTCAAAGTGCGATGGATCTCTCCTAGTTGACTCCAGCCTTCTCTTCTGTGAACTAGTCAATCTTGTGTGAGGCCTGCCTTTAGGATTGGAAACAACGGTCGGCTCATGCATTGTAGTAGTGACCGGACATGCTATTTCTTGCACTTTAAGCTCAATGGACTGCCGCTCTGCTGCTACTGAGGCTAACCACCTTGCGTGAAGAAGTTTCACACTTGGCAAAGAGAAGAAATCATCGCTCGTCTTCACCACAGGCATCATAGACAGCTGCCTCCAACGTTGATCTACTGCTTCTACTGGAATAGGAATGGATTCACGGCGATATTCATTAATCTGATGTGCACAAGGGAGGCCCAGTGTATGTCGATGTACACACCCGCAAACTTGGGGATCAAACCCGACATCCTTCGACCTTTCAATCTCATCACATATTAATGTCAACGCCGTGTGTGATACCACGCGAACTACAACATCTAACAGTACATTCTTTCTATGCTCATGCTTGACTATATTTAAGCTCATCTCAAATGATGCCTTAATTTCATTCACGGTCCGATCTACCATAAGATGTATAGCTTGCCAAACAGAGACAAAGTTGCCGAGAGATGATTTTAGTTGTCTCTTCACTACAGAGTGTGCTCCTTCGACACGGTTGGTGGTTGTCGTGCCGTAATGCTTCACCAAATTCGTCCATGCTAAGACGAAGTGTTCTTTGTGCGGGTCAAGCCATGTATCTTTGATGTATGTAATGCATGCCGGCTCCCTCGCCTCCCACTTATCCTTGAACATATACCATGCGGCGTCGTAACTGTCAATCGTAGAGGCTCGCCACACACAATTCCAGTCATTGGAGAATTCTTGAAATTTTTGCATGTCAATTTTACCTTCCTCCTTATGAAACTTCAACTTACATTGGGCTTCAATATTACGATTGACATGCCAAGTGCATAGCAATGTATCCGCTTGAGGAAAAACAATGTGAATTGCATTTATTAGGGCATACTCTCTATCGGTCACAAGAACTGACGGCTCTGTATGACCGCTGTAAAGTGTTTTCAGCTTCTCCAATGCCCAAGTGTAGTCTTCAAGTTTTTCACTCTTCATGAAGCAAAATGCCACCGGGAATGTTTTCCGAGTAGAGGTGAATCCGACGATATGAAGGAGAGGCATCTTGAACTTGTTGGTCTTGTACGTGCAATCAAGGACTAACACGTCGCCAAAAGACCGGGCCAGATTTGTGCAATCTGGATGAGCCCAAAAGATTGAAATTACTTCCTTACTCTTGGGATGGGTTCTATGGAACTCAACGTAGTGATTATCGGCAAGCAACTTCAGCACTTCTTGCATCGCCATTCTTGATTTGTTCCGGAAAGCGTTCGAAGAAGATAGGGTGTTGTATATAGACCTCATCGTAGACGTGTTCTTCTCATCTTCATGCCGTATGACTGAATATATTTGTCTAGGTGCAACACCGGAAATAGACAAGTCTTCGGCTATCTTCTTCTCCGTAGGGTTCAACCGTCCGACATACGGATGACCCAATAGTGTCTCGGCAATCTCATGATTGTGGGTTCCATTCTTCACTTGTACTGACCACTTCCCTTCTTCTTCTTTTCTAATCTGGATCGTGAATGGACAACCACATTTCCTCGTTCCGGCTTTCTTTCTTACTACGTTATCTTGGATAACTGTGTCTTTCTTGTGCGATCGGAACACACCACCTCTTTCACAGCCAACCATAACACTTTGTCGTCCCGGGCGATTTCGGGCCGATCTGGATATCACTAGAGCCAACTTGTTTTCCCTTCCAACTTCTCGACACCATTGTACCGCATCGTCGCTTGATGGAAACGAAAGATCGGTCGAAAATAAATGCCCTACATCAATTGCAATTGGAGCATGTACCGCAACCTCGGAAGATCGAAAGTCCTACAATAGAAGTTAAAAGTCAAAACTAAACAACTAAATAAAGCGTATTATTATTTATAGAGGAGTCTGTATTATTATTTATATAGAAGTTTGTTCTTGGTCACAAGTTGAGACACTTCAAAGTAACATTGTCCATTTGGATCAATGTTCATATTTGTGTTATATATATATAAATCTGGATTAACTAGTTAGATAGTACTAAAAGAAAAATCACATATTGGTGTGATATACAAATAACACACATTCCTACAGAGGACTGCCAGAGATTGGGCAGTCCCTCACATTCACTGGACTGCCACAAATGTGGCAGTCCCTCACTTAGTGTAGGACTGCCCAGGTTGTGGCAGTCCTATATATGTGAGGGACTGCCACACTTATGGCAGTCCTCTGTGTCGAAATACAATTTTCCACTCCACGTAAAGTTCAAATGTAGTTACCACGATGATTTCCGATGCGTCAAAGTGTTCTTCGGAAGTGTTGGGAGGATAATATCCAGCATTTGATGGTCCGGGTTGATCCATTATCTATTTCTTTCTACATTAAACAAAAATTTCCACTTTTATATGTAAAATTTAGGTTAAAACTTAAATATAACACGAAAATAAATTCGACGACTTACAAATAAATGAGAGAAGTGATTGACACTGTATTCTACCAAAATCTTCAACGATTTTTGTTTGGGGGACAATTTCACCTAGGTTAGGTTAGATATAGGTTTATATGAGTAGAAGAAAAAAAAAGAAGTGGAGGAAGAGAAGTAGGAAAAGAAGAAAGAGAGAGATGAAATAAAATGGAGTTGGGTTTTATACTTTTTTTTGGGCTGCCCCCCTAGTAAAAAAACACAATGACAAACTTGTAAATTTTTCAAAAAAATTTTGGGTTATCCCTAGTAGAAAATGAGGTGCCCCTAAAAAAAACCTTCCTTTGTCATATGGATTCTCTACACTCACTAAAATCCAAAGCTATTGCATGTAGCACAGCTTTAGTCCTCAACTATCTCATCTCGCCCTCTCTCTCTCTCTCTCTCTCTCTCTCTCAGTCCAGCTCATGTGTGCTAATCACCAAGCAACTGCTTCTTGAAAACTAGGTTGGTTCTTTACACTCTTATCTTTTCTTGAATTTTCCTTTGTGGGTCTATTTGCTACTAATATGGAGGCTTTGATATGAGTCTGTAGACTCTGTACCAAAGATTCCATATTGTTTAGCTATATTTTGCTTGCAATTCTATTCTAATGCTTGTCGTTGATCAATCTCCTTCACTTTCACATAAGCCTTTTAATTTTGTCAATGCCACTGCTTTTTGGCCGGTAGGACAGGCTTCCTTGCTTTGCTTCCCAATAATATTCCTTAGCAACAAACAAAGCTCGCACAACCCTCAAATTATTCTACTCAAAATGCCAACGGAGGATATAGAGCGTGGGCCCCACCGGGCCTCCGCCGACGACGGCAGCCTCTGCGTCTCCGACGACGCGGAGGACCGGTCCACCTGGCACTCCCCCTGCAGTGCCGCCAGCCCTTCCAGCGAGTTCGGCGAGCCGTGCAGGAGGAGCTCGTCCGAGGCCGCCGATCCGGAGGGCGGGGACGCCGCAGAGATCAGACTCAATCTGGACAAGGCCGAGAAGGACTGCAGGATATGCCAGCTGGGCCTGGAGAGCAATGCTGCCGAATGCCGGCGTCCCGATCGTGCTGGGCTGTTCTTGCAAGGACGACTTGGGTGCCGCCCACAAGCGCTGCGCCGAGACTTGGTTCAATATCAGAGGAAACAAGTAAGGAAATAATGTGCAAACTTACTTAAGGGGGTTATGTTAATTAACATGGGTCCTAGGGACACACGATAACACGTTGATAAATATGCATTTTATATGGATATTTCCACCACACATTTATTAATACGTATTTTAAGTGAAAGGTATATTGATAAATTAATATGCTGATAGAAGTACCTATGTAAAATGTGCATTTATCAATGTATTGATATGTACTCTTAGGATATATGTTAACATAATCCATTATTTTAAGTTACTTATCGTGTATTTCTGAAGTACTATACATTTAGCCGTACTTATACTATACTGTGAGTTTCTTGAGCTGAACTATCATTGCATAATGTAATATATAGGGGATATGTTAATGAGGTGCTTTACAAAAGCCAGGCATTGCATATGAAAGCACATGATAGTAGAAGCGTAAAGGAAATATAATTCCATTTAAATGCCGAGAAAAAAAAGAAGATCAAAGCACATGATATTGATTTAGAAACATAAAAGCGTTAAAGAAACACACACTAAAAGAAAGGAATCAAATTGACAAAGAAACGCATGCATCAAGTACTCATGGATGTGTGCAGATTTGTCAAGAATTTTCTTCTTCTTTTTTCTTTGCCTTTTCGAGTCTAGAGGAGTGAAATGATGATTGTTCCTGGCTTGTTTTCAGCCATCGGAATTATGACCTGCCTAGTCAACTATTTAATTTTTTTCTGTTTTTTATTTGAGGTGTCCTTTCCTCCGGGCCGGCGAACAACGTTTAGAAGAAGATTCGAAACGGGACCTCCGGTGTACCCAACGGGTTACACCCGCACGGACTTAATTTTCTTCTGTTAGTGCTGTGAAAACTAAAACATTTCGGTAGCCTATTTCCTTGTGATAATATGAAACCTAGTCAAAAGATACTAGTCATCAAATTTTATGTGAGATCATTTCCCTAATTCTTTCGATTTCAATTTCGGTGCAATTATCTGTATTTTGCCCCCTTTCGAGTTATCATAGCGTACTAAGGAAAACTGAAACATTTTTTCTAACAGTGGGGGAGAATCAACTGATTAAAGCAAGCTACTTTTCGGTTATATCATCTGGAATAAATTAGTTGGATCATTGATGAGAATTGTCCCGACTTTATTAATGTCTTGGCAGTGATCTCTGCAAGTTGTCAAGTGTGCTGTTCCAAATCATTTATTTCTGATCTAGCCTGCCCATACTTTTTTTTTTCCTCTTTGGAGCAAAACCTGCCCATACGGCTTTTAATTCTGAACAAACCACCAGCTAAGTGTAGATAATCTCTAAGGTATGTGAGAATTTTATTTACCCTACCAGAAAATATGTTGCTATTCTACTGATGAAAATTCATTTAAGACTCCAATATGAAGCACGTAAAGATATAGCTTACGGTGTTACATCTAGTTTGGCTAAATTATCCTAATGACATTCCAACTATAGCACTAGAACATTTTTGCCATCTTAACTTTCCACTGCTCGATTTTGGTACCCCAATTTCATAAATTGCTCTTTTGAAACACCTTTCGTCATTTATAGCACATCGAGACCACTTCAAAAGTATATTTTGTAGTACAAAAGTACAATTTAAATACTTATATTATCGGATATTCTTTTGAAGTGGTCCCGATGTGCTTCAAACTTGATGAAATGTAATTCAAAAGAACAATTTATAAAATTGGGATGTCAAAATCGAGCAGTGAAAAGTTAAGTTGCAAAAAACGTCCGAGTACTATAGTTGGGGTACTATTAAGATAATTTAGCCTACTAGTTTTCCGGTTGTAAAATATCATTTAAAAGTTAGCCCTTGGCAGTGGCACTATTCATATGCACTAAATTGTTTAGAAAGTTGTCATTGCCAAGCAGGAAATACATGTACGATTCATTCTACATTATTCAGTTGTAGAACGTTTCAATCACACATTCCCTGTTATTTCAATCTGGCTAGAGTACTATGTTGAGTGTGCTCTAAGGATCGAAACTCAAACTATTGTTTAATTAAATTTGTGGTAAGAGTTATAATGGGTTTTCACTGTGAATGTCAGCACGCATTAATTTGCCATTATCTTTCTCCAAAACCTTGTGGGCTGTAACCTAATTGCAGCAGGTAAGTTACAAGAGAAGCGACAAAAATAGCTTACTGTTGCATTTGCTGATTATATATTTTCTTTGATATAACATCTGTAGATATGTACTGATCTTAGATGAATTTGTGATTCCATTTCTTAGTCTGCATCATTTTGGCATTTCTGCATAGGTCTCTTAATTTTGACATTTCTTGTACCTAATGTACACAATTTATTGATCTCTGTGTACATCAAAAACTTGTTCATGTTTGTGATCTTTTTCTGTCAACAACCTAGGTCATAACACATCGATAATTTCTTGACCATATCAAGATGTATGATATAAAAAATCTACATAGCAGCAAAGGCTTTGGTTAGAGAAGAACCTGGGTTTGACCTAAGAGCTTACATGTTTACATAAACTACATCTTCATGTTAATTTTTGAGGATTTCTTTCTAGCAAATGGGAGGCTTTGTAACTTTGGTATGTTATACAGGTTTGACAAACTGAATCAACTTTATATGGATTTCCTGCAATTTACCCTTCTGCACTGATGCAGGTCCAATCGAACACGAAAACATTCTATCTTTTCGGTACTGATTCCCCGTATCCTTGTGAATTTCTGTATTAGAATTCCTACTTCTGTATATCTTTCTGAAGAGTTTGATCTTGTGAGCCTTTCCCTTGGTGAAACACTATTCTGTTCATCTTCGGCTACTCTCCTATCATTTATTCCAGACAACACTACCATAGTCCTCGCCAACTGATATAGGACCGACCACGACACTTAGCACATCGACTCTACCAAGCCATGGCCAGAGCATGTAGACATGACTGCAATTCTTTTAAGAAGAGTTCAATTATTCAAGTTTTGTTGAACAAATATGCATGTTCCAGTACTTATTCTGACTGTATTTTCAGGACATGCGAGATTTGTGGCTCGACTGCAAGAAATGTGTTTGATACGTGTGAGACCGAGCTAACTGAGAATTGTCATGAAACAAGCAACAGTACTGGCCCTCGTGCACAGGCAACCGAAACACAAGGCTTCTGGCAAGGGCACCGGTTCCTCAACTTCATGCTTGCTTGCATGATATTTGCGTTTGTTATCTCCTGGCTCTTTCACTTCAATGTCCCGGGCTGAGCCATCGACATATTTGTAGTTGATCCCATCTTTGCATTCGTCGGTAGAAACTACAAATGTGGGGAAAAATTTAGGCTGGAGAAACTCCATTTAGGAGTCATGTTTGTTTGGTATGAGTTTGAGTGGGTGTTCAAAAGATCTACTTGTTTGAGTTGAGATAATTAGGCCATGAATTGTTTGCCTTTTTTACTTGTGTATCCTGTTGTTTATCTTCCTTTTGAGATGATCTTGTCCAAACTTCAAAGTTACAAGTTGCAAGTGAAATAGTATACCACAAGGGCGAAGCCGAAATTCGAGTTAGGATGGGCTGGGGGTGGGGGTTGCAGTGGCCGACTAGTATGGAAAAAAAGAAAAAGAAAAAAAAGAATATATATATATATATATATATATATATATATATATATATATATATATATATATATATATATATATATATATATATATTGGTGGGTTGGAGCCCACTCCAGCTGCATAGTGGTTCCGCCCTTGGTATACCAAGAAGAAAAATCAATTCTCGTATCTTTTCCGTGGGGATGAAAAATTAAAATTCAAGTCAGACTTTCTTTATTATATATTTTTTATGTTTGATAAACAAAAAAAAAAACATTCAAGAAAGATCATTGAAACCTTTCAGCGTTTGGTTGGTGCATGAAATAAAGAAAACTTATCTCAATGTTCCAATAATATTCTTTCATTTAAAAATAAAAATAACATCATAAGAAATCTAAAAGTAATGAATAAAATAGGCAATAACACATTGAGTAGTGCGATTTTCATCTTAAAATTTCGTAATAAATGTTGAAAATGAGAAGGATAATTAATTCCATATGTTCTGAGAGGATCCATCTCCCCCTTCTATTTTTTTTTTTTCTTAAAAAAAATAGTTCCAAAGTTTGTGGCTATCAAACAAAAAATGAACAACTTTCCTTTTTCGATTCCTTAAATTCGTGAAACAAACATGGCCCAACACTATATCAAGAGAACACCTGACTCGTTCAACACCGGGGGACATGGTTCGAGTGGTTTGGTCCACGGATATGTTTTGAGTTGTCAGGTCCACCAAATTTGAGTGGTTTGGTCCACGGTTATGTTTTGAGTTGTTAGGTCCACCAAATTTGCATAATGAAAAGGTGGGCATGGTTCGTGTGTTAACTAGCATATTGGGCTATCGAACTTGAGTGACTCTTGTGTTCACCGAGGAGAGGTATAAGCCTCAGGCTGGATGGCGGAAGATCGGTGGATTAAGCCAAGGGGACATATTATTCCTTCCATTTATAATAGTGGTGGGAGTTGGAGGGGCAGTGTTAGGAGCCTTTCCTAACAGACCATGCACTGAAGAAGAAGAAGAAGAAGAAGAAGAGCTCAAATTCGCCATTAATGGATAAGAAATTGCTGAGAAAAAGAGAGTGAGTAGAAGAATTTTTCTAGGGTTTTAATGAATATAAGAATTGGGGAAGAAGAAAATATACAGAGAACAGAATTTTTAAGAAAGAAGAGTAATCAGAATTTTCTTACACACCTCCCTCTTCTTATTCTTACCTATTAATAGGCCATTCTAACGACCTTGCTGACCTGGATAACCAACTAGGCTGAGCTGGCGGGCCAATAAAGTTGAGTAGGCACACTACCAATAGGCACTCACGTGCTGACGAGGTGTGGTGTCTCAACCTTCTTATTAATGAATATAGCTAATGATCCTCTGATACTGATCAAATGCATCCGTTGCTGGAAGGAATGCTGGAATACTGAACTGAATACTAATACTGCTGGAAACTGGAAGATATTCGGCTAATTGTCGCCCTGGAGCTCTACAGGTACTCTGATAATGACTGAATTAGTGCTATGCGCCATGTTGAGTTTCACTCTTTACTGATCACTGATTCACTGAGCCTGACACTGAGCTTGACAATTTGGTCCTTATCACAGTGGACTCAAAAGGAATGCAATGCAACGTGCACAAAGTCTCGTACCTATCGCCGGACATCTCAAGAAAAGCAAAACAACTAGCATATTGGGCTTGGGCAACGCCTCATTGTTAAGCTAGGATCTAATCCTCCAGACTTGGCCTAGGAAAAAACATGAACAAATGCAAGCTTCTTCTTCTTTTTCCTGGGACTTTTGGTGGTTTGACATATGTGCACTTAGTCTATATTTTTCAGTTTTGGGTTCAGGTGCAACTATATCTTCACTCGTGGATAATCTACAAGTAAAATTTTGACAAAATGACCCAACTTTAATTGCAAGATATTGCTAGCATCCATATTCATACTAGTTAAATGCGCCTTAGCCTCTCCTTCGATCAGCATTTGACTTGAGAGAGTTTTTTTTCTTCTTCTTCTTTCCCTTCCATTTTCCCAGACTAAACAAAGAGAGTAATATAGGCACTAAATAATTAACTAAACAAAGATCCAAATACAATTACTAATTCTCTAAAGTTTCAAAAACAAAATAAAATTCAAATAGAAAAGAAAGAATCTATGAATAGTTCTTAACCAATTCAAGCAGCAATCTTCCTGACATCTTTTTGGTTTACTGCAGTGTTTTACTGGGATAGCATAAAATAGGTTCTTCTTCTTCATTAATCTTATTCTTATTCCTATTCTTATTATTATTTATTTATTTATTTTTCTTTCTTCTAGTCGAATATGCAGAACTTTTTCTCCTGTATAATGGGAGACAGAGTGTCATAATTGATTGGAGAGACTTTCAGACATCTATTTATGTTATCAGCGTCGACAGTTATAACTCTCCAGAAGATTTAAAATAAAAGGTCATCTGCATATATCTTTATGGAACCCATACTATTTTTTGTTGGGAACGAAGCACGGAAACCGTTCCTCCAAACCAGAAAGCCCTGCGAGAGAACCGAGCAAAAGCACACAAACCAAAAAACGCCAAACACAATCGCAGACACAAAGATTTTTGACGTAGAAAATCCTTGCGGGAAAAACCACGGGACGATCGGAGTCCAACCCTGAAGAACCTCCACTAACGGAATAAAGAGAATACACCCTCTACAATCTCCTCCCGATCCAACAAGGATCACCACAACTCACTTGAAAGAAGAAAAATTTGATTGCGGACTCCGAAGAACAAGAGATCCGAAGAATTATTCGAAACAATTTCTCCTTCACAATAGTCCTTAATCCTCTCTCCTTCTCTCAAAGATTGTAAAGCACTCTTGTTTTGAGATGAGTTTTCAACTAGCATGTATCAACCTTTTATAAGCCCTTGGTAATCTATACATGAAAGGCCAATATATATGGAAACTTCCAATATGCATCAATCATATATTTAATGAAAATCCAATCATAATTGGCTTGCCATAACTGGAAGCCCAAATTATATGGAAAGCTACTATATGAAGGGTCCAATCATAAATATATGATCAAAGTAAATATGGAAATCCAATCATATATTTCCTTACCATATATGTTTCAAAATAGGATCCATGCACTCCCCGAGCTTCTCCGACATATGGATGACACTCGTCGCTCTCTGGGTTTTCTCCACAAAGGTTGGGAACCCCACCCACTCCAACAAATCTCCCCCTTTACAACTAGGTGGAGGAACTCGTCATCCCGATGATCCGCCTGCAGTACTCAAACTTCTCCCTTGGTAGAACCTTCGTGAGCATGTCCGCTCCATTGTCATCAGTATGGACCTTCTCAAGCATCGCGTCCTTCTTCTCAACCACATCTTGTATCCAATGATACCGAGTCTCAATGTGCTTGGACCGACTATGAAATGTCTGGTTCTTCACAAGGTGAATGGCACTCTGGCTATCGCAAAGCAAAGTATATTGCTCTTGCTTCAGCCCCATTTTCTGCAACAGCTTTTTCATCCACAACAACTTCTTGCAAGCCTCTATCGTTGTAATGTACTATGTCTCTGTCGTCGACAAGGCAACACACTTCTGCAACCGCGACTACCACGATACCGCTCATTCAGCAAATATCATCACATAGTCCGAAGTCGATCGCCTCGTGTCTACATCTCCAGCCATATCAGCGTCGATATATCCAACCAGCTTTGGCTCGTCACCACCAAAAGAATGTCTCCAATCAGCAGTGCCCTGAAGGTATCGTAGAATCCACTTAACCGCACTCCAATGTACCCTTTCAGGATTTGAAATGTACCTGCTAACTGTGCTAACTGCATGAGCGATATCTGGTCTCGTGCACACCATAGCATACATAAGGCTTTCCACAGCTGAGGCATATGGAACCCGCTCCATACCTTCTTTTTCGTCCTCGGTAGATGGACACTGCTCCTTAGTGAACTTAAAGTGAGCCACAAGGGGACAACTCACTTTTTTCGACCTGTCCATCCCGAAACACTGAAGTACCCGGTGAATGTACTTCTTTTGGGACAAGTGTAGCAGCTTGGACTCTCTCTCTTAGCTGATCTCCATCCCAAGAATAGTCTTTGCTGCACCCAAATCCTTCATAGAGAAGGCCGTGCCCAGTTGGCGCTTCAACTCCGCTATCCTAGTGGCATTCCGACCCACTAATAGCATGTCATCAACATAGAGTAATAAAATGATAAAATCATTTTCGGCAAAGCACCTCACAAATACAATAGTCCGATATCGTCCGTGCATAACCATGCTCCCCCATAAACGACTCAAACTTCATGTACCACTGCCTCGGAGCCTGCTTCAGACCATACAAACTCTTCCTCAACCGGCAGACCAAATGTGACTTGCCCTTCTCACAGAATCTCTCTGGCTGCTCCATGTATAACTCCTCATCAAGATCACCGTGGAGGAATTGTAACTGCCTGTTTTCAAAAATGAAGGTAAATTTATCATTTTTCATATTCCTATATTTTTATAAATATTTATTTATTATTATTGTATTTTGAGGATTTATTTAGTCTGGTTGGAGTTTCGTCTAGTTTTGACTTGTATTAGTGGTCCGGATAGTTTAGACTCTAGTCGGGACCCAAAGATCAAATAGGCATGGCCCACAAACTCATCTCATTAAGCTAGTGCATTTAGACTAAACCCACATGACAAGTTAAGTCATTTAAAGATTAAAAACTTGACCCTTTTGACCCCAAACCTTTGCATGACTTAGATTAACCAAAGGGGACCTATTAGGAGCATATTATGCATTTCCCATTGGCCCAAACCTAATCCTTATGGCAGCCAAGAGAGGGTTCCATCTCCTGTGGCATCTGTCATCCCGATTATAATTTAGTGATTTTTTTTATTTGGTTAGTTTATATTTAATTTTTCTATGATCATAGGAGTTGTGACTAAGCCCACAGGTGATTTATGACCATCTTGTGGTCACATGATCTCTAGATAGGGTCTATAAGCATTCTATAGCTATAATATATTTTATTATGATTTTTAGACATTTTTATATATTTTTAAATATTTATTCTATGAAGATTTACATTTATGAATGAATTTCATAATTTATTTTGAGGCCATTTGTGACTATTTTGAGACCCAATATTTTTCTTTAGGCTCTATTAGGTTAAATATATTTTCTGTATTTTTCTACAATTTTTTGGATTTTTTAAAATTTTTGGAAATTTTTATATAATTAAAACATATAGAATTTATATTTTATAGGTTTTTGGAATTTACTGCGAGGTCACACGATGATTTTTTTATATTAAAATATTTTATTTATATTCTAGACACTTAGAAATATTTTCTAAAATTTTCTAAAAATTTTCTGGATTTTTCTGCAATTTATTTTGATTTATTTGAACTTAAAATAATTTTTAAATAATTTTCTGAATTAAATAAATAAATACCCAGAAATCCACCCAGGGGGGCCTACCTGTCGGCGCCAACTGCTACAGTGGCCGCCTCTCTCTCTCCTATATATATTATTATATTCCCCCACCCTAATTAAATTCCAGCAGCCTTTTGTGGGAGAACTCATCTAGGGTTTCCGACTTTCCGAAGTGATTCCCGCCAACTCCGACGTGCTTTTCGCGTGCCATTTTTTTGTTGGATTCGTATCGAGGTTGACAGCTCCTAGATCGGCATCCCCTCATCCTCGACTTGTGACTACGGTTTGTGCAAGGACCACAGGCAAGATAACTTGCCTTCCTCTACAGTTTAATTTCATGTTTATAGTTTTTATGTTATTATGGTATTATCATTAGATACTCTATTTGTTATAGATCTTATATGATTCATTGGTTTTCTAGTTGATTTGATTTATCTATTTTCTATATACCGTGTTCACCAGTTTATTGTCTTACTTGACTTGATAGTATAGTTATACTGGACTTGTTCACCTTATAGTTCATGCTAGAGTTGTCCTTACCCGTGTCTTGACATAAGTCGTACCTGGTCTCACATGTGCCTTGACTGAGTCGTATCTTGGAACGAGTACGTGTAGTTGAACTGCTATTTCCCTGTATCGTTTTTTCCCAACCAGAGAGTCCACACTCGGGACGAGGGTTGATCAGTTGCACCCGAGAGTCCACATTTGGGACGAGGGTGTTTGTTTCCTTGGCCCCAGAGAGTCCACTCGGGACGAGGGTGTTTGTCTTGATATGTTTACATCGGAAAGTCCACATTCGGGACGAGGATGTTGTACTTGCATAAGAGAGTCCACACTCGGGACGAGGGTGCCTTGCCGTGAACTAACAAGAGAGTCCACACTCGGGACGAGGATTAGTGATTAGAACTAACCAGAGAGTCCACACTCGGGACGAGGGTTAGTGATTAGAACTAACCAGAGAGTCCACACTCGGAAAAAGGGTTAGTGATTAGTTTAAACCTGCGAGTCCACTCGGGGCGAGGGTTTGGTATTCCATTGATCTCGTGTTCACTTGTTCTTCCAGCAGTTCAGTTACGCGTAGTTGTTCTTGTATTCCAGTTCATAGTCACCTGTCCATAGCCACTTGTCGTTAGTCACTTGTTAGCTGTGTGGTCGTAGTCTCTTGCCACGTTAAGTGTCGTTCCTTGTTATATCCTGTTTATATTATCGTGCGTGATTAAACTGCTAGATAGGCATATTTTATGTATCTTGCTATGTCCCCTGAGGACCCGATGATCTCTTCAGGTTAGTTATTGCGTGGAGTTATTTAGCACTTCTGGATGGCGGAGGATCATGATGCTTGTGGGTTTCAGATGATTACAATATTGCTTGTAAGATTCAGGTATTTGTCAGTGATATTACATTGTTATCCTCTCGTGCTTTCCTTTCTTTATCATGAGATATCCTATTTATTGATTCAGTTTATAGACTCTTGTTATATTCCTTAGAGTCTTATCGGACATTTATGCTAGTAGACTGCAGACTACGATCTATAGTGTTTATTCATGTTTATTATTCTTATTGTGGATTGAGATATAGATTTGTTTGCCATGATTTGGCAGCTTACCCTAGCCGTGACAGCGTTTACGTATTCGAGACGGGATGGAGTCCGCTTGATGCGTAGCTGGCTTGCTCACGAGCTCGCGTCCGAAAAGCGGGTGCGGGTCGTGACATCTCCTTTTTATTTGCAAAGTAGCCCCCATTCCCATTTTAGTGCTCTTCCCAATCTTGAGAGCAAATCGTATTGATTCATCTCTCAAATATTCTCTTTTCTCCACCAAATTCTTTCATTCTTGCAAGGAGAGGGAGCTACAAGGATTGTGGAGCCAAGAGCAAGGAGGGGTTTCCATTTGCTAGAAGAGTCCGTGTCAGATTCGTGTCCTTTGGGTTGTTCATTGGGAATCAACTCCCAATAGGTATCTCTCTCTAAACCTTCTCTATTTCATCTTTTCCTTGCATATTTGTTAGTTTTGAACCCATAGGAACCACCCCCATGCATGAACCACCATTAGAAATATTTTAGAGACTCTTTTGAGTCCTCTTTAGGAGTTTGGGATAGGTTTGGTGCCCATGGAGAGATTTCAAAGGGGGGCACACCATGTGTTTGTGTTTTTCCCCATAGGCTTATTTGTCTTCTAATTTCAGATTTTCATGTGTTAGAGAGTATATTAACCATGGTTAGGATGTTTAGGTTTGTTCTCATTTGGATACCAATATTTGAATCTATGCATTATGGCCTACAAGCCCTATTTTTATGTAAAAATATCTAATATTGTTATATTTATGGATGTGGACTAATTTGGGGATTTTTGTATATATATTGATATGTGTCTTGTGTGTATGTGATAGAGTGTGGGTGTGTTAGTGTTAAGTTAGTGAGTTAGATAATCTAGTTAGTATCCTAGATAATATAGTTAGTATGTGTTTCTTTTGTCCAAAATAACCCAAATTCGTCATAATTTTTATCCACGTTTTTAGTAGCCAGAGCAACTTAGAAATGCCATAACTCCTAGCTCAAGACTCTGATTAATCTTCCATTTTTTTTAAAAGAACCATATCGAAGTTAGCTTTCCAAATATATCTATATTAATAGGCCAAATTCGTTCTAGAACTTTCTGTAAAACTGTTTGAGTGTCAGCTGTCCGAAAGACGAACGCGTTTCGGTGTTTTTACGATTCCGGGAGCTTCCGGACACGAAAATGCGATCCGTTTGAAGTTTCGAAAATCTAATACGAAGGGCTATGACATACTTTAATACTAGAATTTAGTGAATAGGTCTAATAGGTGCAGTATTAATTTTAAGTAGAAAACTAACTATACGATATGGACATTTTGTGTATCCTATGAGCCTATGTAGTATAGATATCATGTGAATGTAGGTATCATAGATTGTCAAAAATATGTATGATATAGTACATATATATATATTATTGTTAGGTAATATATGTTAGTATAGTGTGTGTGTTTGAATGGGATAAGTATGTGTATGGTTAGTAGAGAGAAATGAGATTGATAGAAGATATGTGCTAGTGTGTGTTTGCTGTTGTATAGATGGTAGTGTAGTGTGTGTGTGTTGTGAAGGTGAGAGAGTTGGGAGGATCATGCCATCCTATTTGACTTGAGACTAGTGTAGTTTGTTGAGTGATTTGTGTTTTGGTTGAGTGGTAGTGTATTTGTATATAGATGTGTGTGGGTGTGTTAGAAGAGGGGGTGGATTTGGTATATGTGTTTATGTGTGTTAGTGTTGGAGTGGAGAGGGATTTAGATGTTGTATGTATGGATATGTTAGTATGTTAGTGGTTATGTTAGAATCTATGTAGAGGTTAGAGGTATCTTAGAAGTTAGATAGTGGTATCTTGTATAAGTTAGATAGTTAGTTGTGTTGGTCTATGTTATTGTTAGTTAGAGATGACATATGTTAGTTGGTTAGAGTTAGAGATGGATATATATACATATATGTTATAGTTTGATATTAATATCTTGGTTATCCATGGTTTTTGTGTGTGTGGTTGAAGATTAGATGAGTTAGTATCCCAATAGTTAGATATCTTAGATAGTTAGATAAGTTGTATCTTGTATAGATTAGAGTTAAGTTAGATAGTGGTTAGTTTGTAGATAGGTAGTATCTTAGGATACTAGATGTTGGTATCCTAGGATATTATGATTTATCTTACTTTAAGGTAAAAGGGTTTACCTTATCACAAGGTAAGGTAGTAAGTTTACCTTCAAGACAAGGTAATAGGGGATTTACCTTCAAGGTAATAGGTTTACCTTATTACAAGGTAAGGTATTGGGTTTACCTAGGTAACTAAGGTTAGATATCTAAGTTATTGGTTAGCTAGTAGCTTAGGATAGATATTTGATATCTAAAATTAATATCTTGGTAGTTAAGGTATTTTTACCTAGACTAAGGTATTGGATTTTCAACTAAGGTATTGGTATTAGGATACCAATAGGGCTAAGGTATATGGTATATTGGGGTAAGATATAGGTTGGTATCTTACTAGTATCTAGTATCTACGTTAGTGTCTTAGGATGTAGATGAGTGGGTATCCTAAAATATAAATCAGTATCTTAGAGGCTAAATTAGTATGCTAAGGTAATATCTAAGGTATTGACAAGGTAATGGGGATTACCTATAGTCTAAGGGTAAGGTATTGGTAGGATATTGAGATAGACGGTTAGATACTAGTCTAAAGTATTAGTAGGATCTATTAGCCTAGGTTAGTGAGTTATCTACTAATCTAAGGTAATATATTACTAAGGTAAGAGTATTACCTAGTATCTAAGGAATTTGGTTATCTTGGTAGGTAATGGTTAGACTTGGGTTATCTTGGTAGGTAATGGTTAGAAGTAGGTTATCTTGGTAGGTAATGGTTAGAAGTCGGTTATCTTGGTAGGTAATGGTTAGAAGTGGGTTATCTTGGTAGATAATGGTTAGAAGTGTGTTATCTTCGTAGGTAATGGTTAGAAGTGAGTTATCTTGGTAGGTAAATGTTAGGAATATGATACTTGACTTAGATTTTACCCTGTTTGACTAAGGTTGATTGTTTTGACTCAAAGTCAACTGTAATTCAACATTGGACCTAGATTGGACTAGGAGTTGACCAGAGTTGACCAGTTGACCAAAAGCCAACTGTGAGTCAACCATTAGCCAGTTTGACCTAGATTAGATTAGAAGTTGACCAGAGATGACCAGTTGACCAAAAGTCAATTGTAGGTCAACCCTTGACCTAGTATGATCGAGATTGATTTGGTTTGACCTTGTTTGACCTAGTTTGACTTTGTTAGACCTAGTATGACTTAGTATGACTTAGATTTACTTAGATTGACTTAGCATAACCTAGTTTGATTTAGTTTGACTTTGTTAGACCTAGTATGACTTAGTATGACTTAGTTTGATTTAGTTTGACTTAGTTGACTTGGTGTGACTTAGTTTGACTGAGTTTGACCTAAATTTGCATAGCATATACTAGAAATCATGTCATACACTGTTAAACCCTAATTAACTCATGATATCTCATCTTTAGGTCTGTGACATCACTCTGAGCACTATTCTCACTGACGGCTCAGGACTGCAGACGAGTACATTCACAGATAGTTTTCATTATCTTGATATCTGCTATATCCGATTCAGTTGTAGTGTCTTACTTGATTTTCGACACGATGGTTCACGGACTAGTATACGTCAGATCCTGTCATGAGATGTTATTTCTGGACTTTTCTGGTATATTGGTACATTGTTCGATCTTATTTTTCTTATACTTGTATAGACACTGATTTGAAAGTGGGCTGGCCTACTGCTTTTGAATCTTGTGTCATGACGTGACATGTCCGGATCCATTATACTATTCGGAGATGGAAAGTTATTAGAGGTTATGTGATCAATACCCTCATATCACTATTCTTGTGCTTGCGTCACCCTCACCGCACGTAGGGTGTAGCGAGATTTTATATTTCTTATGCTCGCTTTCCATGTTGGCCGGCTTGACCCTTCTTGAGATTTTTCTGTGATAGTCGGGCCAAATAGAATAGCATGATCATGTGTTCCAAGCCGATCACATAACGCTCTAATATCTCATGGCACCATTTTATGTTTATATTTATATATCATATATCCCTGTTACATTCTACATTCCTATATTTTATACCATGACATGTATCCAGTTTACATATCCTGTTTATATTTTTTGTCTTGATATTTTATCTTATTTTTTATTATAATTGTCTCTTATAGAATTTGTCAATTCATATGGAATTGCTGTTAGTGTTTGTACTTACTCATATCATGACAGGATAACCCGTTGATGTTTACAGATGATCTATAGGCCGACTGCTCGACCTTCTATGGCTACGGCATAGATGACGAGTATGACTTGGATATTCCCATGGAGCCGGTGCTCTTAGAGGACGCACCGTCTACTCTTAGAGCCGGTGCTCTTAGAGGATGCTCCGCTACACCATTGAGCTGAGGTGTCTTGGGCGGAGTCTTCTGGTGTCGTATGTCACGCCCCGCTCCCGTAGGAGCGATCGTCCTCGCTAAGGTGTGGTGCCTTACGAGCCTAGATTGCGCTCGTGCAAGACAGGTTCCATAACGGCCGATTACAGAGGCTGCGATAGGGTCATCGCACAGAAGTCCCAAGCAGAGACATTGAAACAGCAGCAAAAATTTGAAAGCAAAATACAAGTCATTGCAAAACACTCTTTTATTGATATTGAAACAAAAGTTACAATGGGACGCAAGGCCAAGATTGCAAGTCTCTCAAGCTCACTCATCTCACATTACAAGTCACCCAGCTCCCTCTCATCTCTCAATACATGTCTTGAACCAGCTACTATGCCAAATTGCCCATTTTGGAACGGCAGAATTCCGTATCAAATAATTTCTGGAACGCCTATATTTAGTGCCTATTTTCGGACTGCCAAATTGATTGGAACGGAAATAAGGCGTTCCAAATAATGTATATTGGAATGGAAGTAAGGTGTTCCAAATAATGTATATTGGAACGGCAGTAAGGTGTTCCAAATGATGTATATTGGAACGGTTTATATGTGTTCCTGATTTGGAACACTAAAAAAGCGTGTCTACCAAAGCATTATAGATTAATTTTTTGTCTCTTACTGGAACGGGTAAAAAGTATTCCAGTTTTGGAACACCATAAATGTGTTCCAAAGAAAACATTTCATATTAGTTTTTGCACCACCTACTGGAACAGCTAAGAAATGTTCAAATTTATGGACATATTCTTTTTATTTGGATGTCTAGGATTTCCTACAAAGTTCCAATTTTTGGAGGTTAGGACACACTCTGAAAGAAAACTGTCACCCCCATTTCCCGTATTTCGTATTATGCTCGTATTTGATTTTTGGCACGTATTTTATTTTCCTGGACATGTGGTCTTTTGATTCTTGTAAGCAGGTTTTAACCATGGCTTGGTTTTATTTTGTGGAGAATGTTTGGTTTGGTTTGGTTTGGTTCAACATGCATGGAACACCATAAGCCTACACTCTACCCCCCATTCCACCACAACACCCTCATTATAACCCACCTACTTCTCTCTCCTCCATAATTTCTTCATTAATTTCTTCTTCTTCATCTTCCTCCACCCACACCAATAGGCAAGTGCACCTTGCCAACAAATAAGCACCCAATTTTATTTGTCCATTTGATAGATTAGGACATGTAGATCAACATTAGAACTTGGAATTTTGTGATTTGGAGCTTTCATTCTTCTAGATCTAGGTTTTAACCATTTTCGGAAATCCTTGGTTTTGATCTATTAAACTTTGATTTTTGCTTGTTTTGATGCTTCCATGTGGAAGAGAATTCAATTTTACTCAAGTTAGAACTTTGAAAATCTAAATTTGGTTTTGATTTGGCTAAGTTGTGAAGATTTGAACTTGGTGTTCTTGGTGTTCTTGAGAGTTCAGCCATGGTGGAGCTCTCGGCCAATGCTTTTTAGCACCTGGCCGATTGCGCACTATTCCCTGGCCTGCGCTCTTTAGTGCAAGGCCATTTGCGCACCCTGACCTGTGCTCTTTAGCGCATGGCCATTTGCGCAAGATCCTTGGCCAGTGCTTTGCGCTGCGCTGGATTGTGCTGGCGCAAGCTAGCCATGCGCAAGCCAGCCATGCGCAAAGCAACCCCTGCGCAATTCGACCATTGCGCAATCCATCTCTGCGCAACCAACTCCTGCGCAGTTCACTCCTGCGCAGTCTACCTTCTGCGCAATCCATCTGTGCGCCATCTGCCCCTGCGCACTTGGCACCCTGTGCAGTTGGTACCCTGCGCAGCTCACCCTGCGCACTTGGCACCCTGCGCAGTATATACCCTGCGCAGCTCACTTGTCTATGATGAATTTGTTATTTGTTATTTCTTGATCTTGGCTCTTCTATAGTCCTATTTTATATTAGTATTTTATCAGGTATTTTACGCCCATTTTATATCCTTACGCCTTGTGGCATGAACTTGATTTTGCTTAATATGTCTGGAATGACTATTGTACATAGCATGGTATGACAAGGAACTAGCCTAACATGATAGTGACCCGTAGTGGTGCACTCCTGACATGACCAACCTGACTTGATAGTGGCCGGTCGTGGCGCACCCCTGACAAGTACCCGGACATGATTTACCTTGATAACTTGATAGTGGCCCGTGGCGGCGCACTCTTGACTTGACTTGACTTGATAACTTGACTTGACTTGCCTTGACACCGTGGGTGTTCCTGCTTGCTTGTTTGCACAATCCACTTGTCTTGTCTTGCATCATGTCTAGGACGTGACTTCCTGGGTACCACGGCCAGGGACTCGCACTAAATTGGATTAGGCTAATGATTAGATCAAACTAGAACATGGAGAATTCCCAGTCACAGGCAGTCTCGTTATCTGGGCGCTTTAATGGACTTGTAGCTTGCCGACGAGTAGAGCACATTTCCAGCACACTGTCATGTGTTGCACCCTCTAAGTCACCTAAGGGTACATTTGTCTCCCGGGCGATGTACCCAACTATAACTCTCAACCCGCGGAAGGATAATTGGATGGTCTGCAGGGCTTGGGACTGGGAATTTCTCACTTGCATCTTGTTAGTAATTAGGTTTGTGATAACCCTAGTTAGTTAAAGTAGTAAGCCGTAGTACTTGCTTGGCCGATTGCGAATGGATGGTGTCCAGCCTTGTCTAAGTCTTGTCTAGCCTTGTACCTGGAACTCTTGATCATGATTGTTTTACTTATCTCTAACGATAAATGGGTAGAGGCAGTGAGCTATTCAGGCGAAGGGTTACAATCCCGGTCCTTGTTTGGTTTAAGGATTGTAACCTGGCTCCCGGAGTGGTTCCACGTCCCTAGTCGTTTATCGCCCTGTGTACTTTTATTACTTGTACTTTTATTCTGTATGTTCTAATATGCTGGCTTTTGTTCTTATTTGTGGCCTCCTTTGTGGCACTTGCTCTTTCTGGGGTTTGACCCAGCTGGTTTTGTGTGGCCAGATTTCGGAGCAGCTCCCGAGGATCTACCAAGCTTCCAGCCCAATGGTGACAACTAGACGGAACCCGGGCCAAGAGTGGGTTTTCCTTTTTGTTTCACCCACTTATATGTAAATTTATTCTTTTGAGGCGTTTAGCCGACGAGCACCTGTTAGCTCGATGCACATTTACTTATTGTCTGCCTACGGGCTGTAAACATGATTAACAAATCCTAGGGTTGATCATGTATGACTGAACTCTTGCTAGTCCTATCATTTTGTACGACTAGCTTCATGATCATCCAATATGTAATATTTGGGACGCCTTATATATATATTTGATGCTCTAACATCTTGTAACTCTGTTAATTGCTTGAGATTGAGACAATAGGCTTGACCTTAAGAGACTGCTGGCTTGTAGTAAACCCTCATATCTAGACAGCCGTGACCGTATAGTTGAGATGTATTCTATTTCAATATACGTAGCTGGCTGAGTCTGCCCCCGCTCTCCAGTATTCTGGTTCTGGGACGTGACAAAAACATTTCATATTAGCCGTGTTTCCATTTTTGAAGATCAAGGCAAATTAATAGCATAGGTTCCCAGAATAACAAAAACCACATCATACAATTCCAATCTTTATGCAAGCTAGATACCAAAAAATTGCCAATACATGATAGCATCATCAAAAATTAATAGCATCAATGCTAAAAGAGTTCAACATTTGTGCACATAAAGACATGAATCACTCATCCATAATATGCATTATCATTATGTTTAAGCAATATCAGCTAACACAACCTTGTAACCAAAAGTCTCACATGCTCCAATCAATAAGAGAAATCAGACAAATAACATAGTTGTTCAAAAAGTCTCATGTTGCACTAATTGACGCTCCTAGGTATTGTATCCTGCTTTAGAATTTCATTTGATGCTCCAGCTTTCTGTAAAAGGTACAACACCGATAAATTAGTTAACTCGTAAGCATATTAGATAAATTAAGTTACAAAAAAATGGATCTTTGAATCTTATGACACTGTAACTTTTATGCCACCAAGGAAATACAAACAACACTTTGTGAAGAGAATAAAATTTTCTTAAACCAAAGAAAATATAACATACTTTGTAAACAAGAACATGATTCTTCATAAGAACATGATTCTGGAACAAGAACATGATTACATAAGAATGCTCACATGATTCTGGAACAAGAACATGATAAATGCCCACATTATACTTCTTCTCGGTGTACGTGGGACTGAGATATGTCGATGTACGTGGGACTGCTTACTGCTTCCTTTTCCTTTTCATTTTTTTTACCACTAACTCCTACTTATTACTCTCTGAATTCCCAGTCTATATTACTATAGGGTTATCTAACTCATCTCTCTTTTTGTTGGGGAGTAAATCTTCTTCTTCTTCTTACTTCCTTTTGCACTTTGGCAAGGGAGAGGAGGTATATATATATCTAAAGCTATGGGGGATAATAATCAAGGGATAAGGACAGGGTTTTAGTTGCAGAAACCAGCATACTGATAAGGGGCAAATCCTTGTAGTAATGTACAACCATAGATACGAGGGTATCCTTGAGTCGGGCGTCAGTCCAGTGCGGGGCTCGACAGGAAGGAAGGAAAGAGGTATATGTAGTGGTAAGGTATCTGGGTACAAGGGAGGTAAGTATCAGTAAGGAGAAGAGCATGGGAATACACAGGTGTATGCAATGTTCAGATATGAACAGAGGCTCATATGTGTATCCAGTGCTCAGATTAGGTGCAGAAGGCGTGGGTGTATATACAAATTTGGGAGTAATTATACATTTGCATATCAAGAGCATTACCACAGTTCCTATGTAGAGCGTACAGGCTCATGTGTTCATATACATGAAAACAGGGTACCCATTTAGGGGTACATAGCAGTAGGTAAATATAGGAGTAATAACATTGGCTCTCCTGCAGTCCAAACACAAGAGTAAGGATTGATACTTGTCAAGTGTGTGTGTGTGGTTGCTGTAAAGGGGATTGGGAATATCGGGTGGTGAGTAGTTAGTAGATGAAATCAGAAACTTGGGATACCTGTATACGCAACTATTGAGTAAGGGGTCCCCAAATTGCTGTAGGATGTAGAGTGCCTTAGAGTAGGTCATAAATGCAAGGCATAACAGTCTAAGTAAACTGTTGTAATCATAAAGACACCTGCAGTGCACAGGCAAAGTGCAAATGTATGTATTGGTTAGTACAGGAATAGGCTTCCCTATAAGAGGATAATAAACAAATGTGTAAGTTAGGTAGCAGAGGGGGGTCGTGCCAATACCTTAGGAGCACAATTGTACAGTCTAGATACATATGTACCAATGCAAGGAACATGAAAGAGTGGCAGAGACTAAGTATCATAGTATACTGCAATAATCATAAGCAAAAGCCAAACAACCACCACACAGACATACCCCAACCCCACACACAAAATATATTAATAATTCTGCAGATCAGAGAAGAATGAAGAGTATGATGGATTTAGATGTAGAATTTGTTTTAATATATTTCACATCAAGTTAAATGCAAAAGCACAAACATTCACTTCAATACCTTCCCTTGAGAATCCTGGGAACTCTCCAACAAAGTAGGCTTCTTGATCTAGGTTCCAGTTTCCTGTAAAATCAAGATAACAACAGATGAATATGACATATTGTTACTCATTAGAAAAGTATGATAAGAAAAATACTCACAAACAAATTTGATGTGTGACTTGGGTCACACGAAGAATTTGCCGACTCCTACGTCTTTAATTACTTTTGCATCGGGAGTTTCTTTGTAGAGCTTTGCGAAAAAAATCTTTCGAACATACATGCTCAACTTCATTTCATATTGAGGGTCCAGTTGATAATTATGACAATTACCTCAATGCAGTGGATCAATAACTTCTTTTGCAACTGCAACACAATTCTAATTCCAATCAAACAATTCACACAACCTTGTCGTAGGAGTTGGTTCAGTGTGTGCCGAAGTCGTTGAATCCCTTTCACCCAAAGATGGCCTATGTGCAATGTTGATTTCTCAACATTTGCTTGAAGTTCTTGGAGCATGGGTGTTGCTGACCCACCAGCTGCCTGCGACATAGGAATGGGTGATGATGACCCACTGCATGGGGCATGGGCACTTGTGTTGATGACCCATCAGTTGGTTGGGGAATAGGTTCTAGTGGACCACCAATCTGTGACTGTGGTACAAGAAATAAAATTATAAGCATAAAATTTCATATTTTGATAGGCATTTAATTATGTTCTTTTGGACCTTCATATAAGAAGTTGGTTGCCTCACCTTACAATAATCAAAAATAAAGTTAACCTTTGTCTACATCTCATCAACCTTATTTTTTAGACACTCCCTCTCGCCTCTTTCCTCTGTGTACATTATATGAGCATGAAGGGCATCATCATATTTTCTCTTGGAAACAAAGCTCCCAACACCTGGCAGCCCCTTCGCTTTCTTGCCAAACACTTGAGTCAAAGGATCATTATCAATGGATAGAGGGTGGACGCTACTGTTGTCACTTTCACTTTGTGTGGATTTGAAAAGTTTCTCTTCGACTAATTTTTGTAATATCATAAGTAGCTAACATTAAATTAAATACAAAGGGATAACAAAGTTTTATATGACCTCACCATAAACGGTTCAGCACTAGCCAACGTAGATCTATCCTTCCTCGTATGGGTTTCTATCCACACTTGAGTCCGTGTAATAGGATAGTAGGATCTTCCCGCTTTGTCTTCTGGATAAATCATGGAATAGTTTTGAGGTGTAAGCTTAACATTGGGAATACAAAATTGTAAAATGCTAATGTTGGTTCAAGAGGAAAATTACCATCTCATACTCTACCATTGCACTGCTCTTACGACCCCCAGTATGACCATACACACTAAGCTTTCTGCTTTCAACTGCTCTAGCTCTTCTTTTTAGTTGTTTTTCATCAACCTCATTGACACAAAATTGCTCCCAATCTTCCTTTCTAAACCCGTTTGGAATAGCCAACATTCTTGAGCTGGAATGATGTTATGCGCCCACATGAGGAAACACGCTGGTTTTTATGTGGGCGCATAGTTCTGCTTTGGCGCATAGGATGTAGGCGCATACAGGCTGCGAGATCGTGGGTTGGTCGTGGTGTTGACGTGGCCTCATGCTTCGGTGCACGACTGCTTGTGGAGACTGACGTGGCCGTGCGCTTCGGTGCACGTTTTGATCATAGATTTGACTGAGTCAGGCTTGGGCGCATAGCCATGTCTCAGGCTATGCGCCCTCCTTTTGGAGGAGCTATTCTTGGATGCATGAAACTTCACTGGCTGGGCGCATGGAGTTCTACTGACTGGGCGCATGGAGCTTCACTGACTGGGCGCATGGAGATTTACTGGCCTGGGCACATGGAGCTTCACTGGCTTGGGCGCATGGGGTTTCATTTGCTGAAGTTTTTTTATGCTTCTACAATGTTCCCTACTCATCGGCAAGCTACAAGTCCATCAGGTGTGGCCGGGATAACAGGATCGCCTGTAACTGGAAACACCTCTCTATATGAGCTACTTTGATCAATCTAGTAATTAACCTAGTCAGATTTCGCATGAATTCCTGACCGTGGTAACCAGGGATGCAAGTCATAGACATGATGCGAGACGAGCCTGGTAGCTTATACAAGCACATTCAAGAACAATCACCCACGGTGTCAAGACGAGTTATTACTCATCATGTCAAGATAGCCGTCGCAATAGCATTCAAGATTACATGTCAGGTTTACTTGTCAAGAGTGTGCCACGACGGGCCACTATCATGTCATGTTACTTGTTACTTGTTAAGAGTGCGCCTTAACAGGCCACTATCATATTCTATCCTTACATTATCATGAATGAGAGAAACTTGCATAAATAGCTAGTAACATATTCTTGAAGCCAAGAAAAAGATCGACAACTTTCATGATGGGACTTGGAAGAAATTCTGGCCACAATTCATCCAAATAGAACATAAAACAGCAAAAAATAGCCAAAATAGGCACCATGCGGCTTTCTGCGGCACTATACGGCCTTCTACGGCACTATGCCGCAGGCTGCGGCACTATGCAGCAGGTTGCACTATGTCGCAGGCTGCGTCACCATTATGGCACTATGCGGCAGGCTGCACTATGTCGCAGGCTACATCACTATTGCGGCACTATGCGACAGGCTACACTATTCATCGTCCCTGCAAGATTCAGGACAGATGAACTTAGAAATGTCCAAATCTTATTTTGGCCATAACTTCCTCAAAACAAGTCGAAATCTAATTTTTCAAGGGTCCATTTTGGGTAAAATCGAATTCTCTACAACATAGAACAATCAAAACTTGAAAATAATGATGTTTGGTAGATCAAAATCCAAGAAAATCGAAAAGGCTACAAACTTAGATATAGAAAAATCCATTCGTCCAAACCGAAAACTCCAAGTCCTAAAGATGCTTAGAATCATGTAGAGAAGAAGATAGAACAATAAAATGGAAGATTCATCATGAAGCAAATTGCACTTGTCTAAGCTCTCTAGGTTGGTGGGAGAGTAATAGAGAAGAAGGAGAAGAAATAAATGGAAGTAATGAAGAGAGAGAAAGGGGTGGTTGGGCTTTATAAAGAGAGGGTTTTCTCATAATGAACCAAGCCCAATCAAACCAAGACAAACCAAAATAAACCAAGCCAAGTCATGACCAACCAAGACTAGGCTAGCAAGTCAAGTCCAACTACGGGTCACCTGACAAACGTCAGAGATCTCGTATACGCATACGGAAATACGTATAACGGGAACGGGAGTGACATTGAGAATCAGCAGTTTGCAGATGTTGTTTTCTCTCTTCCATTTACTATGCTTGACATGTATAGCAACAACAGCGTCAGCAGTACCACCTTCTGGAATCGTCGGTTCATCCTCAATCAACACATGGTCTGCGTCCACGAGTTGAAGATTAAAGGTGATCTTCTTCTTCCTTATCTGAAAGTGTTCTCCGTCGAATTTTTCTAACTTATTAAAGCTGGTATCGGTGAGAGAGGCACGAGAGTTTTCCATCTTCTGATCTAGCTTTGAGATTTTTAGTCCCTGAGACGTGAATATCAGAAGAAAACTCTTGTGATTTGATTGCAGCACTTCAACAGAAGTTGCAAAACAGAAATCCTAGGAGGATTCTGAAAACGAAAAATTTAAGAAGATTTTCTTAAAGGTGACAAACAAGAAATCTAAAAAGATTTTCGTAATCGGAGGAAACTTGCTGGGGTGTTTAGAACACGGGCGCTCAAAGTTAGATCCGTCCACACGGTCAGCTTCCAGGAACCAGCAAGTTCAAAAGAATTCTGGAACGCTCTGCCAATCTGCTCACGGACAGACTCCTCGAAAAACTGTGAACTCATAAGTGGCACCTACACAGAAGATCTATCTTCTCTCTCTGTGAAAATTTTTGTCAAAACGTACAACCCCAGATAGAGAAGAGAGACTCTATATATAAGCTCTCTCTGTAACTGCCCAGATCCGGAATGTACGCGACGTTTGAATATCAGATTATCGGATCATGTTACAGCTCGTAGGCAGACAGTAAGTAAGGTGCAATCGAGATAAACACGTGCTCGCCGGTTAAACGCCTCAAAAGAATAATTTTACAATAGAGTGGAAGAACAAAGGGAAATCCACTCGTTGTCAGGATTACACCTGGTGGACACCATCTGGCTGGAAGGTAGGTAGATCCTCTGGAGCTGCTCCGATATCTGGCCACATAAAACCAGCTGGGTCAGACCCCAGAAAGAGCAAGTGCCACAAAGGAGGCTTCACTTAGGAACTAAACCAGCATATCATAAATGAATATTAAAGATAATTATAAAGATACTAATAATAACAGGGATAACAATAATAAATTGAGTACGAAGAAACCATTCAAGTAGCAAGATTGTAACCTTTAAACCAAACAAGGACCGGAGTTGCAACCCATCACTTGAATAGAAACCCGTCTCAAATACTTGTTGGTAAAGTAATAAGACAATAAACGAAGAGATGACATAGAACTGTTCCGGGAGCCAGGTTACAACCCTTAAACTAAACAAGGACCGGGGTCGTAACCCTTCGCCTGAACAGAACTTGACCCCTGATCATTATTGTTAAAGCAAGCATAAATAATCATGCTATCGAAGTAAGGTAAAACATGATGAGCATGACATGGGATGCAATAAGACAATAAACGAAAAGAGGACACAGAACTGTTCCGGGAGCCAGGTTATAACCCTTAAACCAAACAAGAACCGGGGTTGTAACCCTTCGCCTGAACAGAACTGGACCCCTGATCATTATTGTTAAGGCAAGCATAAATAATCATGCTATTGAAGTAAGGTAAAACATGACGAGCATGATATGGGGTGCAATAAGACAATAAACGAAGAGAGGACACAGAACTGTTCCGGGAGCCAGGTTACAACCCTTAAACCAAACAAGGATCGGGGTTGTAACCCTTCGCCTGAACAGAACTGGACCTCTGATCATTATTGTTAAGGCAAACATAAGTAGTCATGTCATGTCACCATCTTGTACAGGATCAAGACGAGACGAAGCTATACTAGACTACATCCAATCAATCACGGCCAAACAATAAGTATGGCTTGATACTTTAACTAACTAGGGTTATCACAGGCCTAGTTACTAGCAAGATGCAATGAGATTATTCTAACAGCCATAAGCCCTGTAGACCATCTAGGTTATCCAGACGCAATTAGGGAATTGAAATCATGTGGGTATATCGTCCAAGAAATACCTGTACCTTTAAGTAGCTTAGTGGGTGCAACACATGACAGTGTGCTGGAAATGTGCCCTACTCGATGGTAGGCTACAAATCCCATAATGGGGCGCCCAGATAACGGAATTGCTTGTAGCTGGGAAATTTCTCCATGACTACTGGATTTTCTAGTTATTAGCCTTAGTCGATTTCAGTAGGTACCCCTGACCGTAGTATTCAGGGGATCCCTATCCTAGACATGATGCAAGACAATACTGGTTTATTTGTACAAATACAATCGTCTACGGTTTCCAGGCCATTCATACTTGTTATGTCAGGCTAGCTGTCATAACAGCATATCAAGATATATCATGTCAGGTTTTCTTGTCAAGAGTGCGCCATGGCGGGCCATTATCGGGTTCATGGACATATGTGCAAAATCTACATAGTACAAGCCTTCACAGAGAGTCAGAAAACATGAGCATAAATGTAGCATTAAATATAATAATAATAATATAATAAAAGAGGACAAGGACTATGGAAGGAGCCATGCGGCTAAGGAAAATAAGCTCATGCGGCTGTGAGTTGCACGCATATGCGGCTGTGGGGGAGTAAGCTCATGCGGCTAGAGGAAATGACTTCATGCGGCCAGGAGGGAAGCAGGGGTATGCGGCTCGGGATCAGAAGTCCATACGGCTGGGGGAAGACAGGGTCTTATGCGGCTCAGGATCAAAAGTCCAGGCGGCTGGGGGACCAATCAGAGCTCATGCGGCCAGGAACCCAAGCAATGCCATGCGGCTGGAAAGGACCGAGTCTTATGCGGCTCAGAGAGAAAGTTAACTCATGCGGTTGAGAAGTAGGGGGGTCTTATGCGGCTCGGAGGAACGAGTGTCTCATGCGGCTAGGATTAAGAGTTAATGCGGCTGGAAGTTAAATCAGAGTCATGCGGCTCAGAATAAAAAGTTCATGCGGCTAGAAATTGGTCCCTGCGGCTGGAAGATTTATGCAGCTGGGAAATTCCTACGACTGAGGAAAAAAACTTGCCGCATGAAAATCCATGCGGTCAAGCACTGTTCTTCTTCTCCAAATTTTCGAGAAGAAGAACCATGAAGGCCATGCTTCCAAGCTCCATAAATCCATCATCCGAGGTCAGAATCTGAACTTCCATAGGTCAAAATGGGGTAAAATAAAATTCTCTACAACATGGAACCATCAAAACTTGAAAATAACAAGGTTAAATAGATCAAAACCCAAGAAATCCAAAAATAAAATAAACTTAGATCTACATGAATTTAGCCATGGAAATTAAAAATGCTAAGTACTAAAGTATCTCAGGATGTTGTAAAGAAGAGAATAGAACAACAAAAGTTGAGTTCCTCCATGAAGCAAGATGCACTTGCCTAAGCTCTCCCTCTCTCTCAGGTAGGTGAAGAGTAAATGGTGAGGAAGAAGAAGAGTAAATGAGAAGTAATGAGGAGAGAGAAAAGGGGATGGGTTAATAAATGGTGATGGTGGTAGGTAGGGGGTTTTCCTTTGGTTCATGATGAACTCAAAAGCAAACCAAGCCAAGCCGAACCAAACCAAGATAAACCAAGCAATGAAATGCCCAAATATACCATGCAAGAAAACATGTAATACGAGTCAAGATACGTACACGTATTCCAAAATACGTAATACGAACTATGGTCATTACAACTCTACCCACCTTAAAAGAATTCTGTTCTCGGAATTTAATTAAGAGGCTAGAGAGGCAAGGACAAGCCACACTAATCACAGACAAGCTATACTAAGCAGTCTACCATACAATCATTCATTCAAGCAAGGAATCGAGAGCATAAGGCATAAGAAAGACATTACACCTTGCGAGTCAAACAGGTCGGGATATCGCGATCGGATATCATCCTCACGCTTCCACGTTGACTCACCCAAAGAGTGATGACCCCAAGCAACACGGACTAATTTGATAGTCTTGTTCTTGAGTATCTTCTCTCTTTGGTCCAATATAGACACGGGCCTCTCCTCATACGAAAGGTTGGTACCAACAACCAATTTCGAATGATCTAGGATGTGGCTCGGGTCTGGAATATACCGTCGTAGTTGGGATACATGGAACACATCATGCACCTCACATAACGATGACAGAAGAGCGAAACGATATGATACATCTCCTACTCGCTCCAAAATATTGAACGGCCTATATACCTAGGACTAAAATTTTCCCGTATGCCGAAACGAATGACGCCATGGTTAGACAAAATCTTCGGGAATACATGGTCGTCGACGAAAAACTCAAGAGGGCGCCGATGAGAATCGGCCCAATGACGCTGGCGATCTTGGGCAACGCGATGATGATCTCTGACTTTCCTGACCATCTCTACCGTCTGAGCAATCATTTTCGGACTGAGCATCTGTCTCTCTCCAACATCGTCCCAAGCCAGCGGGGATCTGCACTTCCTACCATATAGTGCCTCGAACGGTACCATCAGGATGCTGGCCTGGAAATTGTTGTTGTACGAGAACTCCACCAAGTGCAAGTGATCCTCCCAAAAACCACCGAAGTTGAGTGTACACGATCGCAACATGTCTTCTAAGGTTATTATGGTACGCTCTGACTGACCATCTGTCTGCGGATGATAAGCTGAGCTGAACTGGAGGTGAGTCTCCAAACTCTCTTGCAGGCTGCGCCAAAAGTAAGACGTAAATCTTGAATCTCTGTCCGAGGTGATACTGACTGGTACTCCATGCAACCTAACTATTTGTCTGAGATACATCCCTGCTAGCTGAGCCGTCGACTGACCAACTCTGAACGGGAGAAAGTGAGCCACCTTCGTGAGCCTGTCTATAATAACCCAAATAGCATCTCTACCGACTGGGGACCTAGGTAATCCAGTCATGAAATCCATGGTTATATGCTATCACTTCCATTCTGGAATCGGCAAGGGCTGAAGAAGTCCAGCTGGCCTCTGATGTTCAGCCTTAACCTGTTGGCAAACCAAACACCGAAAGACAAACCGGGCTATCTCCCTCTTCATGTCATTCTACCAAAAGTGCTGACGAATATCATGGTACATCTTCGTACCACCGGGATGAACGGAATACTGAGAACTGTGAGCCTCTGCCATGATCTCATGTATGATATCTCCACCGGGTACATAAAGATACCTCCCATGTCGAAGTGTACCATCTTCATGAATGTATAATTCTGGTCTACGTCCTGCCTCATACTCTGCACTGAGTCGCTGAAGCTTGGAGTCTGTTGACTGCGCCATCTGGATCCTCTCAACTATAGTGGACTGAACTTGCATACTGGCCATCAGTGCCACACTGGTAGGAAGGACAACTTCTATACTCATCTTCTGAAGATCTGCTAACAACTCAGGTTGTGCTGTTAGAAAATAAACTCCGGCTCTCATGCTCAATGCATCTGCAACGACGTTGGCCTTCCCAGGATGATACTGCAGGTTGACATCATAATCCACAAGTAGCTCTAGTCATCTCGTCTGACGTATGTTAAGATCCTTCTGAGTGAATACATACTTCAGGTTCTTGTGATCGGTGAAAATCTTCACCCTATCTCCATACAAGTAGTGTCTCCAAAGCTTAAGTGCAAACACTATTGCTGCTAACTCCAAGTCATGGATTAGGTAATTCCTCTCATGATCACGAAGTTGACATGACGCATAAGTTATTACCTTCCTATGCTGCATCAAAACACATCCTAAACTTCTGCCTGAAGCGTCACAATACACTGAGAATCCTCCGGTCCCATCTGGAAGAGTGAGAATGGGTGTCGTCATCAAGCCTCACTTCAACTTCTCAAAAGATTCCTGACATTCTGTTGTACAAACAAAATACACATCCTTACGGGTCAACTGGGTCAATGGCACGGAAATCCTAGCAAAGTCTGTAATGAATCGTCGGTAGTAGCCGGCCAAGCCAAGAAAACTGTGAACTTCTGCAACTGTGCTAGGTACTGGCCACGTCTCAATGGCCTCGATCTTCTGGGGATCCACTTCTACTCCACCTCTGGTGACGATATGACCCAAGTACGAAATGCGATCGAGCCAGAACTCGTATTTACTGAACTTGGCATACAACTGGTGCTCTCTGAGAATCTGGAGAACCACACGGAGATGCCGCTCATAATCTGCCTCACTCTTGCTGTAGACCAGGATGTCGTCTATGAATACGATCACAAACGGATCCAAATAAGGCATAAAAATACGATTCATGAGGTCCATGAATACAGCTGGCGCATTGGTTGCTCCAAATGGCATAACAAGGAACTCCTAATGTCCGTATCTTGATCTGAAAGCTGTCTTCGGGATATCCTGTTCTCTGACTCGGATCTGATGGTATCCTGACCGCAAGTCGATCTTCGAGAATACTGCTGCCCCCTTGAGTTGATCAAACAAGTCATATATCCTCGGAAGAGGGTATCTGTTCTTGATTGTCACTGAGTTCAAGGTACGATAATCTACACATAACCTGGACGTACCATCCTTCTTTTTTACAAGAAGTATCGGGGCTCCCCAAGGCGATCCACTAGCACGAATAAATCCCTTGGTTCTAAGTTCTTCAATCATCTTGTACAATATCTCTAACTCTGACGACGCCATCCTGTAGACTCTCTCTGACACTGGGGCTGTCCCTGGGATCAAGTCAATAGTGAACTCGATCTCTCGCTCTGGCGGCATTCCTGGAAGCTCTTCTGAAAAAACATCTGGAAACTCCTCAACTATCCGGGGTAACTGCACTGCTGCCACTGTTATCCGCAATACTGGAGGAGAAGGTTCAACTTCGTCTCGGGAAAAGGAAAATTCTGGCTCGCCTGGAATGCTAAAAATAATCCTGCCAACATGGCAGTCTATTCTAGCATATCGGTCTCTCAACCAATCCATCCCTAAGACCGCATCATAATCGGTCATCGGGAACTCTATCAATCTAGCGGGAAACTCTCTACCGCTAACTACGATCCGACACGAGGAAAACACTCTATCTACTCCCACAAGACCGTTATCAGTAAGTATATTAAGCCTTACTGATAAGGACTCGGACTCCAGTCCTATCTATGTCGCAAATCGTACAGACATAAACGAATGCGATGTACCAGAATCAAATAATACTGAAGCCGGAAAGGAATAGACGAGAATAGTACCTACCACTACCTCTCATGGTGCCAATCCTTCCTCTCCCATGGTCAAAGCCAGCACTTGACCATGTCCTCTGGGAGCGGGTCCCCTCTACTGAAAACCTCTATGTCTGCTCTGGATCAGGGCTTGGGCTTGGGCATACGGCTGCGGTCTCTGCTGCTGGAATGCCTCGGCCTGCGTCGGCAATGGCCTCGGGAAAGGATACTGCTGCTGCTGGACTGGTACTGGCCCTCTAAATGAAGGACTAGAGAAGGCTGATGAAGATGAACTCCCCATGTTCGGGCAGATCCCAATCCTGTGGTCCGGGGCACCACAAACCAAGCACAACCCCTGTGCTCTGCGACACTCTGATACCACATGCCCTAGCTTCCCGCAGTGTGAACATCCCACTGCAGAAGAGTGCTCTGCTGCTGAGGGTGCGTCAGGGTTGAATGTTGAACCGACGTTACTGAGGCTGCCCGCCTCGGAGCTCCAATGGTCAAAGCCCTAGCTGCCGGGGCTGGTACTGAAGACTGATTCATCTGACTGTGGGATCGCTTCCGACCTCCTGTCATGTCCATGATCCTCTGGGAGGTGTACTCATGCCTCATCGCTGCTCTCAATACCGCATCAAAAGTCTGATGCTGAAACTGCTCCACTGCCAATAAGATCTCTAGATGGAGCCTCTGCTGGAACCGCTGGGCTCTGTCGAACTCGGTCGCTACCAAGGTGGGAGCAAACCGACTAAGTCTCGAAAACTCGACCGCATATCCGTCGACAGTCCTTTCCATCTGCTTCAGATTGGTGAACCTCGTCTGTAGATCGTACCGAGCTACAGCATCGAAGTACTTGGTCTGGAATCTCTCACGGAATACTGCCCAGGCAATAGGTGCCAATAATCTAACGGCCTGCGCTGCCCACCAGCTGCGGGCAAGATCCAATAACTGCAGGCGCACCATGGCCACCTTCTCGCCTTCTGGAGTCCTGGCTGCTTCTAGAATCACCTCTGTGTTCTGAAGCCAAGCGTCTGCGGCAATAGCATCTTCACTGTCGTCGAAGAATGGAGGGTTCAAGCGCTTGAAGCTGTTGGCCGCGTTGTTCCCTTGATGACCTCCTCTGTCAAAGCATCTGTCACTGTCTGATGCAAGGCATCTCCTCGACGATCTTGGAAAGCTAACAATGTCCTGATGAGACCCACCAAGGTGCCATCATCGGGTTCTGCAGGCTGGACGGGCTAAACTGGTGGCTCTTGACCCCCAGTAGGCATGACTCTGGAGGCTACTCCTGAATGCTGGACTTGATCTCCTGGTTGCTGTTGGTCCACGGGAGGTGCTCCGTCTTGTCGATCGGTAGGACCAGGAACAATGCCGCTGAAGAAGACGACATAGGGAACAATAAGGAAGGACCATGACAGATCAAAGATACAAGCATGTGATCAGGTCAAGATTTCAGGGATTTAGAAGATACGAACAGAGATCAAGGACGAGTACTGATTGAGACATCTATTCGATAAACTCTCACATATCTTGATTTACAAGACCTGCATAGGCCACCACTTAAACCATGTAACGCCTCAGAACCAGAATACTGGAGAGCGAGGGCGTACATAGCCAGCTACGTATATTGAAGTGCAACCCATCTCGCTATACGGCCACGGCTGTCTAGATACATGAGGGTTTAACTATAAGCCACCAGTCTCCTATGGTCATAAACAAGCCTATTGTCTCAATCTCAAACAAGCAATAACAATTCACAAGATGTCAGAACACCACATATACAATAGTAAGGCGTCTCATATATTACATATCTGGATGATCATGAAGCTAGTCGTACAAAATATCAAGACTAGCAGGAGTTTCAGTCATACATGATCAACCCTAGGATTTGTCAATCATGTTACAGCCCGTAAACAGACAGTAAGTAAGGTACAATCGAGCTAAACACGTGCTCGCCGGCTAAACGTCTCAAAAGAATAATTTTATAATAAAGTGGGAGAACAAAGAAAAACCCACTGTTGCCAGGGTTACGCCTGGTGGTCACCATCTGGCTGGAAGGTAGGTAGATCCTCTGGAGCTGCTCCGATATCTGGCCACACAAAACCAGCTGGGTCAGACCCCAGAAAGAGCAAGTACCACAAAGGAGGCTTCACTTAGGAACTAAACCAGCATATCATAAATGAATATTAAAGATAATTATAAAGATACTGATAATAACAGGGATAACAATAATAAATTGAGTACGAGAAAACCATTCAAGTAGCCAGATTGTAACCCTTAAACCAAACAAGGACCGGAGTTGCAACCCTTCACTTGAATAGAAACCCGTCTCAAATACTTGTTGGTAAAGTAATAAGACAATAAACGAAGAGAGGACACAGAACTGTTCCGGGAGCCAGGTTACAACCCTTAAACCAAACAAGTACCGGAGTTGTAACCCGTCGCCTGAACAGAACTTGACCCCTGATCATTATTGTTAAAGCAAGCATAAATAATCATGCTATTGAAGTAAGGTAAAACATGACGAGCATGACATGGGGTGCAATAAGACAATAAACGAAGAGAGGACACAGAACTGTTCCGGGAACCAGGTTACAACCCTTAAACCAAACAAGGACCGGGGTTGTAACCCTTCGCCTGAACAGAACTGGACCCCTGATCATTATTGTTAAGGCAAGCATAAATAATCATGCTATTGAAGTAAGGTAAAACATGACGAGCATGATATGGGGTGCGTAAACGAAGAGAGGACACAGAACTGTTCCGGAAGCCAGCTTACAACCCTTAAACCAAACAAGGACCGGGGTTGTAACCCTTCGCCTGAACAGAACTAGACCCCTGATCATTATTGTTAAGACAAACATAAGTAGTCATGTCATGTCACCATCTTGTACAGGATCAGGACGAGACGAAGCTATACTAGACTCCATCCAATCAATCACGGCCAAGCAATAAGTACGGCTTGATACTTTAACTAACTAGGGTTATCACAGGCCTAGTTACTAGCAAGATGCAATGAGATTATTCCAACAGCCACAAGCCCTGCAGACCATCCAGGTTATCCAGACGCAATTAGGGAATTAAAATCATGTGGGTACATCGTCCAAGAAAGGCATGTACCCTTAAGTAGCTTAGTGGGTGCAACAGATGACAGTGTGCTGGAAATGTACCCTACTCGACGGTAGGCTACAAATCCCATGATGGGGCGCCCAGATAACGGGATTGCCTGTAGCTGGAAAATCTCTCCATGACTACTGGATTTTCTAGTTATTAGCCTTAGTCGATTTCAGTAGGTACCCCTGACCGTGGTATTCAGGGGATCCCTATCCTAGACATGATGCAAGACAATACTGGTTTATTTATACAAACACAATCGTCCACGGTGTCTAGGCCATTCATACTTGTCATGTCAGGATAGCTGTCATAATAGCGTATCGAGATATATCATGTCAGATTTTCTTGTCAAGAGTACGCCACGGCGGGCCATTATCGGGTTCATGGACATATGTGCAAAATCTACATAGTATAAGCCTTCACAGAGAGTCAGAAAACATGAGCATAAATGTAGCATTAAATATAATAATAATAATAATAATAATAATAATATAATAAAAGAGGACAAGGACTATGGAATAAACCATGCGGCTAAGGGAAATAAGCTCATGCGGCTAGGAGTTGCACGCATATGCGGCTGTGGGGGAGTAAGCTCATGCGGCTAGAGGAAATGAATTCATGCGGCCATGAGGGAAGCAGGGGTATGCGGCTCGGGATCAGAAGTCCATGCGGCTAGGGGAAGACAGGGTCTTATGCGGCTCGGGATCAGAAGTCCATGCGGCTGGGGGACCAGTCAGAGCTCATGCGGCCAGGAACCCAAGCAATGTCATGCGGCTGGAAAGGGCTGAGTCTTATGCGGCTCGGAGAGAAAGTTAACTCATGCGGTTGAGAAGTAGGGGGTCTTATGCGGCTCGGAGGGACGAGTGTCTCATGCGGCTAGGATTAAGAGTTCATGCGGCTGGAAGTTAAATCAGAGTCATGCGGCTCGGAATAAAAAGTTCATGCGGCTAGAAATTGGTCCCTGCGGCTGGAAGATTTATGCGGCTGGGAAATTCCTGCGACTGAGGAAAGAAACTTGTCGCATGAAAATCCATGCGGTCAAGCACTGTTCTTCTTCTCCAAATTTTCGAGAAGAAGAACCATGAAGGCCATGCTTCCAAGCTCCATAAATCCATCATCCGAGGTCAGAATCTGAACTTCCATAGGTCAAATGGGACAAAATGAAATTCTCTACAACATGGAACCATCAAAACTTGGAAATAACAAGGTTAAATAGATCAAAACCCAAGAAATCCGAAAATAAAATAAACTTAGATCTACATGAATTTAGCCATGGAAATTAAAAATTCTAAGTACTAAAGTGTCTCAGGATGTTGTAAGGAAGAGAATGGAACAACAAAAGTTGAGTTCCTCCATGAAGCAAGATGCACTTGCCTAAGCTCTCCCTCTCTCTCAGGTAGGTGAAGAGTAAATGGTGAGGAAGAAGAAGAGTAAATGAGAAGTAATGAGGAGGGAGAAAAGGGGATGGGTTAATAAATAGTGATGGTGGTAGGTAGGAGATTTTCCTTTGGTTCATGATGAACTCAAAAGCAAACCAAGCCAAGCCGAACCAAACCAAGATAAACCAAGCAATGAAATGCCCAAATATACTATACTAGAAAACATGCAATACGAGTCAAGATACGTACACGTATTCCAAAATATGTAATACGAACTATGGTCATTACAACAATTTCTGACAGTACTAAAATCGAAATAGCCGAATGAAAAACATATGTTAGGATTTATTTCCATCTTGATAATATAATAAAATATATATATTTTAGGGTTTATGTTTATGCATTTTTTGTGAGAAAGAATGAAATAAACATGTTATGATTTATTTTCATGCATTATTTGTGAGGAATCAAAATGATGAGAATGAAAATTGTGGAGAAAAAAAAAAACTAGGGTCTTGATGGAAATGATGGAGAAGAAAACTAGGGTTTAGAGTGGAGAAATTGTGGAGAAGAAGATGAAGAAGAAGATGTATAGTTTGGAGAGTAGGAAATGGTGAAGAAGAGGAGGAGGAGGAAGAAAGTTAGAATTTTGGAAGAAAGAGTGAATTTTACAAATGAGAGTAGAATTTGGGGTTTTGTGAGGTGTGGAGTTTGGACAGCCCCTTGAGCAGAAAATGGGGATAGTCCTAGTAATTTTTCCACAAACATGGGCTAGCCCCAATCCTGGATAGCTCTGATAAAATTTTGATGTGCCCTTATAATTAGCCAAAACAAATAGAGCATGTGCACCTTTTTGAGAAATAATTGCCTTCAAAAATATCATATTTCCCACATCTATTTATTAGTGCTTAATGTGGGGGATTAAAAGCAACATGTAACTTGAATTTGATGTTTGTTTGGTTTCGTATTTGCAAAATGTTTAAGCAAAGGAGATGGATAAAAACCATTTTTGCAAAGAAGATTGACATTGGGTTGGTACTAGTTTATGTTGTTTCTTCGCTAGTTTTATACTATTGAGTTTGTGTCTTGGTATATAAGAAATTACATGGAGCAGAAGATGAAGATCCACATCACATGTGACAGGTAGTTCATCTTGCAAACTGGCTTATGGTCATTATGAAGGCAAATGTAGATACTAAAAAAATTACTAGAGGCAACCCACTTTTTTGACGGTCGCAGTTCTTGCTATTTTAGGACTGCCAAAATTTTGACAGTCTTGATTTTATATGGTCCTGGATATCCACAAGACTGCCTTTATATGGTCCTGGATATACACAGGACTGCCAAAATTTTGGCCGTCCTATCTTTCAGGGCTACCAAAATTTTGGCAGTCCTGGGACTGGAGGAAGCCACATATCAGTGATGATTTTTGCTCCCGCAATTACAATAAACTAAGCACATAGGCCAAGTATCAGCTCTTAAATGGCACAATATTTCAATAAGTAACCCAACTGGACAACAGTTCATCTCAAATTATACACCTGCGCCCTTGGTGATTGCTTTGAAATGCCCAGTAGATGACCGCAGTAATTTCAGAATGACAGCAAAAGAATTGGATAGATAAATACACAGGAAAACCAAAACAAATAAAAAGATGAAAACTAAAACCAAGATGTGTAAGTGTTTAAATCTTTAAGCTTCAGTTTCTACCTACTGTTCCATTTGGCTTCTAAAGAGGACCCATCTTTAAGTGTTTCTTGGGCATCCTTGTCCATCCCAAGACTGAAGAGAGCAGCGGCCTGAAGATAGTAGGCAGTAGGCCATTCAGGGGATATAACCTGTGCTTGCATAGCATCACCAAGGGCTTCTTGCATCATATCGCTCATCAAGTAACTTAGGCAACGCCGTGCAAATACAGTAGGCGATATCATCGTTCCGCATTCGATGAACTGTAACAAAAACACAACAGCACAGATCAACATCAAGGTTGGCAGCACATGCAGACAATAAACGTCGGAGGCAGATAAGCACAGTGTTTATGCTAGCATAGGAAGTAATCTTAGATTCTTCAAATGGAATATGCACTGAGCTTGTATCCAAATTAATGACTCATTTGAACTACTAAGAGTGGGAAAAATGCATACGCATGGTTTAACAAACCTGTGTGTAATGGTCAATGGCAGTTCCAAATTCTTTAGCTCGAAAAGCACTGTCTCCATGTTTCTTAGAGTTCAAAGTCTCCTGCATCTGGTTAGTCCACATTTGGAATGATAGCTGCACAGATCATAGGAAACATCAGTTCATATGTTGTCACAAAGGAGATTAGGTGTCAGGAGAACTCAGATTATGAAACCTTCAATGTTGCGTGATAAATCATTCAACATCAGGAATTACTGCTGTTAGAAGCAACTAATGCTAACAATTGTATACAAAGTTCTGATACAAGCATACAGCTGAAGTACCTAGTTCAAGCTGCAGCTCATATGACGGCACTCTTATGGTCAATAGACACACCCTCGTATGACAGCACCCATATGTGCACCCATGGCAAGCAGTATCCCTACAGGCTTTTAGGCAACTTATTTGGTTTTTCCGATGATGATACAGGTCAGCAGGAACTGTAGGCTTTCCATCAGATAGAGTAGGGCGGCAGTTGTACTTATACAGTTGTCAGTATAGTAGGACCTGGGTTTTTTTTCTTTTTTTTTTTTTGGAATTATTTTGCTGGTCTTTATGAACATAATATATGAAAAAAAAAACTGGGTTGTAAGGGGGATTCATGCTTATAGAATGTAACGAGTAACAAGTAAAGAGAGGTCTTAGGTGCCCTCTAATTAGCTAGTAGCTATACATAGTAGGGTGCTGATAGTATTAAGTTATCGTGGCTGTAAGTAGTGGGTCTGCGGATATGATCACTGAAAAAATACAGCAGCACTACCCCAACAATATGAATGAGCTGTATGAAAAGTTAATTTGACCAAATCAAATCTGGAAAAGGTCACAAACTGAAGCAAGAATAATAAGTGCATGTGTTCTAATTGTACTAAAGTTTCTTGACTTGGAAGTTCAGATATGCAACAACAGTCATATTTTAAGGAAATAAGAAGACCCCTCAACAGAAAATCTAATAGAAAATTTAAATTAAAAAATCCATGAATATAGAAAGTAATTTGAAAAGTCCCTGTCAAAGTTAAGGCATGGAAAGGAAATAGGCAAGGTGATATCAGTCTATAGTCTAATATGACAATCTAAATTAGTCAGAAACAACAAGAAAGATGCAACTGATATACACAATGATTAGTACAAATTACGTTATCTAAACATAAACACTGCATAACATCACCATCAACAACAGCAAGTCTTTCTCCCAAACCTTTGAGATCCATCAAGCAAATCATCTCTGCCATCCAGCTCTAGAAAGGGCTACCTCTGTAAGATTAGCAGCAAAGATATCCTTTTCTCTGCTTCACTCACTGTCCACTTTGATTTTCACCTCCTAACAGTTTCATATATTGGTCTCTATTGAAGAAGTCAAACCATCACAAATAACAATCAAAGACACTTAATTCCAACCTTCCAGAGAATGATAGCTCACTTGGATTATCTCCTCCATGCTTTCTGCAGAGGAGAGCACTCTGCACCAGACCCAAACGTCGTGATTCACACAAAAACCAAAACTGCCAACCCACCCACCCACCCACCCACTACTGTCCACCAATATCCAAGGGTCAAAATTTGAAGAGTTCTCTACTCTACTCTCCGCAGACATGGACACACGTGTGTGCATGGTTGTGTGGGCATTGGCACACATATACACCATGTGTGACTTTTTGTGTCTCTGTGTGGCTGGGTGAAAGTCCATGAGGTTGGTGTGGCTTTTGCTTGTTCATGTGTACATTTACTATTTACTACTAAGAAACTTCTGAAATTATACATTCCTAGTGTTTACTACGTGCCTTGTTCTACTAACCAACTCTCTAGTATCTACAAAATACTTTATATACATGTCATGAAAATTGAGCAAGGCCCCTCATGAATTCCTAAAAATTGAGCACAGGTCAATATTACAATAACCAAGAAAAGGAAGGCATAGAACGCATATAAAACTGGCGGACACAACATCTTCCAAGTTTACCTAATCAGGCAAAGCAACAAATGACCTTTGTACAAAGTAAATATATATATATATATATATATATATATATATATATATATATATATATTATTACCTCGTTAGCTATTCCTTCATCATCCTTGTACCCGATTTTCTCAAGTTCTTCATGTATAGCAGTGAGGTCCAATCTTGAGCAGGCCTCAGCCAGAGGAGAGAGAGAAATTGGTTGCACTGACGTTGCAGGCTCACGGGTTATACCCATCAAGGTATACGATGGAACCTAGTAAAGAGACATCAAATGAGTATTTCACCGAAAAATTTTGCAAAAGAAGTGTCAAGCTAGCATGATAACACATTAATTCTAATTCTAATTCAATGCTACTGTCTGGTATACCCTACAGTTTGCAATAGTGCAGCCATAAACTGGAAAAAAAGAATTATGATTTATTAATATCTAACTAAAATAAGTCCCTCTGACCATATACTGTAAAAGAACTAGGTCCTCACAATTTGAACTTAAACAACTCCTGATAAAGAAATTTACCTCTGCTTCTTTCTGAAGTAATGTAAGGGCAGTCACTAGTGACTTGGTATTTGGCCTCTCCCTAGCTTCATATTGTAAACAACGAGAAGCTAACCGCACCAGTTCAGTCCCATCATCATTTGAGAAATGTCCCTCCAAACAAGAATCCAGCAGCATCAGAAAATTTTTACCACGAATAAGGTCAAGTGCCTGTGACAAAAGGATTCATGTCAATATGAAGTAGTTATAGACTTATAGTAGTAGCCTTCCACCTTAGTAGATAGCAAAGTTGAGTGGAAGCTAGACATCGCCAGACATCCAATACATTTTTCTGAACATTACCATGTGGATCTTGTATGAACAAAAAAATATTGATTCCAGTAGTTTGGCAAAAGAAGTATGTACAATTATAACTAGAAGAAATGATCCATTTTTGTTGCAAATCTTTATACTTTTTCCTTTATAAATTTACTCTATTAAACATATATTATATACTATATGTAAACACAGACTAGAGTTGTTCAGCAGTCAATATGAAATTACCGGAAATTCTATCAGTAATAATGGACCAACTAACTGGACTCCTTAGTCAATTGAGATCTACGAAAGAAAAGAATGCACAGAAACAAAGGTTCAATTGGTTCCGACACTCTTACCATTTAATCAAGCAGTAAAAGTAAAAGTAATGCAATTTTGAAGCTAAATAGTTGGATCACTGAAAGATTCATATTTTCCAGTTTAGTCAATACATGACACATGATGAATGGACCTTGATAATGATTTAAATTCTTGAACTATATGCCCTACACTACAAGGCTAAAAGCTGTCGATCTTCCTACAGCTCAATACGTTGGTAAAGATTCCCTATCTTGATTTCTGTGTTGGCTAAGATCAGAAGCAACTCTAAGGACTTCTAGTTTGGACGACAGCGTTCGATTGTTAATGTCATGTCTGCTTTGTGAGAACACAATAGATGCTTCACCTCAGTAAAGACGTGAGGAACTTCAGTGCTCTACCTCAAATATAGTATGTAGACCAAACTCAGCCTTGTTTACTCCAATGTCTGGGAGTGGTAAAGAAACCACAAATTAATCATGGTTAGACACATTCAGAAAACCTAACATGGATTTGTTGGAAGCAGTAGGTATTTCTGAGTTCATGTAGCATGTATCATCAGCATCTCAAGCCCCTTAAAGCATAAAAGGGAGCTACAGTGCCACGAGGCTTCTGCTTATGCATAGTTTTAAATTACTGGGCATATCCAGGAGGATGTTTCATTGTGTATGATATTTGTTGATGACATTTGTTGGTTGATGAGAGTAGAGAAGGGTATGATGCTAAAACGTAAGATCATAAAATCAAGGGATTTATGATTAGTAGAATGAAAACAGAGTATGAAATGTAATATCAACCCAAAATCAAAGAGAAATGAGGGAGGAATCCATATAGGTGGTAGGTGGACAAGAGATACCTAAGAGTGATAATTTTCGATATCTACGATCAATCATTCATCATGATGGCGAGTTTGAGAAGTTGTCTTGCATAGAATTAAAATAGGATGGTTAAAATGGAGTACTTCTGCCGTCTTCTGGAGTACTTTATGATCTCAAAATACCAAATTACCAATGAGATTGAAAGTAAAGTTCTAGAAGGCTGTTATAAGACTAGCCATGCTTTGTGGGTTCCTGTGTTAGGCAATTAATAAACAACACGTCTAGAAAAATAGTGTAGCCGAAATGAGAACGCTATGTTGGATGAGTGGCAATACATTAAAAGATAGGATATGAAATGAGTGTATCGATGGAAAGTTAAGAGGTAATGTCAATCGAGGATATAATAACAAAATATCAAATTAGGCGGTTTGGATATATGCAAGTAGACCAATAGAGGCTCCCATAAGGAGGAGCGACAATATAGTAGTTAATAGAGCAGCTAGGACTAGAGGTAGGCCTAGACAAACATGGATTGAAGTGTTAAAAAATGGCATTAATTTTTTAGCATTACAGAGAACATGACCCTTAAAGGGTCTAATGGAGGAAGACGATTCAAATAGCGGCACCCAGAAATTTGGGTTACAGGCTTTGTTGTTGTTGACATCACCTTCTAAAATATAGTACCTACAAATATCCTAGTTAGCAATACAATATTCAAAAAGTTAGTATTTCATGGAACATAGGCAGTTGATTTTGCAAGTTGAAGAAAATGCCTAGGATACTAGTTATATGTGCAAGCTTGACGGCATCTAATATGTTTTTCCGGATGTCATTTTTTAGATCTTACGGACTTTCAAATCCCTTAGTAGAGAATCATTAAGCAACAATTCAAATTAAGAAGCCACAGCATTCTCACACAATAACCTTAACATCTAACTTGATATCAAAATTTGTAGCACCAGCCTATTTTAGAAGTATTAGCATGCAGAGAATACTTCCAAAATAGGTCTCGAACCAGTTGCACCGTGATGCTATGCAACAAAGTTAATCATCTTCTTATTGTAGTGCATCTTACAACATTATGCTTTGGTACGATATTTGAACCAGAATCACACAGCTGGTTGCAAATTACAACAATTACCTGATTTCTGAGTGCCGTACTATCCGGCCAGTATGGCTATATGCATGCTATATTGACATAACAATAAGGGTTTGGGGAGGAAAAAATTCCCCCTAAAAGAAGAAAATAAAACAAAAGACATGATGACACGGAGGTATACAATTCTATAGATGCTACTCACATGTGTATGAAGATGTATTGTTATGCATATGTTCCAAAGTTTCAGTGACAACGTATGATGGGGACACTGGCCAGACAAGAAAGAACATATTACATTGCGACACATTATGTGAGTCCACCAACTATGGACAAAAAGGATTTTGACCCTTAACATGACATGCTCTGTCCCTTTGGACATGCTTCAGCTAGAACAACACTTGTTCAGAATTCATCTTACGGTCCCACAAGATAATGTAGAAGCTTATTACTTGGAGCAACTACCATTCATTACATACTAAGAAAACAGCAAAGAACTAAAACAAATACCCAGTATTCGTATAATTAGCTCCAATGGCTGTGTATGATAACTTCGAAAAAGAAACAACTTACATGGCTGGGTGGAATGTGCTTCCCGCTAAGAAGGTCAAGTAAGAGGGTGCCAAAACTGTACACCACACTCTCTGCCGTCACTCTCCCTGCCAAATACATTCCATGAGAAGTCAGTCTGGTTTCAGACACATAGGTTCTATACTTTAGAATAAGATGCAACATTGCATAAACAGCGTGCTAACTAACAATAAGGGGAAATTTAACAGATCCCTTTGCATTGCACCACCTATAAAAATCCATTTTGTTGAGAGAACACAATAAATCTCGGATACAGCTTCTAAAAGAGAAGTTTTAGAACTATCGTAATGCTTCCAATTATAATCCAGACAACAATCCGAGTCGATCACGATCCGAACAACGAATAGAATATATACCTGTCCTGAGGTACTCCGGAGGTGTGAATGCCAAATTAGTGCTGTAGCTCTTCCCGTCCCTGCTGTTCTTCATGAGGCCAAAACACGACAATCTAGGATTGCCATCCTGCCCAAATGTACACCCCGCAACACGATTACAAACAAATTTTGCACAAAATTATAATCAATAACACCATTCAAACAATAAGAACTCCTCACAGCATCGAAAAGGACTCTATACGCATTGAGATCGTGATACAGTGTCCGGCCTTTGTTGGCGCAGTAATCCAGCGCCTGGGCCAGGTAGAGCGCGACCCTTATCCTCATCGCCCAGCTCATCGGCTGGGCATCCCCTGCCACAAAAGGAAATAATAATAATCATCAATTCACCATAACTAAACAAAACACAAATAATTCGTAGAATGCAAGAAATCCTCACAGTGGAAGAGGTGCTTGGACAGGGTCTCGTGCGGCATGAACTCCGCAACAAGAAGCCTCTCGTCCCTCTCGCAGCAGCAGCCGATCAGGTTCGCGAGCCGGTCGCTCCGGAGCAGGCCCACCGATCTAGCCTCCTCCTGCAAAAAAAAAAAAAAAAGCAAACACGAATCAACGATCGAGACTCAAGAGCTGAGACAAACGCCCGGATCGAAGAGGAGGAGAGGAGCTGACCAGGAACTGGCGGGGGTCGGGCCAGGCGTTGCGGTTGAAGCGCTTGACGGCGACAATGCGGCCGGAGTCGGGGAGCTGGCCGCGGTAGACGACGTTGGGGGCCTTCTCGCCGTGCTCGGAGACGATGCGGTCGGGGGAGAAGCCGTCGGTGGCGGCCCGGAGCTCGTCGAGGCTGAACTCGGAGAACGCCGGGGGGGCGTTTGGGTCGGTCCTTCCGCCCTTCTCTGCATCAAAAATAAAAAAACAAATCAAAATTAGAAAAGAAAGGAAGAAAAAAATAAAGAAGAAGAGAGAAAATAGAATTGTGAGAGAGGCACCACCAAGATCGCGATCCTCCGGCTCGAGGACGGAGGACTTGAAGTGGGCGTTCCACCAGCAGAGGGAGAGTCTGGAGCAGCGGCCACCCATTGATACTAGCTACTGCTATAGATCCACTGCTGCTGCTGCTGCTGCTGCTGTTGCTTCTATAGACGATGTTGTTGCTGATGCTGCTCAGTTATCAGAGTAGTAGTGTATTTTATTGGGATATAATAATAGATAAGAAGAGTAGTGGTCCTTCGTTATTCGTATGTTTGCTTGCTTTTCTTTCTTTCTTTCCTTTCCTTTCCTTTTTTTTTTTTTTCCTGTTGCAGATGGATGTGAAAACAACACTTTTTCCAGTGTAGATCTGTCTAGATCTGCAGCATCTGCTGTCCTAATTATATTCTTTATAAATATAATTTTTGATAACCATCATTATTTAATTTTCCAAATAAAATATATATAAATATTTTAAATAGATAAAATGTTAGATTTATTATTCGGTTTCGATTTTGGATTTCGGTTTGGATCGAAAATTAAAAATTAAATAAAATTTATGCAATTATGTAAATACTTTCAATTTTATGCAATATTTTATGATATATATATATATATATATATATATATATATATATATATATATATATATATATATATATATATATATATATATATATTGAAAAAAATAATTATATGTATATATTTTTTGTTTGATTTAAATTTTAAAATTTTAATTTATTCGACTTTTACTGATTCAAGTTGGATTGAAATGCAATAAACCGAACCTCAATCCCTTACGAGTGTGTATAGATTATTTTTTTGAGGAACTTTTTCGAAGGAGTGAGCCCTTATATAGACTAGCATATGTGCACTGCACGTATTTTAACATTTTTTAATTAGTTTAGGAAAACTTTTTAGGAAGATCAAAGGATAGTATTTCTAATTACTAAGCTGTCCTTATTAAAATTAATAAACTATTTTTAATTAATATAAATATGTAAGGATATTTTTGGAATTCAAAAGTTTTACCATTTAAGTTTTCCTATTATATAGTAGAATAGATATGAAAATATTTTACTGACGACAGACGGTCAACTTCACGTAGATACAATCAATTGCTTTGATATCTCACCAGAGAATATCTCAATTGTGTTAGAAATATCTCACCAGAGAATATCTAAATTCTATTGAGGTCTTCTCCCTTGATATTAAAATAATGCTATTGAGAATATCATGCTGGGGAATGTCCTTTTGAAATTTTTTTTAAAAATATTTTAACAAATACTTCCATTCAAAATATAGAAGCTAGTATATATTTTTATTTTTTTAATTAGCAAATGCTCTTATTTCTTTGTATGAAGCAAATAAAATTTTAAAATATAATCCCACTATCTAAACAAAATTTTGGCTGATTTATAAAGGATGTGAACATTTGTTAAATTTTTTAAATAATATATATATATATATATATATATATATATATATATATATATATATACTAGTTTGTATACTTTAATGAAAATATTTGCTAAAATATCTTTTTTAATTCAAAATATAATATGAATCGAAAAATATAACGGTCAACTGACTAGGCAACTAATGACTACAAATATAAGAGAATAAAAGAGAGAAGGAAGAAGAAAAATTGGTTTCTATCTTCATCTGTTCATGATCGAGAAAGTTCGAGGGAATCTGGTAAAGTATTACAGATTTATTGTAGATTTGTTATTAGCGGATCTAGCTCTCATGGTAGAATGTTCTAATCCCGAAATCACATCAAAAAAAAAAAAAAAAAAAACTCTCCTGGTGCTTGGTGTGAATTTTCTAAAGTGTATGGGTTAGCAATTTAGGGGTGAGCATTTTTCGGTTTTAAACCGAAAATCGATTCGAACCGAATCGAAATAGTAATTCGGTTCGATTTTATATAATTTTTCGGTTTTAGTTTTTAGTTTTCTAGTTTTTTTATTACAAAGTTCGGTTTTGAAATTTGAGAACCGAACCGAAAATCGAATTATAGTTATTTGAATTAGTCTCTGCGATTTTTTTTGTAAGTTCTGTTGTTTTATCATCTCTTCTATTCCTACTTCTGTAAATTTATGTTTTGATATTTAATCTATCCCAACTTTATCTTCATTTTGTATTTTAAGTTGAAGGTAGTGTTTTGTTTCAAAAATCTTAAAAGTGATCATTATTTTCTTTATTCCTTATAATTTTATTTAAATTCTAGCTAAATCACTCACAATTATTTCAATAATATATTTTTATATTTTCATATTTTATATTTTTGTTTTGCTAAATTAAGAACAAATATAGTCATCTTTTAATGTACTTGTTTTTAAAGTCCATCCCCTCAAAAAAAATACAGTCCAACCGAAATAACCGAATCAAACAGTCCAACCGAAAAAATTGATTCAAATCGAAATTTAATACGATTGGTTCGTGTGAAAAGTCAGTTCAGTTCGGACTGTTTTGAAATAGGTTATGTTCTATTCGATTTTTTTAAAATCAATTTTATTTGAATCGAACTGACCGAATGTTCACCCGTAATTATCATCCTACATCGACACCGCCAACACACATGAATAAAGTGCAAATTACAAATGGTAGAAAACTTGCTAAATTAGTTGGAAGGGCTAGAAAAGCCCTCGGGCTTCCTATGGCCCTAGGTTTTGCAAGACAGACGCAGACCAACTTTGTGGACTGAAATATTAATAAAAACTAAAAATAAATAAATAGAAAGTAATAACAATAAGTAGGAAAAATACAAGAAACAAAAAAGGATCTCGGTCGTTGGTCAGAATGATGCATTTGGATGACATTACATAAACACACGACTTGTAGTGATCCTTGTTAGCAATTCGGTAAACGGAAAAAATTCGGAACGACAAAAGTATGAATATAAATCGACTCAGTGCAAATAAAATACGTTCAAAAATTCGGTCAATTATTCGATAAATAAAAATATTGAGGTTAGCAACTTCATATTATTAAATATATTGTCAAATTTGGTTAATTAAACAGGTTTTCACCATATTTTTTGTAACATATTTTTCAATAATTTATACAACACGTTTAAAATATCTGTATGTTTAAAATTTATGTACTAGTTTGAATCTGTCAAAAGTACATAAGTATTATACGTTTCTGAAAGATACAGAAAAAATTGCATATAATACTAGTTTTATTCGGATGATCGCTAACAAGGGTAGTGATTGTCACAGCGAACAACACCGGGAATATACCGGGCTTATGGTGGCCATATTAATTATGTATGTCCCCATATTTAGGCTACTTTAGAGTCTATTAATTAGTTAAATCATCAACAAAGTAGCTTTATGCAATTATGAATATGGGCCTAATCTTAAAAATGTATATTGACTTACCAAATTAAGGTCATAAGGTGTGAACACATGTTCAATGAAGCTATTTTTCAATATTTAAAAATTGAACCGGAGATCGACGAGATAAGAACAATGGGTTGGATCAAATTGGACCAATTCGAATTGAATCAGTTATACATTCTTATATTGAATATATTATATAGTACGCAACCACATAAATACTACCTAGAAGTCCTACATGGTAAAATAAATTAAGAAGTAAATATATTAACTTTCATTACATGTAAAGTCCAAAATAAAATTTAAATATTACAGTCAAATCGGTCCAAAGTTGAATTGGATTAGGGCCTGTTTTGTTCGCTGGAACTGCTCCGGAGGTGGGAGTTTTTGCTGCAACTCGCCGGAGCTCCAGCTAGTTGCAGCATTTGGCTCACGCTGAAACTGGAGACTGCAAGTGTCAAATCTCTACAATAGTAGTTGCAGCTTCTAATTTTTTTGATGCAATAAATTACATCAAAATGGGGCTGCAAGTGGGAAGAAAGTGGGAAGAAACTGAAAAGCCACCACCTCGAAGGAGGAGGTGGAGGTGCCGCGCTTCCGTCGGGTCCGGTGCGTCGAAGGAGGAGGTGGAGGAGGTGCCGCATCTCCGCTGAGTCCGACGTGCGCGTTGCGGGAGGAGGGGTTTCCGACTGGAGTGGAGTTGAGGGAGGAGGGGCTTCCGACTGGAGTGGAGTGGAGGTGTCGCGCCTCCGCCAGGTCCGACGGTCGTGGGAGAACGCGCTTCCGAGTGGAGTGGAGTGGAGGGAGGAGGAGGAGGAGGTGGAGGAGAGGAGTGGTTTTGTTTTTTTTTTTTTTTTTTTTTTTAGGGAAGAGAGATATGATCGGTGTGGGGAGAGGGTGTGAGTGGATTTTATTTTGTTTTTTGTTTTGCTTTTAGTTATGACAATTAATTAACTTAATTAATTTGGTTACCTAATTAATAGTTAAGTTAATATAAAAGTGTTATGGGAATTTCTAAAACATGTATCTGAAAATATGTATTTAATAATTATTATTTAATTTTTAAAAAGTAAGTAAGAAATAATAATAATAATAATAATAATAATATTATTATTATTATTATTATTATTATTATTATTATTATTATTAACGTCTTATTTTTTTAATACAAAATAATAATAATGAATAATAATAGTTGGGTGTTAAATTGTTAAAATATAATGGAGTGAAAAATGGTAAAGGAAAAGGAACTGGTCAGTTTGATCTTGAGAAAAAGAAGAAGTGATCTTTAATATATTTTTTCATTAAATTATGATAATTAATTTAATTTAATTATGATACTTATGGTAATTAAATTTTATTTTTCATTTAATTATGATAATTAATTTAATTTGATTTTAGTATATTTTTTTGTTAATTTATGAGATTTTCTTTTATTTTATAAAATTTAAAATATCAATTAAAATAATCAATAGTTATTTGATAATTTTTATTTTGAAAATATTTCACAATTAATTTAATTATGGGTTATCATATCTACAATCCCAATATCCACTTTCAACAACCATCCAAACAACCGAACTCGTTTTTTTTTCCACTTTCAACAACCATCCAAACACCAAAGACGTGTTTGGATGGCAGCATCTCCCCCGTAACTCACACTTTCTGCTGCAAGTGGAGGCAACTCCAACAAGATCCGACGTTTGGATGGGTGGTGCAAGTGGCATGCAAGTGTCTTTTCTCTGAATTTGCTACTTGCTGTCCCCCTCTATTTTTCCCATTTCACTCCCTTCACAAAAGTGAGGGAAGTGTGGTGAAAGTGAGGGAGAGTTGCTGCCATGGCTGTTTGACTGCTCAAGGGAGAGTAGGAGACTATGGCAGATCTGCCGGTGGGGTGATCGGGGGCCATGAGTCACGGCAGATCGGCCGGCGACGCAAGAGGTGCTCAGACGCGGACGCCGAAGACACCGCGAAGACGACCCTGGCCGCCAGCACCCAAAGCCTCCGCCGTCGAGCGGCCTCCAGCACCCAAAGCCTCCTCCGCACCGAATTTTTATGGAAGAAGACTAAAGAAATTTTGGTTGCAGATCGGGCCAGCGTCTTCGTGAGGGAGCACCGACGCCGCCACCGCCTTTGCACCTAGCCTAACCGTAGAGGAGAAATCGACGGTTCTGCCGAGCACCGTCGGACTTGGACGGTGGCACATGACACGGGACGGGAGAGAGGAGGAGGGGGAGAGAGAGAAAGGAGGGGGGTCTGGAGACGTAGAGAAAGAGAGAGAGGTTAGACAGAAGAGAGAGGGGAAGTCTCTGGAATATGGAGTCTCATGGAATATGAGAAGCCTCTGGAAGCTCATGACCGGACTCCATTCTCTACTACATTCCAGAGAAGCCTCTGGAATATGAGCACTCCAACTACAATTTGGAATGAAATTAAGAATATGATTCTTTGCAATTTAATTTAATAAAATCTAACTATAATTTAATTTGATCTGTTTAATTACGATAAATTAATTTAATCTAAGTTGTTAAAAATTTATATCAAAGTTTTTAAAATTTTGCGATAATTAATTTTATTATGATAATTAATTAATTTAGTATAATAATAATAATATTATTATTATTATTATTATTATTATTATTATTATTATTATTATTATTATTATTATTATTATTATTATTTCTTTAGTTATGATAATTTAATTATGGGTTACCATATCTCCAACTCCAACATCAACTTTCAACAACCATCCAAACAACCAAACTCATTTTTTTCACTTTCAACAACCATCCAAACAACAAACTCATTTTTCTTCCACTTTCACCGGACAAAAAGTACTTCATCCAAACATATTTTGGAAGGTGTCACTTGCTGCAAGTCCACTGAAACTCAACTTGCTGCAAGTGCCACTTTCACACTTTCAAAGAGTTACCTCTATCCAAACAGTTTCCAAATCCATTTTTTTTCCACTTGCAGGAGACAAAAAGTACTACATCCAAACACATTTTAGAAAGTGTCACTTTTACACTTTCAACTGCAACTCATTATGATGTAAATGCCACTTTCACACTTTTAAAAAGTTACATCTATCCAAACAGCCCCTTAGCCAGTTCGGTGATAAAACTGGTCAGATTCACTGGGTGTTGGAGTGGGTGGGATTCCCACCTATGTGGAGAATATCCCGGAGAGCGACGAGCGCCATCCGTGTGTCGGAGAAGCTTGGGGAGTGCATGGATTTTATTTTGGTACATATATGGTAAGGAAATATATGATTGGATTTTCATATTTACTTTGATTATATATTTATGATTGGACCCTTCATATAGTAGCTTTCCATATTATTGGGTTTCCAATTATGGTAAGCTAATTATGATTGGATTTCCATTAAATATATGATTGATTTATATTGGAAGTTTCCATATATATTGGCCTTCCATGTATGGGTTACCAAGGGCTTATAAAAGGGTGATGCATGCTAGTTGTAAAATCATCTCAAAACAAAGAGTGCTTTACAATCTTTGAGAGAGAGAGAGAGAGAGGATTAAGGACTATTGGGAAGGAGAGATTGCTTCGAATAATTTTTCGGCATCTCTTGTTCTTCGGAGTCCGCAATCAAATTTTTTTTTCTTTCAAGTGAGTTGTGGTGATCCGTGTTGGATCGGAAGGAGCTTGTAGAGGGTGTATTCTCTTTATTCCATTAGTGGAGGTTCTTCAGGGTTGGACTCCGATCGTCCCGTGGTTTTTCCCGCAAGGGTTTTCTTCCACGTTAAAAATCTTTTTATCTGCGATTGTGTTTGACGTTTTTTGGTTTGTGTGCTTTTGCTCGGTTCTCTCGCAGGACTTTCTGGTTTGGGCGAACGGTTTCCGCGCTTCGTTCCCAACAGAGTGGTATCAGAGCTTTGAGTTCAAAGAAGTGTCAGGAGTTGACAGTCAAACCAGGAAGCAGAGATGGACGTGAAGCCGGTGCGCATGGTGAACCTGAATGGTACCAACTACCATTATTGGCGGAGCAAGATGAAGGATTTGATGTTCGTCAAGAAGCTGCATCTTCCAGTATTTGCATCCGAGAAGCCCAGTGACAAATCCGATGAGGACTGGAACTTCGAGCATATACATGTGTGTGGGTACATGCGGCAGTTCGTTGACGAGAACGTGTACAACCACGTTGCCAATATTGAGCATGCGAAGATGTTGTGGGAGAAGCTGGAATCTTTGTACGCAAAAAAGATCGGGGTAAACAAATTGTTCCTGATCCGGACGAGGATGGGTCTGCGGTACAAAGATGGTGCATCCATTACGGATCACTTGAGTGAGTTCCAGGGCGTGGTGGACCAGCTATCCTCGATAGGAGTCAAGTTCGACGACGAGGTTCAAGGACTTTGGTTGCTATGTACATTGCCAGACTCATGGGAGACCGTACGAGTATCTATGATCGCTTCTGCTCCGGAAGGCGTGGTCAGTTTGGAGTTTGCCAAGAGCGGGGTACTGAATGAAGAGATGCGGAGACGTTCTCAGGGCACTTCATCCACATTCCATCACTCAGAGGTACTAGTTTCGGAGAGTCGCAGAAGGGGCAAAAGCAGGGGTCCAGGTGGTGGCAGAGACAAGAGCAGGGGGAAGTCCAAGGGTCGGTACGAGGACTCGGAGTGTTACCATTGTGGCAAGAAGGGCCACATCAAGCGGAACTGTTTCGCTTGGAAGAGAGAGAAGAAGGGCGACAAGGGAAAGCAAGATGAGAACACTACAGCGGCGGCTTCGATACATGGAGGCAATGTGATCGTCGTAGGTGATGAGGTTATCACAAACCTCGCCTGCGATGATAATTCTTGGCTGGTGGACTCAGGGGCTTCAGCGCATGTATCTCACAACAGGGCACTATTTGCCACTTACACGACATACGACTGTGGAGTGTTGAAGATGGGCAACGGAGATGTGTCAAAGGCGGTTGCCGTTGGAGATGTGCATTTGAGGACGAAGACGGGTGCAGTTCTTGTTCTCAAAGATGTTCGTCATGTCCCTGATATCCGTTTCAACCGGGTGTTGGTTGGAAGGTTGGATGATGAGGGATTCTTCAGTCTCTTCGGAAATAGTCAGTGGAAGCTTTCCAGAGGTTCGATGGTGATTACCAGAGGAAGCAAGAAGTCCGGTCTCTACTATATGGAGGGGAGCGCACAGGGGGCACAGGAGGTGAACGTATTCAGTGATGCGTCTACCGAGTTGTGGCACAGGCGGCTCGGCCATATCAGCGAGAAGGGGATGAGCTACTTGGTGAACAGAAAGGTGATTCCAGGGCTCAAGTCTATAAAGTTGGAGAAGTGCACGCACTGCTTAGCTGGGAAACAAAATAGGGTGTCTTTCCAAAGTCACCCAAGTTCAAGGAAGCCGGCGTTGCTCGAGTTGATTCACTCGGATGTCTGCGGTCCTATGAAGGTAAAATCTATTGGTGGTGCTTCTTACTTTGTAACTTTTATTGATGACTGTTCCAGGAAGGTTTGGGTCTATGCCTTAAAGACCAAGGATCAGGTGCTGCCTACTTTCAAAGAGTTTCAGGCCTCTGTTGAAAGAGAGACGGGCAAGAAGTTATTGTGTGTTCGGTCCGACAATGGCGGCGAATACATCTGTCCCTTTTATGCTTATTGCAGAGAGCAGGGAATACGACACCAGAAGACTCCGCCAAAGACACCTCAGCTCAATGGTGTAGCGGAGCGCATGAACATGACACTGATGGAGAGGGTACGGTGTTTGCTGTCAGAAGCAAACTTGCCGGGCAGTTATTGGGGTGAGGCTCTTCTCACAGCCGCTTATGTTATTAATTTGTCTCCTAGTGCTCCTTTGCAGGGTGATGTGCCTGACAAAGTATGGTACGGCAAAGAGCCGTCATACAATCACCTGCGAGTGTTTGGCTGTAAGGCCTTCGTGCATGTACCGAAGGACGAAAGGACCAAACTTGAGCCGAAGACGAGGCGATGCGTCTTTGTCGGCTACGGTCGGAATGAGTTTGGCTATAGACTCTACGACCCGGTGGGAAGAAAGCTCTACAGAAGCAGGGACGTGGTGTTCGTCGAGGATCAGACCATGACCAACACTCAGGATTTCGAGACGCCTTCTGAGGCTGAGGAATTGCCTGAGTTAGATGTTGGCCCATTGGTCATCGTCAACCTGATTTTAATAATTGATCAAAACTCTGTCTGGATATACGAAGCTTGTTGGGACATCTCAGCTCCTTGGACATAAGTAAGATTGGATATTCACTCCGTTCAAGATTGAAGATCTGTTTGCCTACTTGAGTCTGTACTTCCTATGCAATATAATTTTTCACTTTATTTGAGTCTAGGAATACGTTGTACACCGAGTCGTACTGGCAAATAGGCTATCCCCAATGTTTTTAAAATGACCTATCAAAATATTTACAAAAAGGTTTTCAAAAAGGTTTTCAAAAATCACCAAAAATCTATTTTAAAAACCCTAACCTAACCCTGACAGAACTCGGCCAGAGTTCGGCCAGAGTTCGGCCAGAGTTCGGTTGGTGGCCGTTTGAATTTTGAAATTCTCTGGAACTTGGTCCTCCTGCAGTTGCGGATTTGACCGAGATTTGCTCATCGAGTTCTGCCCGAATTCTGCCCGAATTCTGACAGAGTTCTCCCTTTGGAATTCCTATAAATAGAGATGGATTTCGATCATTTCAATTCACTCATTCACTTTCAATCTTCTCTCTATCTAAAAAGCTTTCTGCCTTCCAAAGAGTTTTCTAGAGCTTTCATTTTCAGATCCCAAGCCAGTTACAATCCTCTAGTCGATTTGCCAGTGCGGTACGGTCTAGAAGTTTCTGAGAGATTGTAATCAGAAGGCTTGATTGAAGAATACCTCTTCACATTTGAAGTTGGACGAGTTCTTCGTATCAAAGCTCGCGTTGTAGAAGTTGCAAGGACTTCGTAAGAAAACTTGCGATTTTTCCTATAGTGGATTCAACTGGTAGCAAGAGTTCTACCGACTGGATTAGTCCTCAACAGAGGGATACCAGTATACATCGCTGTCTTTGCGTTTGCTTTCTGAACTCTGCCTTTACATTATTTCAATTGTGATTATATACTGTGATTGTGTTGCTAACATTTTTTATTTAGCATTATTCCGCTGCCAACTCTATTCACCCCCCCTCTAGAGTATCACGCTTTACTATATCGTTCCTACAATTGGTATCAGAGCGGGTGTTACAGGTAAAGCGAGGTAACAGTGCTATTATTTATTCATTATTTATTAGATCACAGCACATCACATGGCTACTATGAAATTCACAAGTGAAGGTCAGGCCACAAACAGACCCCCTCTGTTTGATGGTACTAACTACACTTATTGGAAAACACGGATGAGTTTCTTCTTGAAATCTCTTGATTTTGACTTATGGGCTATTGTTCTTGATGGCTATCAGAAGCCACCTCGTATAAATGTCGAGGGAGTTTTGGTTGAAAAACCCCAAAGCAGTTATACAGAGGAAGAAAAAAAAAAGGCCAGTCTTGACGCACGTGCCATTAATGCTCTTTTTTGTGCCTTAGACAGAACAAAATTTAACAGGGTATCTACATGCACAACGGCAAATGGTGTGTGGAAGCTTCTCGAAGTTACACATGAAGGCACGACTCAAGTCAAGGAGTCAAAAGTGAGCAGACTTACTCAAGAGTACGAGGCGTTCAAAATGAAGCCAAATGAAACAGTCACACAAATGTTCGAGAGGTTCTTGGATATTGTAAACCCTTTGTCCTCCTTAGGCAAAGATTACAGTAACTACGAAAAGATTCGCAAACTCCTGCGAGCTCTCACCAAGAACTGGATTCCGAAGGCTACAGCTATCATTGAAGGAAACGACCTCACTACAATGTCACTTGAAGTACTCATGGGTAAACTACTCACTCATGAACTGGAGCTACAAGATTTTGAAGAACCTGCACCAAAGGAGAAGACTATCGCCCTCAAAGCTCAGCACAGAAAAGCTGCTGAAGATGACTCAGACAGCAGTGGATCTGACGCTGAAGATCAAGCTCTCCTAGCAAGGAAGTTCAAAAGATTCATGAGACATGAGAAAAGAGTCAAAGAGAACAACAGCAACAACTGGTACCAAGAAGATGCTGTCTGCTATGGCTGCAAGAAGAAGGGACATATGAAGAAGGACTGTCCCATCAACTCATCATCGAGCAAGAAGAACAACAGGTATGAAAAAGGCAACCTGAAAAGATCAACGTCTCGGAAATATGCCAACACCAGCATATGGCATGAGAGTGAAGCTAGCGACTCAGAAGATGAACATTCAGAGGACGCTGCAAACATCTGCTTCATGGCAATCGATCAGGTACCTACTGAACCTGTAGAAACATATGATGACTTCACCTTTGAGCAATTAGGAGATGCCTTCAGTGACCTGATGCTTGACTACAGGAAACTGCGTAGTAAATATCAGACCGCTAAGAAGGTACTCAAAGAGTACAAAGGAGAAATAGGAAGACTTACCGACCTACTAGCTGAGGTTAGAGCTAATGTTAGTGAGTCTGGTGAGCTTTCCTCTATAAAGCTCTTATTATACGAGACTAAACAGTCATCCGAAGAGAAAGACAAGATTATAGACCAATTGAGAGAAGATCTTTCTAGAGAAAAGAAAAGTCTTCAATCTGCACAAATCAGAATGGAATCACTCACTTCTGATTATACTAAGTTATATGACACTTCCAAAAGGTTGGAAATTAGGTTAGGAAAACAGCCTGAGCCTGCTGCTTCCTATCCTAACACGTGTCACTTACCGAGAATTCGGAACATTCCCAAGCCAAACACTGTCAGACCAAACCATATAAAACCTTTACCCCAAAAGGTTAAGCCCAAACATGATCATAGGTATGCATTCTTCTATACTAGAAAACCCAAACCTACCAACCATGCACACCACTCAGCTTTCAACACTCGACATGCACAATGTCATTATTGTGGCCTCATTGGTCATATATCATCTGCATGTAGAATGAGAAAGCTTGTAGATTTAAATGTTTATGCTTGGATACCTAAAGCTAACAATTCAGGACCCTACAAGAAATGGGTACCAAAGGTTTCATCTGCAAACTGTTTTGTAGGTGGAACACCCTTCACATGCTAGAAGCAAATGGATCCTCGACAGGGGTTGCTCACGGCATATGACCGGTGACGCTACCCTATTTGCAACACTGTCGAAGAAGAAGAAGGAAGGTTATGTTTCCTTCGGTAATAATTTGAAAGGGTATATTATTGGTATCGGCGATGTTGGTAAGTCTCCCTATCCAGTGATTAAAGATGTCTGTCTGGTTACCGAGTTGAAACATAATCTGCTCAGCATAAGTCATCTAGCTGATCATGGTTATGGTATCAACTTTGGCAAAGACAAATGTACTATAGTTGATAGCTCAACTGGTAGTACTATCTTTGAAGGAATCAGGGAAGACAATATATATGTTTTCTATCTGTTGGAAGAAGCTAACATTTCAGGTAGATGCTTAATGGCCAAAAGTGATGAGAGTCATCTATGGCACATGAGACTCGGTCATGCAAACATGGATACAATTTCAAGATTATCCACAAAGAAGATAGTACGCGGTTTACCAGACATAACATTCAAGAAGGATTCGGTATGCAGCCAATGTGAAAAGAACAAGGCTACCAGATCCACATTCAAGTCTGTAAACGCAGTATGTACTACTAGACCTCTACAATTGCTACACATGGATTTATTCGGTCCTAGCAGAGTTGCTAGTCTCGGAGGTAAATTATATGCATTTGTTATTGTAGATGATTTTTCTAGATACACGTGGGTATATTTCTTGACACGCAAGAATGACGCATTATCCGAATTTGTCGCCTTTTGCAAGAAAGTACAAAATGAAAAAGGTTACATGATTACTCGAATTAGAAGCGATCATGGAGGCGAATTCGAGAATGCTGATTTCGAGCAATTTTGTGACACACACGGTTTCATACACGAGTTCTCCTGCCCTAGAACTCCACAACAAAATGGAGTTGTGGAACGTAAGAACAGAACTCTAACCGAAATGGCCAGAGTGATGTTAAATCATTTTAGCCTACCCAAATACTTCTGGGCTGAAGCTGTCAATACAGCTTGCTTTGTGCTCAATAGAGTCCTAATTCGACCCAAATCGAAGAAGACTCCATTTGAGTTATGGTTTGATAGAATTCCTTCAGTTTCATACTTTAAGATATTTGGCTGTAAGTGCTTTATTCTTAATACTAAAGACAATTTGGGAAAGTTTGACGAAAAGACCGATGAAGGTATATTTCTAGGTTATGCGGCAAAGAGCAAAGGGTACAGAGTCTTCAACAAACGTACCATGATCATCAAAGAATCAATCAACGTCACTTTTGATGAAATGAACCAAATGTCTCTCGATGATAGTGATAAAGATCTGCCTACATCAAGTTCAACATCAGCTGAACCTGAGCCAAGCTCTGCACTAGCTGAACCCCCTAGAGGAGATCCAGGAACCAGCTACCTACAGAGTCTACCGAAAAGGTTAAAATTCACAGCTGATCATCCACAAGATTTGGTAATTGGTGACATTACCAAAGGAGTAAGTACTCGATCATCCAGTAGAGATATTGTTTCTAGTATTGCATTTATTTCACAGCTAGAACCTAAATCTATTGATGAAGCATGTAGTGATAGTTTCTGGATAGATGCCATGCAAGAGAAATTGAACCAATTCGAACGGAATCAAGTTTGGGAACTTGTTCCCAAGCCTATTGATCATCCGATCATTAGCACCCGTTGGGTATTCCGAAACAAACTAAATGAGGATGGTTTAGTAACTCGTAACAAGGCTCGACTCGTAGCTCAAGGATACAATCAAGAAGAGGGTATCGACTACGATGAGACTTATGCCCCAGTTGCGAGATTAGAATCCATTCGAATGTTATGTGTATTTGCATGTTTTCATGATTTCAAACTTTTTCAAATGGATGTAAAAAGTGCTTTTCTAAATGGCTTTATAAAAGAAGAAGTTTTTGTAGCACAACCTCCGGGTTTCACGGATTTCAAAAATCCTGACCATGTTTTCAAGTTGAAGAAAGCCTTATATGGTTTGAAACAAGCCCCTCGTGCTTGGTATGACCGTCTAAGCTCTTTTCTACTTGACAACGATTTTTCAAAAGGAAAGGTTGACACTACACTATTTATTAAATCTTTTAATGGCAAGCTGCTTTTAATTCAAATTTATGTTGATGATATCATATTTGGATCCACTGATGAATCTCTTTGTCAAGAATTTTCTAAGTGTATGCAGAATGAGTTTGAGATGAGCATGATGGGAGAGCTGAAGTTCTTTCTCGGATTGCAAATCAAACAAACCAACAATGGGACGTTCATTAATCAAGCCAAGTACACAAAAGATTTGCTAAAGAAGTTCGATCTGGACAATGTCAAACCTATTGGCACTCCGATGGCAACTTCAACAAAGCTTGATTCTGACGAACAAGGCAAGCCAGTCGACACACGTAAGTATCGAGGTAGTTTACTTTACTTAACTGCTAGTCGTCCAGATATAATGTTTAGTGTTTGCCTGTATGCACGTTTTCAAGCTAACCCAAAGGAATCACATCTAACCGCAGTTAAGCGTATCTTCCGATACCTTAAGGGCACTTCTTCTGTCGGCTTGTGGTATCCCAAAACTAAATCCTTTGACCTTATTGGTTATTCAGATGCAGATTTTGCGGGATACAAGGTTGATAGAAAAAGTACTAGCGGTACATGTCATTTCTTAGGCAAGGCTCTAGTCTCTTGGTTTAGTAAAAAGCAAAATTCTGTAGCCTTATCAACAACAGAGGCTGAGTATATCGCCGCAGGACGTTGTTGCGCTCAGATTTTGTGGATGAAACAAACCCTAGAAGACTTTGATTTATTTTTCACAAATATACCCATTTTCTGTGATAACACGAGCACCATTAATTTGACTAAGAATCCTGTATGTCATTCTCATACTAAACATATCGAGATTAGACATCATTTTCTTAGAGATCATCATCAAAATGGAGATATAAACCTTGTGTACATAGATACTGAAAATCAATTAGCTGACATCTTCACTAAACCTCTAGCGGAAGATCGTTTCAATTATTTACGTCGAGAATTAGAAATTTTGGACGTTAATAATATTAATTGATTTTATTTTATGATTATATATCATTATGCAAAAACTGTGTTAGAGACAAGCTAATAAAGAGTCTGTCTGTCACCACAACTACGGTTGAAGCGAAGCGGTACTTAAGAGTTTCCCGGTGAACCTCCGCCAGCTGGGACAGTACTCCTACAGCTAATCTGAGACAGTCGCTGTGTAACGACATTTAATTCATAAAATATTATTAATTATGTTATTTGAAGACTAAAATAACTAATCTTTGAATTAAATATTTGCAACGAGTCAATGAAAAAGAAGTAGCACAAATCAACTTTGAAAGAACCCTAGGCGAATTCGGCCAGAGCTCTGACCGAATTCGGCCCGAGTTCGGTTGAGGGTGTATATGTATATATACAGAACCCGAGAGCTTCTTCTCTTCCATTGCTTCCAAACTTTCAAACAGCAGCTCCTGTTAGCACCCTGAATTTCGGGTTGATTTTTTTTATTTTATTTATTTTCTGATTGATTGATTTTGATAAATATTTTATTCTGTTATATATTTTTCCCTAAGTGTACTTTTTCATGCCATTGATATTTGGAGTATCAGGGATGTTCAACTCTGGAAATCCTCTTCATGAGTTTTGGAGTGGACACGATTACCTTCATGACGGTATATGGTGTCCCACCCAAACTTGTTCCCTTGTGCCTCTTTTTCTTCGCTGAACTTCGGGTCGAATTAGACCGTTCGATCAGTAATTGATTTTCCCACTCTTTTCTTTGATCATTTTCAGCGCGTTACCATGACATTTAAATTGGGAGCGCAAGACCAGTCAGTTTCTTGAAACCAACTCCTCATTGATGATCTACTCGAGACGCTCGTCACACATGACCCTTGTGTCCCCCTCAGACACGTCATTTTGAGCTCCATTTGATTCGCACAACTTTCCCGAGACGTGACCCGATTTTATTTCACTCCACGGCGTCACATTCATTTTCCAACTTGATTTGTGGGTCCCCTGTCGACCAAAACCTGTCCGCCCCAATTATGGACATGGCCCACTTTGAGCCTACTATCCGTCCGCCACTTGTGTCCCATTATTTGGAATCCCCATGTGCTACTTATTTACACATGATCATCAACGTCTAATTTTAATTCTATTTTTGCACGATGTCCAGTTTTGACCCAATCCGGCTCCACCGAGCCCAGTCCAGCTTCGTGCTACCCTCCATCATGACACTCTAATATTTTGTTGCCCAAAATATCAGATATTCATTTACCCATTTTTCCTATATTTAATAGAATTTTTGTTGAATTAAAATCCCTTTGGAATAACCATTCTTCATTAAATCTCCACCCTTGATTATTCCCACTTTCAATCATCACCATTCATTTCCAAACATTTCCTCACATTCATGGCAGCACCCCCCTAGCCGGCCCTAATTCCTAGGGAGAACAACTTTTTCCTTCTCTCTCCTTGTCATTAGTTTCAATCCTCTCTTTTTCTCTCTCACTTATCCTTTCAATATTTTTCTCCATTCAAAACTACACAGCATCTTCTCCTCCCCACTCCCATGCAACCCGACAACTTCCTCCTCCCCGAGCACCATGGCCGACCACCCCCCTTGGCCGGCCTCGTCGTCGGCCATCACCGCCGACAGCACCTCCACCATCTTCACTCCTCTCCTCCTCCATCTCCTCCTTCATTCCTCCTCCTCCATCCGTTCATCCACCCATAACCGCCACCACCTTCGCAACACCTCACCCCGAGCCACCACCCTCGTCGAGGTGCTCCGCCGCCTGCCTCCTGGCCGCGCCGCCTGGCCGGGCCGGCCACCGCTGGTGCGCGTGGCACTGCAGCAGCAGCTGCACCAGTGTGAGCGCGCGTGGGCCGCCGTTGTGCGCCGTCGCGCCACCGTGTGGGCCGCCGTGGACCCTGGCCATGCACCCCTTGGCTCCGGCGAGCTACCCCGTGGCCGCCGCTCTCTTCCCCGACGTGCCGAATAGCCGATTCGTGCGTTTTGAACGACATCCCGTCGTGACGTGCGCGAGATTGAGTCCGTTTTGGCGCTCCGTCACAGCAACTTCGCGCACATGTTCCCGGAGATCCGACCGTTGGATCGGTGATTTCTTTGCTCCGTCGCAATCTCGGTATATCCACCATCATCCCTGTCAATTTTTGTCCGTTAATTTTATCGTTTGATACATCAAAACCGGCCACCAAGTTGACCGTTTAAATTGTATTAAATTTGGACAGTTTTGCGGGGCCAACTTCGTCAGCTTGTATCTCCTCCACCGCAGCTCCGTTTGGCGTGCTACCAGTTCCGGTGCGAAGCTAGTATAACCCTCTTGCTACCCCTTCAGTTTCGTTTCATTGTGAGCTTGTTTGATTGGTTGAATTCGACGCCAAAGTTGGCCGTCCGAATTCGTAATTTCCAACTTGTAAAATTCCATTTTTGAACACGGGACTCCAGATTTCATTTCTGACACCACCATTAGACTTGTGACATCGTTCTGGCATATTTTCATATAAAATTTGTTAGATTTGGAGAACGTGGGCCCGGGCACGTTTTTCCGTGCAAAGCGGGTCCTACTTTCTGGGTCAACGGGACTTTTTGACGCCGGCTCATCGGAATCCAATTCCGGATATACCGTTGAGTTCGTATCGTCATTCTGGACTCGTTGACATATAATTTGCTAGGTTTTGGTGGATATTGGGTCTGGCACGCATTTCGGTGCAAGTCGGATACCAATATCCGGGTCAACGGGTCATTTTGAGATCGGCTCATCGGAATCCAATTCCGGAGATACCGTTGAGTTTGTATCATTATTCTGGACTCGTTGACAGGTAGTTTGCTGAGTTTTGAGAACTTTGGCTCCGGCACGCATTTCCGTGCAAACCGGAATCCCAAGTTCTGGTCAACGGGCCAAATTGAGATCGGGTCAACGGAATCCAATTCTGGAGATACCGTTGGGTTCGTATCGACATTCTGGTTGCGTAGACATATAATTTGTTATATTTTATAGACTTGTTTTCTTGCACATTTTTTCGGTACAAAACGACTCCGACACGGACACCGTTTTGACCCGAAATTACCTTTTTGCCCTTGTGTCCAAATTGGACCGTTGGGGAGGCTATCCTAGCTAATTTGACCATTCTGGACACGTTGGCGATGTTCATTTCATCGTCCGACAATATTTGTTGATAATTTCTCTGAGTTTAACCTTTTTATAATTTATTAATAATTAATTCACATAATGTTCGTATTTCGGGATTAGTACAACGAAACTGAGATCAGTCAATTCCAGTGATCTCACATCGCCGAAATTGACAAGTTGGATACGTGGATCACTATAATAAGATTATCAACCTTACCGATAATCTTCTTATCTCGATTTGCGTGCCGTAAGTTTCGACGTACAAATAACGAAGTACACTTTAATAATTAGATTAGATTTACCCTGTTTGACCAGAGTTGACCAGTTGACCCAAAGTCAACTGTAAGTCAACACTTGACCTAGTTTGACTAGATTATTGACCGGAGTCGACCTAGAGTTAATTTGACTTAGAAGAACCTAGAATAATATAGATTTCCTGTAGGGATTTATTTATTTCAACTTGAACACCTTGTAACCTGTGTTGCTTTAAATAGGACTCTGTGGCTTCAGTGGGACCTCCTATACTTATCAGCTGTTCAGGTTATCGAGGCGAGTACATTCTCTGACCGTTTCATACTTGTCTGGATTTACATTCTTGCTCTAGATTACTGTACTTGATACTGACACGATTGTTATCACGGATTGGTACTATATGGATCTCCTTCTGGGATGTTATCCCCTTATATTCACTAAATACATATTGTGATGTGCGTTTCACTTCCATATTGTATTTATTGAATACCTATATCCTTGTATACTCCTTGTGCATATTCTACTCTCAGTATCACACGAGTCCCAGGGATAGACCATTGTACACTATTGTATAACATTGTACAACTATTGTATAACATTGTACATCTATTATATAATATTGTACATCTATTGTATAACATTGTACACTATTGTGCAAGATAACGTAACTGGAGTGGATCCTTGTGTATTGATTGGGGAGGGGGAGTAGAATTGGTTATGTACTCAAATCCTATTGTACAACATTGTATAACTATTGTATATGTCTATTGTACACCCACGTACAATGGAGTTACCATTGCATTTTCCTAGCCCGTTTACATAACCAGATTGTACTCTAAATCACATGTTCCTTACAGTTCTTACTTATCATATTTAGATATTTCCTGTTATTAAATCTCTACTGTTTTCTATACATTCTTCTTTCAGCGTTTCATGTACTTTACTCTATTGCATGCTTTATATTTCCTAACTCGATATGAACTGCGTGAGATGTTTTGTGCTCGCTTCCTGACTGGACCTGTTAAAAAATTTTACAGATAGCCTGGAGGTGCCTGCTAGCCTAGAGGAGACACATTAGAGGTTGTTTAGGTAGTTATTTCATTTTGTCTGGAGTTGTATTTTACTTTGTGGATTACTGTATTGAGTTTTGAGATGTATTTATGGGTTTATGTATCATAGACACTTAGATTTCTATCTCCTCATGTTTTATCTATCTTTATCATGCTCTACCTTAGATGTGATTGAGTTTGTATCTACTATGTCACCCCCATTCGGGGAGTATAAACTGTTTAGTCTTATACTGTTAGATGCATTGAGACCTAGGACAGCGTTCTACCGCCGACACTGCGGCGTAGGCTGGGCGTCGTTACGTTCTCGTGCCCTAACTCTAGGGTGCGGGTCGTGACACGTTTTTAGTGGTGGCCCATGCAGGTCGAGACTAAAGTGTAGTGGTATTCGAACTAGAGTACCACTACAGCCTGCACTAGGAATAGGATATACTTTTGAAGGTACTCAATCACAATTGGGACCCCTTGAGAGATTCCTGGGACGACCCTGGAGAATCTTATTTAACTTCGATTTGAAAACTCTTTTTTCCCTTTATTTGTTTTATCTTTATTTTCTGTTGTTGAATTTGATTTTAATGGATTATTATTGAATTTGAGTTTGTATTTATTAATTTCGATGGAAGATTTTCGAATTTTGAATTTTGATGATAGTTGTTGCATTCGAGTTTGTATTTTGATGGATTTTGTTCATTTTTGAATTTTGATGTTCGATAATAAATTTGATTTGATTTTGAGTATTCATTATTGATTAATTTAATTTTTGGCAAGATGAAATTATATGGGCTAGGTCATCTATGTTATGGAATCTAGTCTTCTATAGTCACATTAGCCAGCACAGTGAGGATATATAGTCTGACTCTGGATGTATTTTTCGGGTGTGGGAATTTAAGATTTTCGCAGCCAAGCATGCGGCACCGCGAAAATGTTAAATACCATGATTCTAGAGATATGTGCATAAGTCAAGGGCTCTGTGATTATCGTAGCCTTGCTTACTAGTATGACGAGGATTTAGAGTACCATAATTTTGGATAGACGCATATGATTATCAGATTGTACTTAAAATATTTTGAACATGTTTTCTCTACTTTTTCTCAGTCATTCAAAAAAAAAATTAATTATTGTTTGTTGTTTTGCCTAGTTTCTTGTCATTTAACTTAAGAATATGTTTAGTTGTTTTCATAAACCTTTGTGTAACTTCTTGCTATGAGTTTTCATAATACAATGAATCGATGATTTTGCTAGACTTTATCTGAATTTGATATTTTAACTCTTGATTTCAAAACGGTTCCTTCTTTAAACAGATAAGCAGAGCAAATTTTAGCGTTATTTCTTTCTTGCTATTATTCTTGTATTAAATAATAATGATAATAAAACTGTCTTGATTTTGTCAATCACCTGCTTGCAATCTTGGTAGGAATCTAAATGTTAGTCTTAACGTAGAATTAATTTTATTGGGACATGAGAATATGTATATGAATATATATAGCAGACACTTGCCTAACACGTATGCATGCTACACTTGATTCGCACATATCTAGATACAATTAATATGTTGTTGATGCTAAATTTTCAAAACCTCAATATTTCTGGTCCTCTACTTTTCTATGTTTAGATTCGTAATTTAAATGAAAATTTCATGTTATTAGTTATGTTTACATCACTGCAACATGTTAATATTACACTTGTTTAAATGTTAGCTTATTTTCAGATTTTGTATGTAAATGCTGAACTAAAACTGGGTTTAATCTTTCAATACTAAGCCATAACCCTGTACAAGGACACACACACACGCCTACTATCTAACCATATGAACATGTCCCCATACACATGATGCTAGTTTTTCCTCTCTAACGCTCTCTCTGTATATATATTGTGATTGGATTTCAATGCAAGTGACTTTCGATTCTTTAACTTGTGATTTTGATTTTCTTGGGATAGTATTTTTTTTTTTTCAAATGATTGGTAGTTATCTTCCCTTATTTTATTTTTTTATGTGTACCAGTTTTCATATGGGGTGGTAGACAACTTTATAGTTTTGATGGTTGTTGTGTCTGTATCTTTCTATTTTAGCACCCTGGATTGCTTGTGTGTTTGATACCCTATGACCGTTGGTTAGCATGACTAGTAAACCTAGATGAGATTTCACTGTCACCGTTACCATGACCCTGGATATTGTCTTTTATTTGATGGTATGATTTGTTTAAGTTCTGGGACTTTGATTTTGGGGGTTTGACCTAGAGGGAGTAGGAACATTTAATTTCGAGGACGAAATTTTTATAAGGTGGGTAAGATGTTAGCATCCTGAATTTCGGGTTGATTTTTTTTCATTTTATTTATTTTCTGATTGATTGATTTTGATAAATATTTTATTCTGTTATATATTTTTCCCTAAGTGTACTTTTTCATGCCATTGATATTTGGAGTATCAGGGATGTTCAACTCTGGAAATCCTCTTTACGAGTTTTGGAGTGGACACGATTACCTTCATGACGGTATATGGTGTCCCACCCAAACTTGTTCCCTTGTGCCCCTTTTTCTTCGCTGAACTTCGGGTCGAATTAGACCGTTCGATCAGTAATTGATTTTCCCACTCTTTTCTTTGATCATTTTCAGCGCGTTACCATGACATTTAAATTGGGAGCGCAAGACCAGTCAGTTTCTTGAAACCAACTCCTCATTGATGATCTACTCGAGACGCTCGTCACCTATGACCCTTGTGTCCCCCTCAGACACGTCATTTTGAGCTCCATTTGATTCGCACAACTTTCCCGAGACGTGACCCGATTTTATTTCACTCCACGGCGTCACATTCATTTTCCAACTTGATTTGTGGGTCCCCTGTCGACCAAAACCTGTCCGCCCCAATTATGGACATGGCCCACTTTGAGCCTACTATCCGTCCGCCACTTGTGTCCCATTATTTGGAATCCCCATGTGCTACTTATTTACACATGATCATCAACGTCTAATTTTAATTCTATTTTTGCACGATGTCCAGTTTTGACCCAATCCGGCTCCACCGAGCCCAGTCCAGCTTCGTGCTACCCTCCATCATGACACTCTAATATTTTGTTGCCCAAAATATCAGATATTCATTTACCCATTTTTCCTATATTTAATAGAATTTTTGTTGAATTAAAATCCCTTTGGAATAACCATTCTTCATTAAATCTCCACCCTTGATTATTCCCACTTTCAATCATCACCATTCATTTCCAAACATTTCCTCACATTCATGGCAGCACCCCCCTAGCCGGCCCTAATTTCTAGGGAGAACAACTTTTTCCTTCTCTCTCCTTGTCATTAGTTTCAATCCTCTCTTTTTCTCTCTCACTTATCCTTTCAATATTTTTCTCCATTCAAAACTACACAGCATCTTCTCCTCCCCACTCCCATGCAACCCGACAACTTTCTCCTCCCCGAGCACCATGGCCGACCACCCCCCTTGGCCGGCCTCGCCGTCGGCCATCACCGCCGACAGCACCTCCACCATCTTCACTCCTCTCCTCCTCCATCTCCTCCTTCATTCCTCCTCCTCCATCCGTTCATCCACCCATAACCGCCACCACCTTCGCAACACCTCACCCCGAGCCACCACCCTCGTCGAGGTGCTCCGCCGCCTGCCTCCTGGCCGGGCCGGCCACCGCTGGTGCGCGTGGCACTGCAGCAGCAGCTGCACCAGTGTGGGCGCGCGCACGCGAGCGCGCGTGGGCCGCCGTTGTGCGCCGCCGCGCCGCCGCGTGGGCCGCCGTGGCCCCTGGCCATGCACCCCTTGGCTCCGGCGAGCTACCCCGTGGCCGCCGCTCTCTTCCCCGACGTGCCGAATAGCCGATTCGTGAGTTTTGAACGACATCCCGTCGTGACGCGCGCGAGATTGAGTCCGTTTTGGCATTCCGTCGCAGCAACTTCGCGCGCATTTTCCCGGAGATCCGACCGTTGGATCGACGATTTTTTCGCTCCGTCGCAATCTCGGTATATCCACCATCATCCCTGTCAATTTTCGTCCGTTAGTTTTATCGTTTGATACATCAAAACCGGCCACCAAGTTGACCATTTAAATTGTATTAAATTTGGACAGTTTCGCGGGGCCAACTTCGTCAGCTTGTATCTCCTCCACCGCAGCTCCGTTTGGCGTGCTACCTGTTCCGGTGCGAAGCTGGTATAACCCTCTTGCTACCCCTTCAGTTTTGTTTCATTGTGAGCTTGTTTGATTGGTTGAATTCGACGCCAAAGTTGGCCGTCCGAATTCATAATTTCTAACTTGTAAAATTCCATTTTTGAACACGGGACTCCAGATTTCATTTCTGACACCACCATTAGACTTGTGGCGTCGTTCTGGCATGTTTTCATATAAAATTTGTTAGATTTGGAAAACGTGGGCCCGGGCACGTTTTTCCGTGCAAAGCGGGTCCCACTTTCTGGGTCAACGGGACTTTTTGATGCCGGCTCATCGGAATTCAATTCCGGATATACCGTTGAGTTCGTATCGTCATTATGGACTCGTTGACATATAATTTGCTAGGTTTTGGTGGACATTGGGTCTGGCACGCATTTCGGTGCAAGTCGGATACCAATATCCGGGTCAACGGGTCATTTTGAGATCGGCTCATCGGAATCCAATTCCGGAGATACCGTTGAGTTCGTATCATTATTTTGGACTCGTTGACAGGTAGTTTGCTGAGTTTTGAGAACTTTGGCTCCGGCACGCATTTCCGTGCAAACCGGAATTCCAAGTTCTGGTCAACGGGCCAAATTGAGATCGGGTCAACGGAATCCAATTCTGGAGATACCGTTGGGTTCGTATCGACATTCTGGTTGCGTGGACATATAATTTGTTATATTTTATAGACTTGTTTTCTTGCACATTTTTTCGGTACAAAACGGCTCCGACACGGACACCGTTTTGACCCGAAATTACTTTTTTGCCCTTGTGTCCAAATTGGACCATTGGGGAGGCTATCCTAGCTAATTTGACCATTCTGGACACGTTGGCGATGTTCATTTCATCGTCCGACAATATTTGTTGATAATTTCTCTGAGTTTAACCTTTTTATAATTAATTAATAATTAATTCACATAATGTTCGTATTTCGGGATTAGTACAACGAAACTGAGATCAGTCAATTCCAGTGATCTCACATCGCCGAAATTGACAAGTTGGATACGTGGATCACTATAATAAGATTATCAACCTTACCGATAATCTTCTTATCTCGATTTGCGTGCCGTAAGTTTCGACGTACAAATAACGAAGTACACTTTAATAATTAGATTTACCCTGTTTGACCAGAGTTGACCAGTTGACCCAAAGTCAACTGTAAGTCAACACTTGACCTAGTTTGACTAGATTATTGACCGGAGTCGACCTAGAGTTAATTTGACTTAGAAGAACCTAGAATAATATAGATTTCCTGTAGGGATTTATTTATTTCAACTTGAACACCTTGTAACCTGTGTTGCTTTAAATAGGACTCTGTGGCTTCAGTGGGACCTCCTATACTTATCAGCTGTTCAGGTTATCGAGGCGAGTACATTCTCTGACCGTTTCATACTTGTCTGGATTTACATTCTTGCTCTAGATTACTGTACTTGATGCTGACACGATTGTTATCACGGATTGGTACTATATGGATCTCCTTCTGGGATGTTATCCCCTTGTATTCACTAAATACATATTGTGATGTGCGTTTCACTTCCATATTGTATTTATTGAATACCTATATCCTTGTATACTCCTTGTGCATATTCTACTCTCAGTATCACACGAGTCCCAGGGATAGACCATTGTACACTATTGTATAACATTGTACAACTATTGTATAACATTGTACATCTATTATATAATATTGTACATCCATTGTATAACATTGTACACTATTGTGCAAGATAACGTAACTGGAGTAGATCCTTGTGTATTGATTGGGGAGGGGGAGTAGAATTGGTTATGTACTCAAATCCTATTGTACAACATTGTATAACTATTGTATATGTCTATTGTACACCCACGTACAATGGAGTTACCATTGCATTTTCCTAGCCCGTTTACATAACCAGATTGTACTCTAAATCACATGTTCCTTACAGTTCTTACTTATCATATTTAGATATTTTCTGTTATTAAATCTCTACTGTTTTCTATACATTCTTCTTTCAGCGTTTCATGTACTTTACTCTATTGCATGCTTTATATTTCCTAACTCGATATAAACTGCGTGAGATGTTTTGTGCTCGCTCCCGTCCTGACTGGACCTGTTGAAAATTTTTACAGATAGCCTGGAGGTGCCTGCTAGCCTAGAGGAGACACATTAGAGGTTATTTAGGTAGTTATTTCATTTTGTCTGGAGTTGTATTTTACTTTGTGGATTACTGTATTGAGTTTTGAGATGTATTTATGGGTTTATGTATCATAGACACTTAGATTTCTATCTTCTCATGTTTTATCTATCTTTATCATGCTCTACCTTAGATGTGATTGAGTTTGTATCTACTATGTCACCCCCATTCGGGGAGTATAAACTGTTTAGTCTTATACTGTTAGATGCATTGAGACCTAGGACAGCGTTCTACCGCCGACACTGCGGCGTAGGCTGGGCGTCGTTACGTTCTCGTGCCCTAACTCTAGGGTGCGGGTCGTGACAGCTCCAGCCGCCCGAAACTCCTCAAAACCCTAGGTATTCACCAACCCATTGCTTCCTATCTACTTGGTGAAATCCTTCCAAAATTTGGAATCGTGCGGAGATCGTTCTTCTCTACAACATATCCAATTTTCGTGAGGTATAACTCCCTCTCTCTCCACCTTTCATATTAGTGCTTTTTATTTCAATGGCACCTAGATTTAATCCGTCAAAGAGGAAGAAGACCACTCCTAGTGAGGAAGGGTCCTCTTCGAATCCTCACACGGATTCCTTGTTTTCGCCGGTCCAAAAGAGCGACGGCGCTTTCGATGGGTTCTTCTTTCAAACCCTCGATCAAGCTTTATTATGGTACGGTAACTTTTCCACCCGTTCCATATGTAGCGGCGCTCCGGTTAAATGGACGGTATTCCCTGATCATCGTCACTTATTTGAGGTATTAGGGTTACACTTACTTGTTAAACTGTGCTTCCCAATAGCTACTAATGCCATTAGATTGTTCTATTGCAATCTCGTAGTTAACACTTTTGACGTGAGCACACATGTCGGAGGCATAGACATTGACTTCAATGATGTCCTTCTAGCGGAGATTCTTGGTATTCCCAATGAAGGTGAACCGCTAGTTGATATCACGGAATTCGATTTCCCCGAAGGCACTACACTCACGAGTTTCAAAATGGAACTTTGTGCACCTGACAGAGTACGTTCTGGAAAGTTCAAGGCTGACAACCTGAACTTGTTCAACTACGAATTGCATCGTATCATCTACTCTACTCTTCTTCCAAAATCTACTTCCAAGGATGATGTGACTTCGCTTGAGCTGTCCGCCATGTACCATATTCTTAAGGGGATTCCTTTTTTCGCCCCTAAGACAATCATTCAGATGATGGGACGTTGTCGTGCTAGAGATCGAAATCTCTCTTACGAGATGATTCTCCCTCGTATCTTTCAGCGATTCGAGATCGATCTATCGACTTGTACTCAGGACTCTGAGCCCAAGTTACTCCAGCTTTCTCGTCGCAGCCGGACTGCTTCAGCTCCACCTCCTGCTCCTCCTACTGCACCATCTTCACCACATCAGCTGTATGCCATGACTTTTGCGGGCATACATCAGCATTTATCAGCTTTGCACGTCTCGATGACGGACATGGCCCGCGAGCGAGAGTTCCGCGATGTCACCCGTTACCAGGCGATGGCAAACTCCTTGGCCGATCTGCGTTTTGCCCAGACTGGTCACTCTGCTGCTTCCATCCCTCGTGATCCAGCTTTTTCGGGTTACCGCTGTGAGGATGAGGCTGTTCATGCCTACTTCCAGCCAGGTAACGCCTATGACTGGTATCGTGCACCTCGAGATTACGTTGGCGAGTTCTATGCTGGCGCCCCTACTCATCCTACTGGCGCTGGTACTTCTGGTGCTGGTACTTCCGGTCATGCTGGCCACGCTGCTGATGATATTGATGAGGATAGTGATGATGAGATCTGATTTGATTATTAGTGATATTCTATTGTATACTTGGAAATGCTCCGACATTCTAAGTTTTTATCATTTACTTTTTATCAGTACTTTGTAGTTTGCTATCAGTACTTTTTTATCTTCATGGACATGTTTTTGATGTTTCATTTATGACATCTCAGTTTATTTCAGCATTTTGTTTAAGCACTATCTCTTTATACTGCTTCTCCATTTTTAACTGCCTGTGAAATAGCATGCCTGAGATTTCTTTTATGTTTTGAAGCAATACATGCCTGTGATGATAATTTGTAGACACTTTACATTCCTGTGATGCTATATCTCTAATTCTTATACTATATTTCTTTTATTTTCTCGCTATTTGTTACTTATGCATTCATTGCGGGGGAGCCTTCTGCATTTAATGCGGGGGAGCCTTCTCTTGTGCAATTATTTTGCTAAGTGACAAAGGGGGAGAAAATTAAAAATGATCTAACATTTTTTTTGAGTTAAATACAGGTTATGAACAATTTCTACTTTTTGATATTTTTGAACAAGCTTGAACTAGCTTAATGTTATATCATTCATAGTTTGTCAATTATCAAAATGGGGGAGATTGTTGGCCCATTGGTCATCGTCAACCTGATTTTAATAATTGATCAAAACTCTGTCTGGATATATGAAGCTTGTTGGGACATCTCAGCTCCTTGGACATAAGCAAGATTGGATATTCACTCCGTTCAAGACTGAAGATCTGTTTGCCTACTTGAGTCTGTACTTCCTATGCAATGTAATTTTTCACTTTATTTGAGTCTAGGAATACGTTGTACACCGAGTCGTACTGGCAAATAGGCTATCCCCAATGTTTTTAAAATGACCTATCAAAATATTTACAAAAAGGTTTTCAAAAAGGTTTTCAAAAATCACCAAAAATCTATTTTAAAAATCCTAACCTAACCCTGACAGAACTCGGCCAGAGTTCGGCCAGAGTTCGGTTGGTGGCCGTTTGAATTTTAAAATTCTCTGAAACTTGGTCCTCCTGCAGTTGCGGATTTGATCGAGATTTGCTCATCGAGTTCTGCCCGAATTCTGCCCGAATTCTGACAGAGTTCTCCCTTTGGAATTCCTATAAATAGAGATGGATTTTGATCATTTCAATTCACTCATTCACTTTCAATCTTCTCTCTATCTAAAAAGCTTTCTGCCTTCCAAAGAGTTTTCTAGAGCTTTCATTTTCAGATCCCAAGCCAGTTACAATCCTCTAGTCGATTTGCCAGTGCGGTACGGTCTAGAAGTTTCTGAGAGATTGTAATCAGAAGGCTTGATTGAAGAATACCTCTTCACATTTGAAGTTAGACGAGTTCTTCGTATCAAAGCTCGCGTTGTAGAAGTTGCAAGGACTTCGTAAGAAAACTTGCAGTTTTTCCTATAGTGGATTCAACTGGTAGCAAGAGTTCTACCGACTGGATTAGTCCTCAACAGAGGGATACCAGTATACATCGTTGTCTTTTCGTTTGCTTTCTGAACTCTGCCTTTATATTATTTCAATTGTGATTATATACTGTGATTGTGTTGCTAACATTTTTATTTAGCATTATTCTGCTGCCAACTCTATTCACCCCCCTCTAGAGTATTACGCTTTACTATATCGTTCCTACATTAGAGTCATTTCGCTTCGAGCAGTTTCCAGAGGACATCACAGAGGATCCCATTATGGGGGAGCCAGTACATGGAGTTGCTCCCAACCTTGATCATCAGCCTGCTAATAGTGGTCAGGGTGTCCCTCAGGAGGATGAGCATGCCGGGGAGGCAGTTCCTGAAGGGGAGAAGGCTGTTGGTATACAGCCAGCACCAGTGGCTCCACTGAGAAGGAGCGACAGAGATCGTCGACCATCTACGAGATACTCACCGGATGAGTATGTGCTATTGACTGACGGAGGAGAGCCCGAAAGCTTTGCAGAGGCTATGGAAGTCGAACACATGCAGGAGTGGATGGAGGCCATGCAGGAGGAGATGAGTTCCTTGCACACTAATTCCACTTATGAGCTGGTGCGGTTGCCAAAGGGCAAGAAGGCTTTGAAGAATCGATGGGTGTTTAGAGTGAAGCAGACGGATGATGCTACTCGCCCTCGATACAAAGCGAGGCTGGTAGTCAAAGGCTACGGTCAGCGGAAAGGCGTAGATTATGATGAGATCTTTTCGCATGTCGTAAAGCATTCGTCTTCAGGTGGTGCTAGCATTAGCAGCCAGTCTCGACTTGGAGATCGAGAAGATGGACGTGAAGACGGCATTCCTCTGCGGTGATCTTGAGGAGGAGTTGTACATGAAGTAGCCAGAAGGATTCTGTGAGAAGGGCAAGTCACATTTGGTCTGCCGGTTGAGAAAGAGCTTGTATGGTCTGAAGCAGGCTCCGAGGCAGTGGTACAGGAAGTTAGAGTCATTTATGGGGGAGCATGGTTATGCACGGACGACGTCGAACCATTGTGCATTTGTGAGATATTTTGTCGAGGATGATTTCATTATTTTATTGCTCTATGTAGATGATATGCTATTAGTGGGTCGAAATGCCACTAGGATAGCGGAGTTGAAGCGCCAACTGGGTGCGGCCTTCTCTATGAAGGATTTGGGCACAGTGAAGACTATTCTTGGGATGGAGATCAGCCGAGAGAGAGAGTCCAAGCTGCTACATTTGTCCCAAAAGAAGTACATTCATCGGGTACTTCAGCATTTCGGTATGGACAGGTTGAAGAAAGTGAGTTGCCCCCTTGCGGCTCACTTTAAGCTCACTGAGGAGCAGTGTCCATCTACCGAGGACGAAAAGGAAGATATGGAGCGGGTTCCATATGCCTCAGCTGTGGGAAGTCTTATGTATGCTATGGTGTGTACGAGGCCAGACATCGCTCATGCAGTTGGCACAGTTAGCAGGTACCTTTCAAATCCTGGAAGGGTACATTGGAGTGCGGTCAAGTGGATTCTACGATACCTTCAGGGCACTGCCGATTGGAGACTTTCTTTTGGTGGTGACGAGCCAAAGCTGGTTGGGTATACTGACGCTGATATGGCTGGAGATGTAGACACGAGACGATCGACTTCGGGCTATGTGATGATGTTTAATGGAGGAGCGGTATCGTGGCAGTCGCGGTTACAGAAGTGTGTTGCCTTGTCGACGACAGAGGCAGAGTACATTGCGGCGACGAAGGCTTGCAAGGAGTTGCTGTGGATGAAGAAGCTGCTGCAGGAAATAGGACTGAAGCAAGAGCAGTATACTTTGCTTTGCGACAGTCAAAGTGCTATTCACCTTGTGAAGAACCAGACATTTCATAGTCGGTCCAAGCACATCGAGACTCGGTATCATTGGATACGGGATGTGGTTGAGAAGAAGGATGTGGCGCTTGAGAAGGTTCATACTGATGACAATGGAGCGGACATGCTCACGAAGGTTCTTCCGAGGGAGAAGTTTGAGTACTGCAGGCAGATCGTCGGGATGACGACCTCCTCCACATAGTTGTGAAGGGGGAGATTTGTTGGAGTGGGTGGGGTTCCCACCTATATGGAGAATACCCCGGAGAGCGACGAGCGCCATCCGTGTGTCAGAGAAGCTTGGGGAGTGCATAGATTTTATTTTGGTACATATATGGTAAAGAAATATATGATTTGATTTCCATATTTACTTTGATTACATATTTATGATTGGACCCTTCATATAGTAGCTTTCCATATTATTGGGTTTCCAATTATGGTAAGCTAATTATGATTGGATTTCCATTAAATATATGATTGATTTATATTAGAAGTTTCCATATATATTGGCCTTCCATGTATGGGTTACCAAGGGCTTATAAAAGGGTGATGCATGTTAGTTGTAAAATCATCTCAAAACAAAGAGTGCTTTACAATCTTTGAGAGAGAGAGAGAGAGGATTAAGGACTATTGTGAATGAGAGATTGCTTCGAATAATTTTTCGGCATCTCTTGTTCTTCGGAGTCCGCAATCAAAAATTTTCTTCTTTTAAGTGAGTTGTAGTGATCCGTGTTGGATCGGAAGGAGCTTGTAGAGGGTGTATTCTCTTTATTCCATTAGTGGAGGTTCTTCAGGGTTGGACTCCGATCGTCCCATGGTTTTTCCCGCAAGGGTTATCCACGTCAAAAATCTTTGTGTCTGCGATTGTGTTTGGCATTTTTTGGTTTGTGTGCTTTTGCTCGGTTCTCTCGCAGGACTTTCTGGTTTAGGGGAACGGTTTTCGCGCTTCGTTCCCAACACTGGGTTGATAGATTTTTTTTTTTAAAAAGTAAGTCCATACGTATTAAAGCAGTACAAAAAAAACTAATTGTTTACGTGTTGACCAATTCAACTAGTCGGCCGTCGAAATTTTAAAAAACTGTTATTTTTTATGATGGGGCACTCTGTATTTTTTCTATATTAGTTCCTCCAAAAAGTATTATTTGAGTATTATTATACGATTTAGTAATTGTACATACTATAAATTGCAAGATATCTTAAGGTCTGCTTGGCAATTATGGGGGTAGCGGCTATGAGGTATTTTTAGAGTAGCATAAATGAACTGTTACGAGGGATCCGATTTTTGGTGGTTTTAAGTAGCGACTTTTAAACTAGTCCAATCCATGTTTGGTAGTTTATTAACCAGCAGTTCTGTAAGTTTTTTATAATAAATAAAATTACCTTTATGTCCATATATAAATAAAAGTTATTTTTGATAAAATATAAATTTATGGACGTGAATGTAATCCCTGCATAAAAAAAAACTTTTTCTGTATTCTTGTCTCAGAAAAAAAAACTCTATACCAAATGGAGCTCCAAGGACAAGTACAAGATAAGTTCATGGATTTTCCTTCAATCGGAAATAAAAGAACAGACGCGGGAAAAAAAGAAAAAGAAACAAAGAAAAAATAAAATATTATTTAGTTATTAGTAGTTATATTTATATATTTTTGGCGATAATATAAATGGAATAAAATAATAAAACCATCCAAAATCTAACGATTTGGGTGTTTATAAAGCCATCCAAAAATATATTATACCGATTATTGCTGGTTTTTGAGCCGACCAAATTCAGTGGCTCAAAAAAATTAACAAGCATAGATTTTTACAGACGATCGATTTACAAACATCCCAAAGCTGCTGAAAATACTGTTACCAAACAGGTGGGCCTGTTTGGTTCCATGGAAGTTGGCTGGATTTGGTGAATTTGGTTGAAAGTCACCGAACTCTTGGATGTTGTGAAAGTGTTGTTTTGGGGATGACAAGACACGAAGCAGTTCATGTCCCCCGTTTTTTGTTTACTTTTAACATCCTAAAATTTTTGAGGGAAGTCCTCTGGAATAGAGAGACTTCCAAGGAGAAGGAAACTGATGGAAAGAAGCTGGCTGCTTCTCTCCGGCCTTTTTTTTGCGTCACCTCCAACCGCACCGGAGCCGACTTGGGAAACATTCGTCGATGGTTGTCAAATCCCTATTTTTGAAATAGGTATCTGACTGTATTTTGTATTTTTGGGAAATTTAAATTTGGGTATTGTTAAAATTTTATTGATATTTTCTTGAAGGTGAATTTTATTCGCATTATTGTTCTTGCCACTATTATTAATATCATTGTTATTATTATCATTTTAATTTTTTTCCTATACCTAACCCCCTCTCTCTTCATTCAAATTACCTCTCACATCACTCACCCACTCCCTCTCTCCTCCCTCACCTTTTCCACTCTCACACTCTTCCTCTCTCTCCCCTCTCACTTGCTGGAGAAGCCAGCTCCCCCCCTCTCTCTTATTCTCTGCTCACTCTCTCTCTCCCCTCACTCTCCCCTACCCGAGCTCCCTCTCCCCCTCACTGCTCCCTCTCTCTCCTCTCGGCTCTCTTTCTCTCCCTCGATCTCTCTTTCCTCTCTCTTCCCCCCCGAGCTCCGGCCGCCGCCGCCAGCTCTCACTCCCCCGCCCCCCTTCTTCGCGGCCACCGCCATCAGCCTCCACCTCCACCATTATCGTCGTCTCCGCCATCAGCCACCACCACCACGACTTTCAGCCACCGCCGCCACCACCATCGTCTTCTTCTCCTTCTCCTCCGCCTGGCCATAGCCGCTGTCCCTGCTGCTGCCCTCTCCTCCGCCGCAGCCCCTCTTCTCCGACAGTCGGCGCCGCCCCGACCTGGCTGTCGCCGCCGTTCTCTCCCTCCGCCGGTGAGTCACCCCGCCTGGCCAAACCCCTCCGGTGAGCTCCTCCGCCTCCTCCTCTCTCTGTCCTCCCTCCGCCGGAGCCCCCGACCTCGCCTGGCTGGGCTTCCCCGGCGGCCACCGCCTGTTCCTCCGCCTCCTCTCTCCTCCTTGGGCTGTGAGCTCCTCGGGGAGCGAGCCCTTCGATCGGCGCGCCTCGGGCAGCGTGCTGCCTCGAGCAGTGCGCTGCTTCGTGTAGCGTGACGCCTCGGGCAGCGCACCCTCATTTGGTGCGCTCTCTTTCGTCTTTTATGCCTTTTGGGACACGTGCACCTCGGTGTACGTGTTTCTTCGTTTTTCGCGTGCCTCGGTTTGCATGTGCCTCGATTTGTACGTATTCTTGATTTCTGTGCACCTAGATCTACGTATTGCCTTGGGCATGTCACGCCCCGACCCGAGAAATCGCTCGTCCTCGCTAGATTTTACCCGAATCATCGTCCTCGCTGGGGCATGATGCCGCACGAGCCTGGAGTTGTGCTCGTGCAAGGCAAGATAACAGGTTCACATAGAACTATCTCAAATCGATAACATAAGCAGCGGAAGGAAACAAGGTAAAACATAAGAATCTCTTTTATTCATATTGAATTGAAGGTTACAAAGGCTCTGAATAGCCCAACATAAAATGCCAATTGGCTACAACGCTTATGATCTCTCTAGCTCACAAAGGATTACATTGCTCCATACATTATGCCTCTTTATAGCCACAAAGTAGTCTTCGGCCGAACATCTCCATGTCGCAAGTCCGAACGCATATGCGGAAGCTCCTCTTGAACGCCAAAGACTCCATGCCTCGGCATGTCCAAGCCAAGCTCCACCTCGAGCCGATCATAACCTGACCTGCACATAAACTAGTGGGGGCTTAGTGCTTTCGTCCTCGCTTCGCACTGATCAAGACCCGCTCGCACCTAAACCAACACTTAATTCATTTAGTGAGCATGCATCTTACTTTGTGGTCTTTCTATTTAGCCTTAGGGTCAGTTTCATGGCAAAACATAACATAGCAACTTTTATCATAATGTGTCACCACATCCCGTGTTCCTGCAGCAGATACAGTTGGCCATAACATAAACGTAAACATAGTATTCGTGCTTATTTGTCCCACTTTTCTTAGCCTGCAGTGGTTAGAACTTAACATAAGCCAACATACGATTCGTACAATCGACCAACCATAAACGTAAACATATGCATAATGGGTAGCAGGTCCTGCACCCAGCTCTCATCTCAGCCCACCGGCCCTATCTATATGAAGGTCACGGTGTTTCGCACCGTAATGGACTTGGCATCTCATATGTGTAAGCCTACAATCGCTTCGATACGGGTTGCTAGCCCAGTATCCGAAGGATCCCAAACTTACGGATATCATAGCTTATCACAGCACTGGACGGTCGCAATCCGTCCGAATGTTGTGCACCATAAATGCCACACATAATTCCCTCCTAGGCCGAACGGTCCCGGCGCCCCGGCGTAACCGTTCGAGGGAAGTCGCACCCGTGCACGGGCAATCCGAGTCCATTGACCATGCAATACGTTCCATATCATACAATCCATAGCATACCAACCGATCTCGTATTCCATAAACATAGTCTCGCACATAAACGGTTTCCCGTGCCATAAATGGTTTCCCGTGCCATAAACATAATCCACCATTCATATGGGGAGCTCCGTCGGCGTTATGCCCCAACACATCCATATTGATGCACTACGCCCAACGGCTTAGTCGTCTCGTACTCATGATCAACGCGTCCCGTTCATAATGTTATTCGCATAGCCTACTTTCGTATTTACTTAATCTTTTCGTAGCTTAAGTGCACAAAGGCACGCTCAGCACCATAATCAATGTTCTACGCCTAGAGTTCAATGTTCTCGGAGCCGTGCACATGATGCACATCTCATTATCATCTTTCAATGTTCTACCATCATGCCCTATCGCGACTCGTGTACTTGATGCACGTCGCTTCAATTGTTCGATTGTTTGATGTTCTATCTTAGTGTTCAACACATATTTAGACACTTACTCGCCGAGCCACGCTCGCTAACTCGATAACAACTTACGCATACAATACCATATATTATTAAACGTGAAGGAATAGGGAGAGAGAGTCAAGAACCCGTCCACCTTAAGCCGATACGCCTTGCCGCCTTGCCGATTGAAGCGTCTCGCTTCCATAACTCGATCGTATAGCTAACTCCCGGACTTAGCCATTCCTTTGAACTACTCGGTTGATTTAGCCTATCGCGCCCATGCCACAATCCGTTGCAGGGCCTCGATTTGGTTTCGCGGACAATTCATTGCATAAGGCAAAATGCCGACCTCTTATCGTCCAGCGTAAAAGTATAGCCTGCACACCAGATCAACTAACATCAGCACTTGCTCGAACGGGACTTACACTTTGCATCGATTCGATTCATAGATTCCAACCGACTCAAAGCTTACCTTTGGCCAACGTAACACTTGCATCGATTCGCATCGATACCTCATCGGGTCAACGTAACTCTTCGAGTCAACGACTCAACGTAATGCACCGATGCGGAGCGGGGCATTACATAATATACCACTCAAAATCAGGTTCGTCCTCGAACTGAAACCAACACTTAATCAAAGTGCCTCGCATAGATCGTTTCACGATCTCGTGCTACTATCGTTGGAATCATACAACTCAGTCTGGATCATACACATATTTTAGGCGTCCCACCAATATATGCATTTCAGCCAAGCTCAGTTGTAGGATATCGGAACAACTAACAAGTTCAACTTAAATCCTCAAGCACCAATCATTTCGTACACTCGGTCAAACCTTAGCGCCTATTCTCATACTACTCCTCGTATGCATCATCCCATAACATGCGATCCTCTTCCAAATATCTCTGCACATAACTTGATTCAAATTCATAACTTCGATCTCGTAAGTTTCTCGTCGGCCATCTAACACTTGCATTGCATCAAGTCATTGTGCATCCGATCGCAACAATTCTCCGCAACGCCTATTCGCCCAACCGTTTGCCTATCTCTCACATAACTCAAGTCTTTCATCCAATCATTCGTAACACTTGGCCTCCACGACATGGACTACGTCCACATGTCTCAAATTCCTTTGCCTACTATCCGTACTAAGTCTCGCACACAACTATCCCAACATGACCCACGTTTTCGAACTACCGATGCATCGCGTCTGGGGCTACCCCCGCTAGGCAACTTTTCCAGAAATCGTGCTTAATCTCCCCCGACACAAGAGGTCAACTTGAGTCTACGATGCTCAAAGGCAACAATCTTTCCGACCCAAGGTCTCTTACGATAAGCCTATCTTCGATACTCGACCGAGTACGAGTCCTTTACTCAATTCACGAATCAATCCCGACTAGTTCGTTTCGTAACATCGATCGTGCGCTCGAACACACATAACCTAATCGTTACTCAACCCGATCAACGACATAACACTTAGGGTCATTCTACTATTCGTTGCTCTTGCGCATTACATAATCCTTGCAATCGTCTTACCGCATCGCTATGCTACGCACGTTCCTCAACGTCTATTCGATCGATCATAACTTTTCTATCGTCTCGATCTAGTCGAAGGCTACTCGCTGACTCGATACGCGATACTCGCTCGCTTAGACTTATCCTCAATATGCACTACCTCATTCCTTATCCTTTTTACGCGACTTCTTTAGGGCCATCCTATGGGACTTCAACATTCACTTGATTTGGCGGTCAAGTCTTCTAGGGTCATCTGCCCCGAAACTATGCTCGATAATTGAAGATCATCAACGAGGGACAGTTACAACGAACCATGCTATATCCTATCGCGGAGCCAAATCAATTCCCGACGATTCCTACGAAACTTTATCCAACCCGAAGTACATTACCAATCCGTGATTTATCTATCCCCGCGCAACTGATGCGCCGTTACTACTCGAGTCACTTAGGTACTACCGTTGACAACATCGCACAATCCTCAATTTCACCTTTGCATCAAACCACAAGTCCATATCAAATTTGCCACGTCTCGCAAGTTCGATCATCCCCACTGGATGAATCACCATACCAGCGCTCACGCGGAATGATCGTTCTAATTTGACGTGACGCATGTGCGAGGCTGGGGTTGCGCTCGCTCAAGACAAGAATGTCAACATAGTGCTGATCCGCGAAGCAATCCAAACACTTTCGATTTCATCCGAGCAACATCCATTCACTCTCAAATTCTCCGAAGCATTTCTACCGTTATCATCCAAACTGCCATCAACTTAACTTTGTATGTTATTCATCCAACAACAATGCTCAACATAATTCTCGTTCATTCGATCAGAGTATCCCCGAGTTATTGCATATCGTCTTTGATACGCCTCAATACCATCGTCGATATGCATAACTTGAACATCTTCCTTTCTCATAAGCTCAAACCTGTTGCAATCATTGCCATTATCTGAACTCGAATACGAATCAAGTCTCGCACTTATCAAGATCCATTCGGTTGTAACTACTTAACATCATCGCGACACAATTTTCAATTTCACATATCCATTCTCATATCCCTAACTCGCACTTCTAATCGTGCTATCGATTCATCGCGTTAACCCAAATTCGTTCGCACAATTTCTCCGTACTTACTCAATATGTTCCGAAGAAGTCTTCGTACTAACTCGACATAAGTTCGACCGGGTCGACCATTTCCTCAACGTAACATTCATTCGCATATGCTCGGCCTATCATTCGACTTATACTTAGCGAATCCTCGTCCGACGTACCCTCCGTAGGTATGACTTCGCACACATAATCGTTCAACTCAATTCATCGAAGCATACTCGCATCGACTTCTCTCAATCATTCCAACTCGAGTCCCGGTACTACTTCGTCCGTTGTGGACAAACCTATCGTAACAACATAATCGTCTCGACGAAGTCTATCGCAAGTCGCCAACCGGCTTAACATAGATATCGCTAAGTGGTATCCCATATACCACTCAGGATCGAGCCTATCATTATCGACACAATACTTCGCTATACTTGTTCGCATAATTGGTATTGCATATACCACTCGAAATCGAGTCATTACTCGACATCACACTTCGCATAGGTCTGACTTCTATCTCAACTTAACCGTCCCGTATGGCGATCCTTCCGATCCCAGCTCTAACGTTAGCTCAAGCTGACACATATTCGATCTAACCGTACCATGGCGATCATTTCGATCACACCCGCAATATTCGCTTATTCAAAGCTCAACGCGACATTCGGCCAACATACATGTTTTTCCTTACTCAACTTAGCGACCAACTTGACTCGTACTATCGCATCCGCGATCTTCGAATCCCACTCGTTGCAGCTCGTGCAACAACTTAGTCTCGATACTTAAGGTCTTTACTCAATCTCGCACAACATATCGCTATCCATCCGCATAGCCATATAACATGCATCATACCATATCGACTTGTTGCACCGATGCAACGAACGATCCACGACTTGCTGTATTCCGTGCAACCGATAACACATAATCACTCGCATAGCCACATAATAGGTATTGCCTCATATCTCGATTCGTTGCACTTCATGCAACCAACAACACGTATCTCTTCGTACCCCGTGCAACCGCCAACACATAACTCCTCGCACTGCGTGCGACCAATAACACATAACTCTTTGCACTTCATGCAACCAACATCACTCTATTCGTTGCACTTCGTGCAATCAACACTCTCCGATGGCACCCGGAGATCACATAATAGTCACGACATACTTGTGGCAGACGTACGCAACTTAATATAGACTTATTGTATGGAACATCCAATGTAGCGTCGAGCAGATCCATGAGCCATGCAGTTGCGGAAACAACTTAGAGTCAACTGAATTCGATATCGAAGCATCTGAGGGTCAAAGAGATTCATGTACGGTCCAAAGGATGGAACCGCTCTGATACCAACTTGTCACGCCCCGACCCGAGAAATCGCTCGTCCTCGCTAGATTTTACCCGAATCATCGTCCTCGCTGGGGCGTGATGCCGCACGAGCCTGGAGTTGTGCTCGTGCAAGGCAAGATAACAGGTTCACATAGAACTATCTCAAATCGATAACATAAGCAGCGGAAGGAAACAAGGTAAAACATAAGAATCTCTTTTATTCATATTGAATTGAAGGTTACAAAGGCTCTGAATAGCCCAACATAAAATGCCAATTGGCTACAACGCTTATGATCTCTCTAGCTCACAAAGGATTACATTGCTCCATACATTATGCCTCTTTATAGCCACAAAGTAGTCTTTGGCCGAACATCTCCATGTCGCAAGTCCGAACGCATATGCGGAAGCTCCTCTTGAACGCCAAAGACTCCATGCCTCGGCACGTCCAAGCCAAGCTCCACCCCGAGCCGATCATAACCTGACCTGCACATAAACTAGTGGGGGCTTAGTGCTTTCGTCCTCGCTTCGCACTGATCAAGACCCGCTCGCACCTAAACCAACACTTAATTCATTTAGTGAGCATGCATCTTACTTTGTGGTCTTTCTATTTAGCCTTAGGGTCAGTTTCATGGCAAAACATAACATAGCAACTTTTATCATAATGTGTCACCACATCCCGTGTTCCTGCAGCAGATACAGTTGGCCATAACATAAACGTAAACATAGTGTTCGTGCTTATTTGTCCCACTTTCCTTAGCCTGCAGTGGTTAGAACTTAACATAAGCCAACATACGATTCGTACAATCGACCAACCATAAACGTAAACATATGCATAATGGGTAGCAGGCCCTGCGCCTGCACCCAGCTCTCATCTCAGCCCACCGGCCCTATCTATACGAAGGTCACGGTGTTTTGCACCGTAATGGACTTGGCATCTCATATGTGTAAGCCTACAATCGCTTCGATACGGGTTGCTAGCCCAGTATCCGAAGGATCCCAAACTTACGGATATCATAGCTTATCACAGCACTGGACGGTCGTAATCCGTCCGAATGTTGTGCACCATAAATACCACACATAATTCCCTCCTAGGCCGAACGGTCCCGGCGCCCCGGCGTAACCGTTCGAGGGAAGCTGCACCCGTACACGGGCAATCCGAGTCCATTGACTATGCAATACGTTCCATATCATACAATCCATAGCATACCAACCGATCTCGTATTCCATAAACATAGTCTCGCACATAAACGGTTTCCCGTGCCATAAATGGTTTCCCGTGCCATAAACATAATCCACCATTCATATGGGGAGCTCCGTCGGCGGTATGCCCCAACACATCCATATTGATGCACTACGCCCAACGGCTTAGTCGTCTCGTACTCATAATCAACGCGTCCCGTTCATAATGTTATTCGCATAGCCTACTTTCGTATTTACTTAATCTTTTCGTAGCTTAAGTGCACAAAGGCACGCTCAGCACCATAATCAATGTTCTACACCTAGAGTTCAATGTTCTCGGAGCCGTGCACATGATGTACATCTCATTATCATCTTTCAATGTTCTACCATCATGCCCTATCGCGACTCGTGCACTTGATGCACGTCGCTTCAATTGTTCGATTATTCGATGTTCTATCTTAGTGTTCAACACATATTTAGACACTTACTCGCCGAGCCACGCTCGCTAACTCGATAACAACTTACGTATACAATACCATATATTATTAGACGTGAAGGAATAGGGAGAGAGAGTTAAGAACCCGCCCACCTTAAGCCGATACGCCTTGCCGCCTTGTCGATTGAAGCGTATCGCTTCCATAACTCGATCGCATAGCTAACTCCCGGACTTAGCCATTCCTTTGAACTACTCGGTTGATTTAGCCTATCGCGCCCATGCCACAATCCGTTACAGGGCCTCGATTTGGTTTCGCGGACACTTCATTGCATAAGACAAAATGCCGACCTCTTATCGTCCAGCGTAAAAGCATAGCCTGCACACCAGATCAACTAACATCAGCACTTGCTCGAACGGGACTTACACTTTGCATCGATTCGATTCATAGATTCCAACCGACTCAAAGCTTACCTTTGGCCAACGTAACACTTGCATCGATTCGCATCGATACCTCATCGGGTCAACGCAGCTCTTCGAGTCAACGACTCAACGTAATGCACCGATGCGGAGCGGGGCATTACAGGGCAGCGGGACGCCTCGAGCCCCGCACTGCCTCGGACAACGTAATATCTCGGTTTGCGCACCGTCTCGTTTTCCGTGCCTTGGCTTTTGTGCCTTTCTTGATTTTCGTGCCGCATCGATTTGCGTGCGCACCTCGATTTGTGGGCCGCATCGATTTACGTGCTCCTTGGACCTTGGGTCGTCTTGATTTACGTGCACGTCTCAATTTACGTGCACGTCTCGATTTACGTGCACGTTTATGTTTCTCTTTCGTCTCGATATTCGTGTTCTCTCGATTCTCGGGCGCGTCTCGATATACGTGCGCGTCTCGATTTACATGCCCGTATCGGTCCGCGTGCCTCGGTTTCCGTGCCAGATCCCTGCACTGCTTACGGGACCCGTACGGTATAGCCTCGTGCCATTCTTCGTGATTTTGTTATTATTTTATTATTTAATTCTAATGATTGTTTATTGTGTGTTCTGAGGATCTCGATTGGCGTGCTAGCTTGGAGCGCGACTGTCGAAGACTTGCTTACCTAGCCGAGCCCTCTAGGCAAGTATCCCTTGCTCATCGACGACTCTTGCCCTCTCTCCTGGATTTTATTTCATTTAATTAAATTGTACTTGTAAATTTTCTAACCATGTTTAGTGTAGCCTAGTAGTAGAACTGCCATGATGATAACTTAGGATAGCTTGGTCCGATACCGGGATAGACCGTATCGGACAACTCGGATAGGTCATCCACACCTCCGAGGACACGAGCACGACTCACTTGTATGGATTGTCCCCATATGTCCCGTGTCCGACTCGCAGTCGGTAAACGGCTCTGGCTAACTTTACTTGTGGCGGTGATTGTGCTTGGGTTAGGGATTTATAGACATGTGTTGTGGTGCGCCCTGCGAGGCGGTTATTTTATTATGCATGTTGGCTTGGCGCCCAGTACGCATTGTAGCGCTGCTGGAGGCCGGGACTTAGTGGTCTCGGGTTCGATTGGTTTCCAGTACGCATCGTAGTGCTACTGGAGGCCGAGACTTAGTGTTCTCGGCTGCCGACTTGTTCCTAGTACGCATCGTAGTGCTGCTGGTAGCTGAGACTTTCAGTCTGCGGTTCTGCGATTCCGCGGCGGGTTGCGCCGAGTGGATTTTAGCCCCAATTCGTAGGGTGCTCCCGTCCAGATTACAAAGGAGACTCTGCCGGATTTTTCTAGAATTCCCGATCGGGAATTCGGTTCGAAGGATTGGGCAGAACCATTCCTTTGGTTTGTTGGACTGGATTCATGCATGTTCATCTTGGTATAGTATACCTGATCCCATTGCCTGCTAGGTAGACTCCATACTAGATTAGTCGCCTAGCTCCTGACCTGTCTTGTCAGTCGGATAGCGTAAGGAGAGCGGTTCCACTCGGGAGACGGTCTGCAACCCTGGTCCTTGTTTGATTTAAGGGTTGTGGATTTGCTCCAGAGCGGTCCATGTAATCCTTGTCACTTCCGACGGCATTTATTACCGGACTCTTGTTCCCTGACCCTTCATTCTAGGAGTTATCCTAGTCTAGCTAGCAAGGACTGGTAGTTGTCCTATGTATCGAGATTTGTGATTTGGGATATATCTGAGGATTGAGTATTATGGAGAGTACGATCTCGGGATATTGACTTGGTGGATCTATGTAGATTCTTGGATTTTGGTGATTTCGAATATTTCGTGGAACGAGGAGAATATCGAGGGTATTATTATATGATTTGTACTCGACTTCCCAAATGCCCAAAACCTGGTACCTTTGTGTATTCCGGTAGTTGGAGAACCTGGTTTGATTGCTGTGTCTTAGTAGTTGAGGGGCTTATTTTCTAGTGGCTTGTGATCATTGACTTGGAGGATTCTTGTAAGTCAGAGGGCCTAGCATTGTTAGGGGAATGAGCTTGGTATTGGTGGTTGTCTTTATTGACGTGATATTCACTCCATCATGGATGGGAGACCTTTGCTAGATTGATCTGGTGGATGGACCGACTTGATGATTTGAGTTGTAGGTTCCCATGTGTACTTGAGAGACTATTATAGTGGAGATTTTGATCTTGTAACCGACTTGATATCCATGTCACGGTTTGGACATGTGACTTCTTGTGACTGATAGGTTTGACCTTGTTCCTGGTATTACACGATGACCTGGACCTGTCTTGATTCTTAATTAGTGGCCCGTGGAGGTGCACTCCTGACTAGCACTCTGGACTTGACAGTAAACCTGGCATGTATACTCTTGATTCTTGATAGTGGCCCGTGGTGGCGCACTCCTGACTAGTACTCTCGACATGGCATGTTTACTCTTGATTGCTGTTACGACAGCCAGTCCTGACTTGCTCAGCATGACCCCGTCTTGACACCGTGGTTGATTTCTCTTGATTGTGCTTGTATAAGCCACCAGTCCAGTCTTGTCTTGCATCATGTCTAGGACATGGATCCCTGAGTACCACGGTCAGGGATCCATAATGAAACTGACTAGGCTAATAACTAGATTAATCATGTAGTTCATGGGGACTTCCCAGTGACCTGTTGCTTGTCTGACCCCGGCCCTATGTATCTATATATATACTAGGGATTTGTTGCTATCCGTCGAGATGAGCGCATTCCCAGCCCTCCGTCGAGTGTGGCACTTCTTTAGGGCACATGTATCTTACTACAGTGTGCCTGCTATATCTATCTTTTTCTTTTGCTGGGGCCATTCGGGTAGTAGCAAGCAGGAGCTGGACTTTGAAGTCTCATTGCATCTTGTTAGTAATTAGGCCTGTGATAACCCTAGTTAGCTAATAATAGCAAGCCGTAGGCATTGTATGGCCGCTTGTCCTTCTGTGTTGATTGGCTTGTTGCCTGGTAGCCAGCTGATATTGATTTCCAGCTGGCAGGGCAGGTGTTAGTGAATGCTAGGGAGATTGTGATTGTGTTAGCTTCACTATACTTGTGGATAGTTATCGTGCGTTGGTACCGCACGATCCCTTACCTTTATTTACTGTTTTTAGATGTTATCCTTGTCATATTTTATCCTGCTGGTTTTCTTCGCCCGTCCTTGAGCCTTCCTTTCTGGTACTTGCTACGGTTGGCCTGACCAACCCTGGATTGTTTCCAGATTGCCTGAGACCGACCCTGTGGATCTTCCAGACTCGACTTGGAGGATGTGCTTCAGTTCCAGACCATGCTAGGAACTGTGGGAAGGTATACTTGTCTACATTATTATCCTGTACTGTAGATTCCAGATTTTTATATGAGTATTTCCTGTTTTTCATATGATTATCTCTCTTGATATTGTTTCATTATGATTTACCTGTGGATATGAGATCGGATTTAGGCCATAGATTGATTGCATGCTAGGATACCCAACCAGACTGGATCACAACCGTCATCACCGTATAGCGTATTCGTACCTTATACGGTGTAGCTGGCCGTGCACGTCCCCGTATTCCGAAACTGGGACGTGACAATGGTCCAGAGCTGCATCGCACCGGAGCCGGAGCTCCGATGTGGAACGCCGGAGCTGTCGAGGAAGAACACGGCCGAGGGAGAGCGCCGGAAGTCCCGGAGCCAGTCGTCGAGGGAGGCTGCCGGAGATCCTGGAACCGAATGTCGAGGGAGAGCGCCGGAGGTCCCGGCCATCACTCTTCAACCACTTAAAAAAAATGAAGAAGACAAAACGAGAGAAGAGAGACTTTGAGATGGATTTTTTCTGAGATGGGATGGTTTGAAGTGAAGGAACATAATTATTTTATAAATTTAAGATGAGGGATTAGTTGGTAGGTGTTAAATTAAGGCTAATTATATGGGCACAGCCAAAGGCCCAAAAGTGATCTGGGCTAGTCTATTTTTTTACTGGACTGTCCAGTTTCTAACAAGGACTGTCAGGATCTAACAAGGACTGTCCACTTTTCTGGCAGTTACAGACTGGACTGTCAAAAAAGTGGGCAGTCCTAGGACTGCCACAATGGGATATCCCCGATCACTTTTGGTTGTGCCCATATAATTAGCCTAAATTAAATTAAGACGAAGAAGAATCCAGATGAAAGGAGAGAGAGAGAGAAGTCTGGGACGATTGGTGGAAGAAATTTGTTTATGATAATTAATTCAATCTAATTACGATAACTAATTAAATATAATTAAATTTTATGCTAATTATTTTTTTGTTCATTAGAATATGGTAATTAATTTAATTTGTCAATAAATTTTGTCTTCAATACATTTTTTAAAATTTATGAAATTTTTTGTTTACATTCTTTACAATTTAATCTGTTTAATCATGATAATTAACTTAATTATCATAAATAATTTACTTTGTCTTTAATTTTAAAAAGTCAATACATTTTTAATCCATACAAAAAAATACATGTTGGGGGTAAGCCTACCACATCTCCAACTAACATCCAATTTCAATAATCATTCAAACAACCGAACTCATTTTCTTTCTACTTTCAACAACCATCTAAACACAAAATCCATTTTTTTCTACTTGTAGGAGACAAAAAAAATCAACATAATATAAATACCACTTTTATACTTCCAAAGAGTTACATCTATCCAGACAACACATAACATAAACTAAAGGTGTATGAAATAAAACAATAATCACCCTTTTTATACACAATGACATTGTATAAATTCTAAGTTACTGCTGATGGGCCTCGAGCCCTACAATTTAGCTTGTCAAATCATAAATTAAGTCTTATTGCATATCATCTAAGTTTTTACAATTGCAGCACTATGTACACACTGTCGCTTAGAAAATTGTATGTTGCATACAATTTCAAGACACCCGGTTCTTTTTCTTTCCCACTCATTATATATATATATATATATATATATATATTTTTTTTTTTTTTTTTTTTTTTTTTTTTTTTTTTTTTTTTTTTTTTTTTTTTTTTTTTTTTGTCCGCGCATCCCCATCAACCCCGTGGCCACTGCCACCCAGCCGGGTTGATGCGGGAGGGGGGGCTCGATTCCGGGTCTTCCCGCCGAGAGCCCTCCCTCGTGCCACTCGCGCTACGAGCGCCGGATATATATATATATATATATATATATATATATATATATATATATATATATATATATATATGAGTTCGAGTCCCGTTGGAGGGAAATTCACCACAAATACCCATTGCTTCAAAATATATATATATATATATATATATATATATATATATATATATATATATATATATATATATATATATATATATATATATATTTATTTATTTATTTTTATTTTTTTCTTTTTTGGGTATTTTTCAATTTCCAGTCTGAGTAAAGCTTCACACTAGCTCATGTTAGCTGTATGCGGCTTTTGAGCAAAAGCTCTTGCTCCAAAGTAATAGTCCCACATCAGTCAAGTGAGAAGTATTTCATGTGCTCATATTACTATTTTCTTTCTTGTTTTTTGAACGCTTATATAGGTAGTCCTATGGGCCATACGTGTGCGTCGCCGCCGTCTGACCCGATCCGACGTGCGTAACGGCTGCGGATATGTGTTCACATCTATGGATCATTTTTCTTCATTCATACATTGAAAATATTTCGTACAAAACCTCTCTCAAATTTCCATTTCCTCCGAAACGCTAATGTTCTTCTTTCTTATTGCTCTGGACAGAACTAAGTCGAGGGTCACCCTCTCTAAGTCGTGTGCGACAAGGAGATTCCGGTGGAACGGAAATTTTACCACTAGGAGGGTCATTTTTCTTCATTCATACACTGAAAATATTTCGTACAAAACCACTCTCAAATTTTCATCTCCTCCGAAACGCTGTTGTTCTTCTTTCTTATTGCTCTGGACAGAGCTAAGTCGATGGTCACTCTCTCTAAGTCGTGTGCGGCAAGGAGATTCCGGTGGAACGAAAATTTTACCACTAGGAACGTCCGGATACAGTCTGCACATAGATCCGGACTAACTCTTAGGACAGTGTTACGTGCACGACTTTCTCGAAGATCGGTAATATTTACATATTTTATTTTGTTTGCAGAATTTTTAAGTGAAGAATATTGAAGCGATTCCAACAGCTCAAACTTTATATATGAAACATTTCATTCGTTGTGGTGTTGATACATTGATGACCATCCACAGCCATAAGGTTGTTATTATTGATTGTTGTTTTACTTGTAGAGAGATATTTCGGAACTAATGTTGTTGCTCAAGCTTATTTAGAGTTTGTTGTCATTAAGATTTTTTTTGAAATACCACGCACACACACCGATTGGGGTGCCGGTCCCTTCGGATGTCCGCTCTAATACCACTAGGCTAGAGAGCTCGGACTGTTGTCATTAAGATTTGTTATTACTTTTTAGTCTGTTGAATTTGTTTGGTTAGTACGTGTGTGGAAAAACTGACGATTAAACAGCAAGAAGATGTTTACTAAAAAGCAAATTTTTAATGTTAAAGGTATTGGTCATATATATATATATATATATATATATATATATATATATATATATATACATTTAATGCCAGAACTCAGCTCCCACGTCCGTGACTTTGCCTTCCCGTATTTTCCCGTAACATATTCTATCGTACCTGAAGGGGCCTATATATATATATATATATATATATATATATATATATATATATATATGAGGAAGGATGAAGTTTCCCACAATTTTTGCATCCCTATGCATTCTCCCTATTTGCACCGTTGGATGGTGCTTTGAGTCATCTAATCTTAACCGTTGATTTACCAATGGTTAAGATTAGATGACTTAAAGCACATCCAACGGATGTGAACATGGGGATGCATGGGGATGCAAAAATTGTGGGGATGCCTATCCTCTCTCTCTCTCTCTCTCTCTCTCTCTCTCTCTCTCTATATATATATATATATATATATATATATATATATATATATATATATATATTGGAATCAACGGTTAAGATTAGATGACTCAAAGCACCATCCAACGGATGTGAACATGGAGATGCAAAAATTGTGGGGATGTCTATCCTCTCTCTCTCTCTCTCTCTCTCTCTCTCTCTCTCTCTATATATATATATATATATATATATATATATATATTGGAACCAGGTAAATTGTTTCTGAAATCGCTTCCACTGAGATTCGAACTCATGACCACTCGGGCCGCATGCATCTCTCTTAACCACTAGGCTAGAGATCATCTGCTATATACACACACACACACACACACACAAATGAACTCTAGCCTAGTGGTTAAGAGAGATGCATGTGGCCCAAGTGGTTGGAGTTGGAGCCCCAGTGGAGGCGAGTTCGCCACAATTACCAATTGCTTAAAAAAAAAAAAAAACACACACACACACACACGTGACACACACGTGACCATACTAGTTCAAGTGGTGAACATGGAGGTATTAAGCTCCTAAGTTGGACAAATTGGATTCCCGAGGAAAACCCTCCCGTTTACTGGGCCCATTTGATAAATCGTATTTGGAGTTGGATTTTAAAATTTTATGGATTTGGAGTCAAATTTATGGAATTCTATGTTTGGTTGGAGATGTATTTGGATATGGAAAGTATGATGAAATACAAATTTTGGATTTGGAAGAAAGAAAGTTGGATTTGGGAGGAAAAAGTTAATTTTTTTAATAATTTCATTGTTCTATTAAATATTTATTTACTACTAATTATTTAATTAATTAATAAGTAGTTATTTTTATAATAATTATTTTTTAAAAATATTTAATTTATTAATTTATAGTTAATTAAAAATTAACTAATAGTTTACTAAAATTAGTCATTATTATTATTTAAAAATTAATTTTTTTATACCTAATATTTAGTTATTATTTTTTATAAAAAATAACTAATAGTTCATTATCATAATTATAAAATAAATTAATAATTTATTATTTAATATTTTACAATAATGTTAATTAATAATTTATAACTTTATTAATCATATTTATAATAATTTATTAATCATAACTATAATCTTATTTAAAATTTTATTAATTAATATCCAATTATAGTCATAATTAATAATTTATTAGTCTTAATATAATCTTAATTATTAAGTTGTTAATTACTATTTTATTATAGCCTTAATTAATAATATATTAATCACAATTATAATCATAGTTAATAATTTATAATTTAATAATTTAATACTAAATATTTTATAATAATTTATTAATCATCATTAAAATTATCATTATAGTCTTAGTTAATAATTTATTAATCATATATTAGTTTCCGTTACACAAGTCTGTGTAGATTCATGTGGGAGAGCTAACACACATATATTAGTCTCCGTTATACATGTCTAAACCATCAAAAAATAATTTCATCCCGTCTTGTGCTCTAGTGATGCTAAAAATCACCTAAAACGATTTTCACTCACCCAAATAAAAATACATTTTCTATTTTATCTTTCAAGTTCTCATTTTTGTGGTCATTGTTTCTTAATTGTCTTTAACACTTTGATATATAAAACATAATTGATCTTATGACATAATCATAACAAAAGTCCTGTAAAATTTTCTTTTTCAACTTGTATGATGAAATCACAAAGTACTCGGTAATAGTGTTCATTTTGTTCTTCTTCTCCTCCACTCCCTGTGCAGGAGTCATGTCTCAATGAGTTGTTAGCTTCTCCTACAGCCTACAGGCATGTTTCACCGGCAATCGCGGCATCTAGTCCGGAAACCCCGAACAGTGAACCGATTCTCAAAGACTGATCCATATGAAAAGACAAGAACGGTACAATCGTTTGGCAAATTGCACATGGAATTTTGCAGCATGACTACATTGACTAGGAACAAAAAGAAGAAAAAGAAGGAACTCGAGAGCTTTCTCGTGACACACACATGCGTCTATGCTAGCTAACAAGGGCCACATGGGTGCTGCACCAGAGCCAAGAAATGATGCCTGATCGTTGGAGAGACGTCCCCGTCAGAAAGTCTTATCAATGGCATCAAGCAATCGGCATCCGATTTGAGACCTGGGGAAACATCACACACTTCCTCTTTTCACAAGCAGTGTTCGGAACCAACATATCAATTTCAATGGACCACCACCAAACATCAACAATCTAACAAGTCGATTATAAACTATCAACTCCAACCCATCAAGTAAGTATCCAATGTGGATCTACATCTCCCTTAGCTGCATACAAAATAAAGAATTGCTATTTACACACTGATTGCCACGAATCAAGCAAAACTGTAGCGGTGTGCTGAACCCCTCTGGCCTTCGGCCAGATCCCACGAGGACTAAGCCAAGATGTGTCATAGCACGAAGAGTACAACTATAGTTGTGTGTTGAAGTAAGCAGCATTGTCCCTGGTACTATCTACGTTCCATTCATCCCGTTCATCATAGTTTTCCCGTTCATCACGGTTTCAGAGTGGCCATGGTTCCCGTCTTCCATATGCTTCCCGTTCACTTGGTTCCTTTGCCTCTGGATCAGAATCGAGAATAATTGTTAGTAGAAAGAAACATGCCAAAACGCATCATTGGATGAATTGATGAGACAAGGAAATAAGCTGGCTCGGAAGATGTTCTTTGATATGTGGTTGTAGATTTAATTTTCCCCAGTTGATGATGAGAAATAATGAACAGAATCTATATTAGGTTGCATTTTGAATATGTAACTAGAATCTATAGAAAGCGCATGGAAAAATTGATTTGCCTTGTACAGCCATTTGATGGATACCTACTGTATTGGGTCATAGTACTCTAATATCAGATTTTGAAATAAAAGAAAATTTCTGAAAGAAAATTTTGGACCAAGTGTCGTACCCAATCAGCATCCCCAGCATTTCCATTCATTCCATTCAATAGCTTGTGGTTCTCCTCTTTGGTTCTGTCTTTTTCCTTACTGCTCAGTGGCAACAATGGTGCAACACTACCAGTACGGTCGGGCATTTCTGTGAAAGCAGTGGGGACAATATAAGTATATATAATTCTTTTGCATGTAGTCTGTTAGTAAATGAATACAAAATCTTCGGATCTACAAAAAATACATATATCTCATAATCTCGTTAAAATTTCAGCTGATAGGCATCTCTCGTTTGTTTCGCTATCACCATTTTGGACCACAATAAAGTTTAAGCATAACTCGATAATGGCATGCCCTAGCCAGACACAGGAACCTCATCCCCTGTCCACTTACATGAAGATAAAGAGGATATCAAAGTTGTTGATTTTGATACACAAAAAGTTAGCAAACTGTTTCAACATTTGTGCTCTACACGTTCATCTGAATCTCTATGTTTACGTAGGTTATTGGAAATGTATGAGTTCTAAACAAGAAGTCTAAGAAACCGTGAATACTAGTCGTTCTATTGTCAACTGCAATGATTTTACACTTAACTATTTGACAGAGTTTCTTCACATCAGATTTTGCTATTGGGGCTTTGAGTTTTATCACTTTAATTGGCCATGGTGAACATGTTATGTTAAAACCTAGACTGTCAACTTTTTGGATCTATCACTACCATGGTCACTACCATGGTCATCTTGCTACCTTATTGAATTTAAAAGGCTCGACCTTTCTCTTAAGATTCGACATGGTGAGCTTGCTATCTTTATCAAAACCAAAAATGCATTTCCTTTGACTTTTTCTTGTTGTCTGTCAAATTCATTGGTTTCTAGATATGTACTGCTTGTACTTGCACCTAATACTTGTTGCACGTTTCTTAAGTTGAATCCTTGAGTTTAAATTTTCCCACTCGATTTAGCTTTTACTTTGTCTTGGGACATCACAAGTACATAGGCAACAAGACAGAATTATATAGGGCAATGGACAGTAGTCTAGACTATCGGAACCCCTGTACTCAAAATAAAGAGGTCGTAACTATGCTTTCATTTTCTACAAACTTGAGCACCGTAGAATCCTATCATCAAGAGACTATAGGTACTGAGAGAATATGCCACAGCTCAACCAATGTTATAACCTCAAGAAGGTATAGCACTAGTTTTCAACTTATCGAGAGATCATATGCACAAATTCAGAGATTTGATAAAAAGTAAATGATGCATTAACAAATTCAAGATTCAAAGCATATTACCTGGAAGTTTGTTATCAACAAAAAATACCACCAAATTTACAGTATACCTGGAATGAAAGAAGGCAAAAGTGTCAAAGAAACTACCAAACGAAATATCAAATGCACCGTACAAGAATCATCATACCATGCAACAACAACGTCCACCGTATAATGCTTGCGGGAAGCTATAATAAGCAGACTCTGTATAATAGCTACTAACCAAGCAAGTGCCTTCACAAACCTACAAGAAGATACAGAAGATCTTATTATCTGCCTGAATGTTGTTAATAAGCTCTTAGCAATTCCAAAACGAAGCTAAACACAGATGTCAAAAGTATTACCTTTTGGAACCATACTTATGGTAGGTACGCACAAACACCAGCGTAAAAATCATGTGTGACGAAAATATTAAATCACCACAACCATACAAGATTCCCCTAGGGACTGTAAACAAGAAAAGAACATAGCACCCCCAGATATGAGACTCATGCACTTCTTGATGACAAGTCAAATCCACAGAAAGGAAACACTTACAATTAAGGAGAAGCACTTCAAATATACTGTCAGGAGCTGGCAGTCTGGCGAGCTTCGAGCCCTACATAGGATGCAGAACTAGTCGCTATAAGAAAATTCTGTGAACTGTACTTAAGATAGAAATCCGTTTCATTTACATAACAAATTGTTATTACCCTCTGTTACATTACGTCAAAGAAATGCTCTATCGAAACTATTAATGTTGGGAAAGGTTGTCACCTCACGACAATGATAGTTGGGACCAGGGAGTTGAGTAGAATAGAATGTAATGATACGTAAAGACTGAGATGCCTGCAGGAAGAATTGTTTTGACATTAGACCAGAGCTTGAACAATTAGCAGAGTAGTCAACTAGTCATATGAAATCTATTATAAACTCACAACTAGAAAAGCCAACACCCTGCGCCAGAGTAGAACTGTGTAAAACCGCTTGCTGTGATAAATGAATGGATGAAATGACCACTGCAAAAGGATAAATAGCTTGGCATAAATATTCAGAAAAAGAAGAAGAATGTAAAGCTCCTGAATTGGCATACGGAGGAGACAGGAAAGCATGTATGGGTAATAGCGGACACATAAACAATATGGTTGGTAAAGAATAGATCAACATGCATGTCGTGCTGGTAATAATAGCTTGTGATATCAGAACCAAGCAAGCCCGCATAATCCATATATATATATATATATATATATATATATATATATATATATAGGTGCAAGCTCAGGTTCAGCGGCAGATATCTGCAGTGGTACATACACTGGCTATGGGGGGAGAAATAAAATATAGACTTACCAAAATAAAAAAATATTAAAGTACTGCATAGCTGCAGTAAAAGAGTCTAGACGAAGAGCCGAAGAGGTAAGATAACGATTTTGCTATAGGTATCAGCCAAAGAACAAAAAGGAATCAAATTCTCTAAGTCTCAAAAGAAAAGACAAAAGTGATTCCTAATGACAAATCTCATCAACTTTTAAGTTTGAACCAATCTGAGAACTATTGTAAGGAGCAGAACTTGCTAGCACGTAGTAAACATCTTACATGCCAATAAGCCAAGAACTTGCTTGCACCAAATAAAGGAGAAATAAAAGATAGCAACATGTCACGGACTTAGAGTTTTTGTCTACACTTCGATCCATGCAAGTCTTCTTCCGAACAAACTTAGCTAGAATGCTAAGTTAAGAGAATAGTGGAACAATATTGGAAACTTGAAAGACTTCTATTAACTTGGAGAATACTTACAAGTTTTGGTGGTGAGGAACAAATGAGCCTCCCACTTATTTATAAGACCTTAAAGGACTTAAATGAGCCTTCTGGAAACGGCATATTTCAGCGATTATTCTAGGACCTAGATATTTATACGGAAGATTCTATAACATCTAGAAAGATCACGAGTTTTCAAGAAGACCCCACCATGTTCTGAAGGATTCTGGAAGCTTCCGGCAAAACCCCAGTGCGTGGAGGGCTATGCATATCCGTCTCGGTGGGGCAAAAAATCTTGAGCGTGACAAACAACTCACAACTACTAGGAAAAAAATGAAACGAGCAAGTCTCCCGCCATCCGGGGTCCTGGGAGTATCAAACTACCCTTTTTTTGGGACTAGCTATACGGTCCAAACCCGCACTCTCGGACAAAAGTCACTAAACCAAGATTCCACTGTATTGTTGTTAATTTGGATCTTATTGGTCTGATGTGGAGCAAAGGAACTTGCATATTATTAGAATTAGACTTCATATAAATGGCACACACTTTCTCTCATAATTTATTTTCCCAGACAGGAGCTTGCTCCATTTCTCCATTACTTAGAAGCACAAAGCCTTAACTTTCGTCGAGATATAATGAAAGCCATCACCAGCTCAATTATTGTCAGATTCAAACATGGAACCCTGCTTGTGTTCTTCACAGGCCCGGGGCCTAATATTTTCTTATACATATATGAAGGTACAAATAGTTCTCACCGACTTTCAGTTCAATATGCATATATGGATTATGGATATAAATTTAGATTGCAGATTACTGTATCCTCCAAATAACACTTCTCGTTACTAATATTAGTAGTGTGCATATAAATATATACACTTTACTTTCAATATTGTAACCTGTGAAATTTAGTACGACCATCTATTCAATGCCCATATGATGTCTGCCTAGATGTGTGTTATTTAATGGTGGTGCTAAGCATTAAACATATTGGTCTTGAATGAATATGGACTCTACTGGTATCTGATTCATATCCATAAATTGTTATAACAATTAACTCTTAGCACCTACATAATTAAAGGGAATACAAGTGTGGATATAATTTCAATGCGCTTTCCAACATAATAAGATCGTCTCTCGTACACAGTAAAGAGCGCTCTGGATGGATGAGTACTTCAGTTAAATGCCCAAATTTATAAGAAAATTATAGTGATATAGAGCTTTTTGTTTAACAGAAATATCATAAATGATATTCTAGGCTATGAACGGTTCTTATTCCCCAGAAATAATAATAATTTATATTTCAAGCTATGGGAAGTTGTGGCTTGCAAAAAATACAATAAACTTAATACCCTGGGTCTCCGATGTGTTTGCTACTCCAACTGAATCCTAAATGAAATTGACATAATCAATTGATAAGTCAAGGAATACATTAATCTTCTTTCCAGTTGAAAGAACCCGAAGATCTAAGGGCTGATATGCCCATATGCGTGGCTCCTCAAAAACCAAGCCTTTTGAGACTTGCCTTTTTGGATCTACCTGTCATGACATTTAATAGTCCCTGTTGACATACAAGCATCTTAGGGGTCTCCTTTAGGCCAATTAACAATGAAAGCATTAAAGTTGTACTTAGCCATTGATACTACCAACATAATCACCTCAGTGGTAAATAACAACAATACCTTGCATCTTGTGATCAATCTTAAGATAAATGCATGGTTATCTACTCCCGAGAATTAGTATGGCAAAGTAGCATGAGAAAATTTAATGCTACCTCTGACCATGTAGGAGTTATAAAAGTAAGAGATGACATGGCCATATACAAAATCTCACCAACCAAATACGTCAGACGTGAAGAGATGAACTTTCAAAAAGCTGAATGAAGGAATCATGTAGCCGACACCCAAATTGGGTTACAGGCTTTATAGTGTATGTACTCCTGCATGCTCTGTCTTAAAAAAATGGGAGGATCCACCTTGTCAGTCATGCAACTAAGGAGCAACCCATTGATAACAATTCGGAGATATGTTTGAGTGTGCATCTGTGTGTGCAGGCAAATTATAAACTTTTCATATACCAAATTATCACTTCCATCCAGAAAAACAGTACTAGCATAAGGCGTTACAAAGTTGTAATGTATATTTCATAGTAGTTTAGCATGGCCTCATAGATGCCAAGCTGAAATAACAAATTATTTAGAAAAAGCAACTCTATAAGAGCAAGATTTCATAAACACTCTAGGGATTACTAAAATAAACTCATGAACAATAACCTTTTCATTAACAATAACCATGCTAAGAAACAACTCCAAAGAAAAGGTAATAAAAATAAAGATAACTAATCAAGTTACATTAGCTAAGAGAAATGTATGAGCAAAGAAGAGAAGGTATGCATACCAATAGAAATGAAAAAAAGATGGTGGAGAATAGGGTCTCACTGATGTACGATCTCTCTAACCCAAGCTCCTAAAATAACAAGAAAATAATATGATATCAATTCAATATATATTGTGTGAAAATATGCTTGCTAGTGTATGGCACAAGTGAGTATCAACTTGAAACAAATTATGGATAGTAAAAGCAGACTGCGTTGTGTACCCACCGGAAGCGCCATGAATCCAAGATCCTGGAGGACAGGCCCTGGCCGATGTAAATAGTGAACTCCTCGAGCAGCTAGCCCATGAATATACTACAGACAAGCAAAATCATGGCACAAGTCTTCAAATCAAAACCATGTATTGATTGGCGAAAATAACACCAGAAACTATAATTAATTTCAAGAAAAAACAATTATAAGTACAAGAAAAGTACCAGTTAAAATGGCCTAATCAATAGCACGAAACAGTAAGGAAACGTAAAAGCAAAACATGGGAGAACCATGTAAAAAGTGCTACCTTTTAAAGAAAAGTAAATAATGGCAAGAGTATATTACAGGATATCCCAATGACTTTTAATGCTTGTATGGTTCCCAAACATTAATTTCTTTGTAGGCTTTCCTGACATCATTTCGTTGAAGCAATTGCCTTGCAAAAAAATTATCGTGACAAGTGCATGACCGCTTGATGACCAAAATATCACTAAGCTAGTCACCTCCGTCCGGTGTTTGTGTCGTCGCCCCGGTGGCATACCCTCACACATCAGCATTTCCTTCCACTTCCGGTCCCTCTTCCCCATCTTCCATCCCTATCCACTGCTGGCGAGAACAGATGGTAAACTATGGCAGAGCGGCAGCAACCGCCTTCTACTGTTTTGTCGCGGACAATGGATAGGGGAGAATATGGGAAAGAAAAAATAAGGAAAGCAAGGAAGGAGGGGCCAAGGCGAGCGACTGAGAACGGGGAAGAGGTCAATGGAGGAAGTAAGGCCTCCGCTTCATGCTGCTGCCGAAGAGTGGATAGGGCAGGATAAGATGGGGAAGAAAAAGAAGAAAGGGTTTTCGTTCTTTCTTTTTATCTTTTTCTTAACTATGGAGTTTTTTTGGTCATTGTGAATGTAGAGCATGAATTATGTGAACAAAAATCACTTAAACCAAACGACAAAGCGAAGTCTGCAAATATATAAACATCATGGGGGAAACTTAGAAAAATCTATAAAGGTGGGTTTCGTGTAATTATTGAAAAAGCAAAAAACAGCTATTCATGTTTCCCAAAAAAACACTTAACGATATTACATTCATAAAGCTGAAAGAATGAAACTAACCCATAACCATTGTTTGCACAACAAAGGTTTCTAATTCATATGAATCTAATATGTTTGTTACCTTCAAGGTAATCTGGATGATTCAAGCAACCAACACATATTAGCAAATAAGTAAGAGGAACATAAACCAGAAACTAGAAATTTCAAATGTAGAATCACTTTTCTGTGTGGATCATAACCGAGTTAAGGAGGAAAGAGCTTGCGGTTCACCGTATCATTTGCTTCTAAACTATTACACCAATAAAGATAAGGGCAACAATCAAAACTGATACAATCGTGCTTGATCATTGTTTTAAAGAATGAAGGGTCACTTTGTTATGTAGAGTCTCGAATAAGCTAATTGAACATACAGCCACCTAAAATAGTATTCCATGTCCTACATGACCAATGATCTAGGCACCAAGGAAGACAGGGTAAGGGGAATGAAGAGAGTTGGTAGTAGATAGAAGCAAAGTGATGAGCCTGAAACTTCTAAAAGATGTCCTGACTAGAAAATAGCATAATATCATAACCATATCTCTGTTCTAAAAGGCAGCCGCCTAGGCGGCGCCGGGTGCCCACCCGATGCTCGCTTAGGTGCCCACCTAGTCCCCCTTGACGCCCGACTATGCATGTTTTGGGGTTTTATGTATTTTTTCTGCAATTTTTAGTAGATTTGTTTTGATTATTTTTTATTTTTTGAACCGCCTAGATCTAGGCCACCTAGGCACCCGCCTAAGCGAGCTAGGCGCTAGGCGGAAGGTGCCCGCCCGATTAGCGCCTAGCACTTTCACAACCTTGAACCATATAGACCACTGAAAATAGATTTCAATGGGTGTGGCTTACATCAACATCTAGGTAGATAAACAAAGGCAAAGTGATATACTATGGACATCCATACCGAACATCGAATGTGAATCATCCAATGTGTAGAAGTTTCAAGGTCCTCTTTATAGCCAAAGAGCCTTACTGGTCATTGTTCCATTTCTCCCACCTTCTTGTTGAGGTTACCGCGGAATCACAGTCTTCGGGATGGAAAGTCGTTCTTTTTCCGGGGGAGTGGGAGAGGAAGGGGGGGGGGGGACGGAGGAGGAAATTGTTCTCTCACCCACCCAATGATTCACTTTCCCTTCCAATTTTCTTGGTCTTTCCAAACACCGGAAAGAAAAATTGATGGGAATTGCAATTTCCCAAAGGAAAGGAAAGAGCAAAGAATTGATTTCCTTTCCTTTCCGCGAACCAAACGAGGCCTAAGAACATTATAAGTTAGGGTCATAAAAGAGTGATGCACTTCCTCATTATTAATTACCATAATCAGCTGATATGTAGAGCACAAATGCGAAATCTGACAGTTTTTTCAATGTTGATCATGTTGGCTCCTAGAAGCCTGCAAAACTTTTTAAGGTAGTCAAGAGATCACCATTGATGTTCTTAGGGTGCATATTTGTGTCAACAAGTTGCAAGCTATCATTCTCAGGTATCTAAATGTCCCATCCTGTGTTCAAGCTCTATCCTCTTATTCTTCAAATCTCTTAGTCTCAGCTCCTTTATAAGAAGAATAAGGCTGGAAAGGGAGCATTCTAAACCAAGTAGGCAGTGGAGAGGCAAGAAGAATAGAAAATACAAACACGAAGAAAGTGGCACATTAAGTGCCCAGGAGATCCATCAGGACTCCTTGGTACTCTATGTAGGGATCCAAGTGGTTAGCTGGTCATTGCCTTTGATCAATTTACATCAAACACAAGTCGTAATTTTGAGGTGGCTTTTCCTGAACTGCTTTAGAATGTGACATTAAAGTATCAAGGTCAAGCTTAATTGTCGATTGGAAACTATATATCCTGAATTATAAATTCTGATAAGACCAATATTTTATGGTAATGGCTCGTCTATCATAAGCTACCATCAGAATCATGGACAGTTGTATAATAATCAGAGGCAATTGCATGTATGGCATGGCCACGAAATATGCCTCGTGATGATGTTTCCACTGAACTGTTAAAACCTGCTTCTAAAATCAAACCACCTGAGGTGATAGAAATTTTTTCTTAACTTAGCCTATGTATCTCTATATTTAACACTTCCCAACATCTTCAGACTGTCATTCGTACTTCTTTCATCACATCGGCTTTGCAGTATTCTAAAAAGAAGGTTTGGCAGCAATTAGTCAGCCGATTAATCTGACGCTTGATCCGGTTAAACGGGTGAATGATCAATCAGAAATCACAAGTAGTTGTGTAATTGTGGTTAATCGGTCGAGTATAAACTCTAGAAAGTTATTAATTCTGTCGTATTTGAACGTTTATTAGTATGGATGGCGATGTACACATTTCGTGGCTTGGAAATAAGTTGAATTTTGCTAGTTTGATAATTAATCAGGAACAACATCGTTGCTAAAAACATGTTATATTTCCAATATATAAAACTACAAACTACAAACTCAAATAAAGAAAAATCATAAGATCCCTAGATAATTTGTGAAGAATATCGCACTTTATTCACTCCTTACACAAAAAAAAAGTTGCGAACAAAGTAAAAGCCCATCAAGAAGGGGGGCAAATAGATGATCTACTAAAAACTAAGATACTATAAGTACGAGCTTTCCTGTGTTGAGCAATTACGCAATTATCCACATAAAATTCTCAAATTTTACAAAGATTTTTAAGCCACAAACCAAATTCTTTGACCTAGATTAACCAAACCACCAACCAAAAATGAGAAAACTCACCTGACAAATTAGACCTAATAGCAAAAGCTTCCACTTCTCCTGAAGAAGCTGCAGCTCCACCGAGACCTCCATGGCAACCCTCCTCCATAGCTAAAACCCACAAAGAACAACACAAATAAGCACACACACAAAAAAGATGAAATCGGTGCAAGAGAGGAGGATCGGACAGCAAAAAAAAGAACCCACCTTGGAAGCTTCGCGAGCAACATAAACCGTCATTTTGTTGTCGATCAAGAACAGTTCCATACTAAGCACTTCTTCTTCCCATCGGCGAAACTTTGCTCCGATCGCCGAATTTGTTTGTAATTTACGCAAAATGGACCTCGGGAGTATATATATTGTTGCTGTTGGCCGCCTCGGTCAGAGAGGGAGGAGAGAGAATGGAGACCGAATGAGAAAAGGAAAAAGGAAGGGGGAAGGAAAGAAGCACGAGTCAGGGGGTTGGCATTTTTTTATTTAGCTCCTTGGAGAGAAGAATTTTTGCATATATACCATTTTAAAATATTGCTCCTCTTCGTAATCCTATACAAATAAGTCGCTGTTTCAGAGTGTTTTCAAAAGGCGTGTTAAAGAGAACTCCACCAATTACTAAGACTATATAGTTTTAACAGTTCTAGAACAGCCAAATTTGTAACAATTCTGTATATACCTAAGGTTGCCAAAAAAAAAAACTGTAAAAAAAAAATTAGCAGTCGTAAAAAAAAAATACTTCTAAATGTTTGGCGTATTTGCGTATATTGAAGATTACTAAAAAATTTGACAGTCTAAATAAAATTATGACCGCTAAAATTTTGACATATAAACTAACAAACTGCACAAAAAATAATTATAATTTTGAATATGTACGGGACTCCCAAAAGTATATTATCATATTAGTTATTATATTGTCCTTAACAATTGTCTTTCAAAACGGTTGGATATAAATCCTTCCATCCAAAATTGTTAAGCAAGATAGTCTAAGTCTACTTTGTTTAGAAAATCAAATTCCACTCATAAATTTTGAGTTTTTGTCGATGTTTATATTTTCATAAGAATAATTCAAGTTTAATAGTAATTTCGAACTAGCATGCGAGGCCGCCAAACCAAAGATGCATCTCTATCCTTTTTTAGCAAAAACATTGGAAAGAATTAAAAGAATCCATAAAACAAACGTGGATCTTATCAAAGATTGAGCTACTAATGGGCTAATGTGGGCTACAGTCTAGCTGGAAAAAAAAAATATTATATACTTAGCCCACTAGACCACTTATTAGTCCACCAGACCACTGACACTATATACTCGAGATGGAACTGTTGCAGTTTATGAATTTATTTTATTTAAGTCCAAATTACTTTAGTAGCTCTTCGAGACTTTCCTTTTCGCCTTCGGTTCCGTTTTCAATTTTTTTTTCTTTAATAATTCTTTCTGTAATGTTGTTTAATTTACAATAAATGAATATTCTTTTGGGTTCTTGCACACATTTTTCTTCTTGATTCGGTTTATTTAACATGTATACATGATGGCAATGTTATGTAATTGGGGCTTGAGGCTTGGGCTCTAATTTTATAGATTGATTTATGAATTGTCGAAATCTGAATTAGTGTTTTACTCATTTGTTCAAATTCAAGATGAAATTGTTGATATGAAATTGTGTTCTTGGGTTACCATATTATAGGAAAGTTCTTTGTATTTTTCTAATATTTGGTAATTTGTAGAATTTTTTTGTTTTTGTAGAATCTACTTATACTTCACAAGTCATAAAAAAAATAATGTATTGACCATATAAAGTGTGCGAGTTGATTGAAAATTCTTGAAAGTTGAAAACATTTGTTTTGTATAGGTTAAGCGGGAGTAGGAATAGTGGTCCCTATGAAACATTTGGAAACTTATGCCTGGACCATAGCAAAGGATTTGAATTGAAGAATATTGGGGTAACCTATAAATATTCTCTCTTTTTCTATTCTTCCGAAGGCACTAGTCTACTGGCAGTGCAGAGGGATGTTCGAGCACAAGTTTCGAGTTCGAATCCTTCTTCTGTACAGCTTGGGTTGACTTTGGACCATGGTCCGGCTTGAAAAAAAAGGACATCTAAATAAAAAATTACAATTAACATGTGCTTTTGATAACTAATTTTTTGTTGAAAATTAATATTTGTTTCACATATTTGGATTATGATTCCATTCTAATAAATTAAGTGTTGAATATTTAGCTGAACTTATTATCAAGTAGTGATTTTTTTCGTGTTAAAAAACTTTATAACGTATTGAGTTTTAAGTTCAATGGATAAATTAAAACTATGGCTTGCCCTTGGATAACCAAATTTTAAGTTAATAGGTCTCGAGATTATGTGAGGGTAGAAATTTCTATTTAGAAATCCTATATAAATACAAGCAAACAATAGATGTTTTTAAAAGATGTATATTTTTTTAAAAGAAAAGTGATGACAAACCGGTTAAAGTCGAAATTGACGCCATATATCGTCCTCCTATTGGCCGAAATGTAGAACTCACATAACTAATTTTTTTTATGGCTAAATTACAACTTGATACCCTCAACTATCTAAAATGTTCAACTTGATACCCTCAACTTTGATAGGTACTAACTTAATACCCTCAACTATATAATAATTTTATTTTGATACCCAAAATTTTAAAAATGACAAAATTACCCCTCCCTCCTCCTTCACCGTGAGCCCCCCCCCCACCCCCACCCCCGCCCCCTCCGGCGCTGCCCCCGTGTCACGCCCCGATTCAATAGAATCGATAGTCGTCCCCCGGACGTGATGCCGTACAAGCCTAAGTTGCGCTTGCACAAGGCGGTTCATAAGGTTATCCGAAACAACAGCATTTTTAAGAGTACGCAGAGAAATTGAACACATTGCTTTGTAAAGGAAACTTGCATTTTCATTGATAATAAGTAGGTTACAGACTCGATTACAAAAGTGGCCTCGCGGACTTACAACCGACATCGATGAGATAGACATTCCATACATTTACATCCCTTTTTACAAACATCAAAATGACTCTCTAAGACCTGGGATCGGCGAGAGTCTGTGACTCATGATGCAGTTGGGTCGGAGTCTTCAAAATGTTGCAGAACTAGCCTTCGCTCTAGCAAGGCTTCAAAAGAAAGGAGCGTCGCCTTCAGTTCTTTAGCACGCTATCCTGGTCCCGAGTACCTGTTGAGAGCGAGGGTCAGCACTTTACACTTTGTGCTGGTGCGTGGCGATTTAAATCCCGTGCTCTCATTTGTTGAAGAATTCAAGTGAGCGTGCATACAAATATTTAGTGAAGTTTCTAGCCATCCTACACAATTCAAACTTGTAATTGAAGGCACAACGTATAATGACGATAGATCTTACCCCCGGCAGTGCGTGCCGTCGTAACGTAAACTTACTATGTTCTTCCCTGTCATGTTGATAAACACGTAAATTTAGTGCGTTCGTGAAGGTCACTGGCATGACAAGCCATCCTGGACATATAGCTTGGTAGACAGAGATCCTTCAGCGCGGGTAGCGAGCCCCGTTGAAAGCCACTGCCTACCGTGGCATGCATCCGGCATAGCTATCCGTGTTTCTTCCTAGGCCGGAACGGTCCCGTGGCCTCGGGATACCGTCCGAAGAAACAATCGCCCTTGTCGACAAGTTGTCCATGACCGTGCTAAGTTAATTTGTTATTTCAAGGCACATCTTATAGTATCGTTGCGACAGTTATTTAATCGATTCATCATTTCCTTAGCACGGTTCTATATGATTTGATAATTGCAAGCACGAATATATTGTATGACAAGCATCTGTATAGTTCGTGTTCGTGGGACGTCGTGTGACCGTTCATTAGAATATCATTCCTGTCATTGCATTACCTCTAGCATAGCACATGTCTAGTATTGATAATGTATTAGAGAAGAGGGTCGAGGGAAGAAGGGTCAGCCACTCACCTTAGTATTCACTTGAGGCGAGAAATTGGTTGGCCGCGCTAGACGTTGCCTACGCGATCACCTGAAATCGTACAAGTAACCGATTAGAACACTGTGTTATTCAAGGAAATTCGATACGAATGCGAAGTTCGAAACGTAAGCCATGAAAACCATCGAAAACATTCTCGAAAACGCATTCAGAAAATAAAGCCAAAACCAACGCAAGCGACGTGAAAAGCAGAGCAACGGGAGGTCTCTCCCGACTCAGCCGCAGAGTCAATCCTTGAGGCACAGCCCGCTGAATATGGGACTTGGTTCCGAAGAAGCCATTCCATAACGGGGAATGGATCTTAATTCAACCGTTCCCGTTCGATCGATTCGATCGATCCCGACCTATCGGTCCCGACCGAGTCGATAGCGACAGTGTTCCTTTCTCGCGCACCCCGTGGACGAACAACGGGGCACGATGTAGGGACGGGGCACTACACCATAACCAACTAAGAAAAAGTTTCGTCCTCGAAACTTAAGAACAGAACCTACCTCTACGAAAACAATGAAGGAAACTTCTCCTTCATCTCAGACTCGAGTTCCCATGTCGACTCTTCTGCCGCATGGTTCCTCCAGCGTACGCGGACGAGTGGGATCGCCCTATTCCGCAACAGCTTATCCTTGCGTTCTAAGATTTGAACGGGCTCTTCAACGTAGGATAAGTCGGACTTCAGCTCCAGCTGGCCAAAATCTACCACGTGGCTAGGATCGTGCACGTACTTCCGCAGTTGGGAGACGTGGAAGACATTGTGCACACCTTCAAGCGCCGGCGGTAGGGCAATTTTATAGGCCACTGGGGCGACCCGCTCGAGTATTTCGAACGGCCCAACGAATCTCGGACTCAGCTTTCCTTTCGTGCCGAACCGAGTAACTCCTCGCATAGGCGACACCTTCAGGAACACATGATCGCCCACCAGGAACTCAAGCGGTCTTCGATGGGTATCGGCGTAGCTCTTCTGCCGACTCTGTGCAATCTTCAGTCTTTCCCGAATTAGCTTGACCTTTTCCACAGTCTGTTCCACCAGCTCCGGGCCGAGTATCTGCCGTTCCCCGACTTCATCCCAGCAAATGGGCGATCTGCACTTCCGGCCGTACAAAGCTTCATACGGCACCATTTGGATGCTGGACTGATAGCTATTATTGTATGCAAATTCTGCCAGCGGTAGGTGGACGTCCCAGCTTGATTTGAAGTCAATTGCGCAGAGCCGTAGCATGTCTTCGAGAATCTGATTAACGCGCTCCGTTTGGCCGTCGGTCTGAGGATGGTAAGCTGAGCTGAACTGCAACTTGGTACCCAGCGTCGACTGAAGGCTACTCCAGAACCGCGACATGAACCGTGAATCCCGATCAGAGACGATGGATACTGGAACTCCGTGCAGCCGTACTATCTCGTCAAGATAAATCTGCGCCAGGCGATCAACGCTCCAAGTAACTTTGATGGCGATAAAGTGCGCTGACTTGGTTAGTCGATCGACGATGACCCAGATGGCGTCGCTTCCCCGTGGTGTCTTCGGCAGGCCAACAATAAAGTCCATCGTGACATGATCCTATTTCCACTCTGGAATGGCAAGGTTCTGCATCTCCCCGCCCGGTCGCTGATGCTCAGCTTTCACCTGCTGACAGGCCATGCATTGCGACACGAAGAGCGCCACATCTCTCTTCATCCCGTGCCACCAGAAGGTCGTGCGGAGGTCTTTATACATCTTGGTACTGCCTGGATGCAAGGTATATTTCGCATGATGTGCCTCCGACATTATCTCCTTGCGTAGTTCTGAATCATCCGAAACACATAGTCGGTCATTCATTCTCAGCACGCCGGTCTTATCTTCCGCAAAGTCGGTCGCACTACCTGTCGAAATTCGCTCGCGCACTTTCTTCAGGTACGGATCATCCTTCTGAGCGGCCATGATCTTTTCCAGCAAACTCGGCTCTAACTGCAGCTGAGCCAGCCGTATATCCCTGAATCGAACCCGGAGATCGATGCCCATTTCTTCTAGATCTTGTAGTAGTCTGCGGTTGATGGAGAGCGAGGCAAGATATTTCCGACTCAGAGCGTCCGCCACAACATTTCCCTTGCCCGGAGTGTAGTCGATCGTCAAGTCATAGTCTTTGATCAGTTCGAGCCAGCGCCTCTGTCGCAAGTTCAATTCCTTCTGAGTGAAGAGATACTTGAGGCTCTTGTGGTCCGTATAGATCGCGCACGCCACACCATATAGATAGTGACGCCACAATTTTAACGCGAACACAATCGTCGCTAACTCCAAGTCGTGCGTAGGATAGTTCTTCTCGTACGGCTTCAACTGTCTGGAGGCGAAGGATATCACCTTGTTTCGCTGTATGAGCACACATCCCAAGCCCTGGCCTGAAGCATCGCTGAATATCTGAAAACCCTCTGGCCCATCCGGAAGTGCGAGTATAGGTGCCGAAATTAGTCGCTGCTTCAGCTCCTGGAATGAAGCTTCACAGTCATCCGACCACTCATACACGACTCCCTTTTGAGTGAGGCGAGTCAGTGGCGATGCAATCTTCGCGAAGTCTTTCACGAAGCGTCGATAGTATCCCACCAAACCAAGAAAGCTTCGAATCTCACTAGCAGACGTAGGCCGCTTCCAATCAGCAACAGCTTCCACTTTCTTCGGGTCGACCGTAATGCCTTCGGACGAAATAATGTGACCAAGAAAGGATACGCTGCTTAGCCAAAATTCACACTTACTCTGCTTCGCGTACAACTCATGTTCTCGAAGTGTCTGGAGCACGGCCCGTAGATGTTCTGCATGCTGCGCCCTGTCCTTCGAGTAGACGAGAATATCATCAATAAAGACTACCACAAATTTATCAAGGAAGGGTCGAAATACCCGATTCATCAGATCCATGAAGGCGGCAGGAGCGTTCGTCAGGCCGAATGGCATCACCAGAAACTCGTAGTGGCCGTATCGAGTGCGAAAGGCGGACTTTTGTACGTCGTCTGACTTGATCTTGAGCTGATGATAGCCTGAGCGGAGATCAATCTTCAAAAATACCGAGGCGCCTTGCAGTTGATCAAATAGGTCGTCTATGCGGGGCAATGGGTACTTGTTCCGGATGGTGGCCTTGTTAAGCTCTCGGTAATCGACGCACAGACGCATGGACCCGTCCTTCTTCTTCACGAACAATACGGGCGCTCCCCACGGTGAAACACTAGGCCGAATAAACCCTTTATCGAGTAACTCTTGTAGCTGGACCTTGAGTTCCTTCAGCTCGGCGGGAGCCATTCTGTACGGGGCCTTGGAAATTTGTCGAGTATCGGGAAATGTATCGATGCTGAACTCGATTTCTCGATCGGGGGGCATGTCGGGTAGCTCGTCCGGGAACACATCGGGGAATTCTGCCACAACGTCGGTCTGACCCGCGTTTGCACCATCCTGTCGCATGTCTCGGACGGACGCCAAATAGCCTTCACACCCAGAGTGCAGCATCCTCCGAGCAGAAATTGCCGAAATCAGCATGCAGGTCGACGATGCCTCACCACACGAAAAGCAGAATTTAGGCACCCCTGGAATGCGGAAGGTGACCGTCTTTCTGGCGCAGTCTATGGTTGCGTTGCACGGCCCGAGCCAATCCATTCCCAGAATGATATCGAAGTCCTTCATATCTAGGACTATCACGTCAAGACCGATCTTTTGACCACCGATACAGATAATCCCGTCGGCGCAAGCTAAATTAGTGAGTATTGGTGTGCCCGAAGGTGTGCTTACGCTAAGGTCGAGGTCTAACGATATCATCGGAAATTTGTGCTCGGCGACAAAGTCCGCCGATATAAAACTATGTGAAGCACCTGAATCAAATAATACACGGGCAGGCACATTATTGAAACTAAGTATACCTGTCACGACCGTATCTGATGCAAGCACTTTATCTCGGGTCATGGCGTAGACGCGGCCCTGGGCATTAGGGCGACGGTCTTGGCCATTTTGCAGTGCGGGTTGAGGTGCTCGAGGTGCCGGAACTTGATTCCCTGGACGGTGCTATGGATGCTGAGGCGCGTCTAAGTTGTTTCTTCTACGCTTCGGGCAATCTCCATGAAAGTGACCCCTTTTTCTGCAAATGAAACATCCGCCATTTTGAACTTCACAGTCGACGGCGAGATGTCCGTTCCGATTGTATTTTGTGCAGTGAGGTCCCTGGTTCCGCGCCTGGTGTCCGCCCTGGGGCTCGTTGTTCGGACGCTTGGTCACGTTGTTTCCTCCTGCGTGGCTAGGGCGTTTGTGATTGTAGGTATGCACAGCGCCGGCAGCACCTGGAGGATATTGGCGTTCAAGGCGGAGGGCGTGGTTGAGAGACTCCCCCATCGTTTTGTATTGTGGAACGGACACATGGGCGTAGATGGATTGTCGTAGACCCACTTCGAACCGTCGAGCACGACTTGCCAGGGAGGGCAGGAATTCTCCAGCAAACTTGGCTAACTTGTTGAACTCCGCCGCATACTGCCGCACCGTTATGTTTCCTTGCTTTAGCTGCATGAACTCATTTTTCTTCTCTTGTCGAATGGCTATGGGGAGGTACTCGATCTCGAACGCCTCACGGAAGGTGGCCCAAGAAATTGCCGCTGTCTCGTCGTCGCGTCTGATCGCTCGCTTTTGCACGGCCCACCAGTCGTGCGCGTTCGACCGGAGTAGAAGTTGAGCGCATGCGACTTTCTTGGACTCTTCGACGCCCAGCAGTTCGAACTTGTCTTCCAGTTCCTCTAACCAATCGATCGCCAAGGAGGGGTCTTCCGTGCCGTTGAAGGAAGTACGGCAACTTTTTGTGAATTTCGACACGTCGAAGTTGGAACTTCTCGGTGCTGCAGGTGTAAGCTCGGGTGCCTCCGGATCGACTTCACTTTGTCTGACCGCAGGCTCGGTTATGGCAGGAGTTGTCGTGGAGTTGTTGTTGTTGTTGGCCACCACCGTCTGAACGATCTGCTGGAGTGTATCAAGCTGCTTCTGCTGCAACTTGAATTGTGCTTCGAATCGGGCCTCGAACTGAGTTTGACGTGCCTCCGCCTGCTGTCGATGTTGCTCGTTCCGGCGTTGACTCTCCTCAGCTTGTCGTTGTTGCGATTCCAGCATGCGCAACATCCGCTCCATGGCATCGTTTGAGGGTCCGGGCCTCGAGCTACTCGAGCCGCTCGAAGCACTTTCTTCGTTCGCCGCCACGTTCACCGACGTGCCTTCTGGGATTTTGAAGGCAAAATATATTAGTCACCAAACTTATTGCGGGCTCACTCGTATGGAACGACATATCTCATCGACACGGGACCAACGATTTTGAGACTAAAAACTCGACACTGGAGGCCAAGGACGTAAAGCCGTGCTCTGATACCATTATGTCACGCCCCGATTCAATAGAATCGATAGTCGTCCCCCGGGCGTGATGTCGTACAAGCCTAAGTTGCGCTTGCACAAGGCGGTTCATAAGGTTATCCGAAACAACAGCATTTTTAAGAGTACGCAGAGAAATTGGACACATTGCTTTGTAAAGGAAACTTGCATTTTCATTGATAATAAGTAGGTTACAGACTCGATTACAAAAGTGGCCTCGCGGGCTTACAACCGACATCGATGAGATAGACATTCCATACATTTACATCCCTTTTTACAAACATCAAAATGACTCTCTAAAACCTGGGATCGGCGAGAGTCTGTGACTCATGATGCAGTTGGGTCGGAGTCTTCAAAATGTTGCAGAACTAGCCTTCGCTCTAGCAAGGCTTCAAAAGAAAGGAGCGTCGCCTTCAGTTCTTTAGCACGCTATCCTGGTCCCGAGTACCTGTTGAGAGCGAGGGTCAGCACTTTACACTTTGTGCTGGTGCGTGGCGATTTAAATCCCGTGCTCTCATTTGTTGAAGAATTCAAGTGAGCGTGCATACAAATATTTAGTGAAGTTTCTAGCCATCCTACACAATTCAAACTTGTAATTGAAGGCACAACGTATAATGACGATAGATCTTACGCCCGGCAGTGCGTGCCGTCGTAACGTAAACTTACTATGTTCTTCCCTGTCATGTTGATAAACACGTAAATTTAGTGCGTTCGTGAAGGTCACTGGCATGACAAGCCATCCTGGACATATAGCTTGGTAGACAGAGGTCCTTCAGCGTGGGTAGCGAGCCCCGTTGAAAGCCACTGCCTACCGTGGCATGCATCCGGCATAGCTATCCGTGTTTCTTCCTAGGCCGGAACGGTCCCGTGGCCTCGGGATACCGTCCGAAGAAACAATCGCCCTTGTCGACAAGTTGTCCATGACCGTGCTAAGTTAATTTGTTATTTCAAGGCACATCTTATAGTATCGTTGCGACAGTTATTTAATCGATTCATCCTTTCCTTAGCACGGTTCTATATGATTTGATAATTACAAGCACGAATATATTGTATGACAAGCATCTGTATAGTTCGTGTTCGTGGGACGTCGTGTGACCGTTCATTAGAATATCATTCCTGTCATTGCATTACCTCTAGCATAGCACATGTCTAGTATTGATAATGTATTAGAGAAGAGGGTCGAGGGAAGAAGGGTCAGCCACTCACCTTAGTATTCACTTGAGGCGAGAAATTGGTTGGCCGCGCTAGACGTTGCCTACGCGATCACCTGAAATCGCACAAGTAACCGATTAGAATACTGTGTTATTCAAGGAAATTCGATACGAATGCGAAGTTCGAAACGTAAGCCATGAAAACCATCAAAAACATTCTCGAAAACGCATTCAGAAAACAAAGCCAAAACCAACGCAAGCGACGTGAAAAGCAGAGCAACGGGAGGTCTCTCCCGACTCAGCCGCAGAGTCAATCCTTGAGGCACAGCCCGCTGAATATGGGACTTGGTTCCGAAGAAGCCATTCCATAACGGAGAATGGATCTTAATTCAACCGTTCCCGTTCGATCGATTCGATCGATCCCGACCTATCGGTCCCGATCGAGTCGATAGCGACAGTGTTCCTTTCTCGCGCACCCCGTGGACGAACAACGGGGCACGATGTAGGGACGGGGCACTACACCCCGTGCACCCCTCCCCGTGGCCGTGGCCCCGTGCCCCCCCTCCCGCCGTCGCCTCCGGCTGCTTCCCAAGCGTGCGATTCCGCCGCCTCGCGCAACTCCGGACACGCCAATGCGGGGTGGGGGAAGGGGAGGTCGTCGACGGGAGGGAGGGGGGGAGGGGGTGGGGAAGGTCACCGGCGGAAGGGAGGGGGGGTGTTTGGGTGGAGGGGGTGAAGGTCACCGGCGGGGGGGGAGGGGGGAGGGGGAGATCGAAGTTCGCCGGCTGGAGAGGAGGGGTGGGGGGAGGTCGTCGACTGGGGGCAGGAGGGGGGGCGGTGTTGGAGGGGAGGGACACTTTTGTCAAAAAAAATTCAGGGTATCAAGTTAGTACCTATCAAAGTTGAGGATATCAAGTTGAAAAACTGAAATAGTTGAGGGTATCAAGTTGAAAAACTGAAATAGTTGGGAACATTTCATTGCAGGACGGAGATGGGGACGACGTCCTGATATGGACTGAATCCAGAAACGGAAAATTTTCGTCAAAATCTCTCTACGAATCACTGAGAAGACAGGCCCCAAGTAGCTCCATTAGTGCCTTAGGTAGCCACCGATGGAGTTATTTGTGGCGGGTAAAAGACATCTCACCAAGGGTTCAAACATTCATATGGCGACTCCTTCATAATGCCCTCCCGCTTCTAAGTGTACTCAGCAAGAGAATCCCCAACTCAAATGCAGATTGCCCTTTCTGTCTCGCTCATTCAGAGGACTCAAATCATCTCTTCCTCATGTGTAATATATCTAGAGCGGTTTGGTTTGCTAGCTCGCTAGGCTTACGGATCGACAACAAAGGGGACGTCTATAAGCTGATAGACGAGTGGCTGAACAACAAACATCATGAGCAGAGCTTCTTATTAGGGGCAGCGATTCTCTGGGCATTATGGAAAGCTCGGTGTGCTTGCATATTCAACCATGAACCGCCTAGCGTCCACAAGATCCTCCAGCAGGCATACAATATTTACCATGCGTATGGCGTCGGGCGAACAGATAGACTGGATCGCATCAATGAATTGAGACAAGGTGTGACTGAAACCAAATGGATACCGCCTAGAACAGGGGATATTAAAATCAATGTTGACGGCGCGGTTTCAACAAATTCCATAGCTGCAGCGGCGGTTGCTAGAGATCATCAGGGGAAATTTGTGGCAGCGAAAACGTGGTTTCTATCACCAGACTATGGCCATGCTGAAGATAGAAGTTTAACAGCAGAAGTTCAAGCATTTCGTCTAGGCGTGCTCCTCGCCATCGAACTCAATTTGAGGGACACTTGGATAGAGGGAGATTCACTCACTACCTATCGAATATTCAAAGGTGAGAAGGAGCTAATCCCTTGGAGGCTACTAGACCTGGTCCAGGAGACATGTGCTGAGATCTCCGGGTTTGCTAAGGATATCAAGTTCTCATTCACCCGTAGAGAAGGCAACGAAGTAGCGCATCGGTTGGCTTCCCACACCCTCAACAGCTCACAGGTTCTTAATGAGAGCCAAATGTATTCAACACCCAGTTGTATTCTCCAACTTCTATCAGCAGAAGCTGATAATATTGTCTTCTCTGATTCTTCAGTTGATTAATAAGACCATTCTTTACCTTTCAAAAAAAAAAAAAAAGTTGTAATCAAAACTAATTTTTTTTATTTACAATTTAGCAATTACGACGAATGGAAGGCCAACACGTGCCCTCAAAACGAGTAGTTAAGCAAAAGAACAATCATGAATTGTCCGACGTGGGGGTCGTGTTGAATAAGTCCAGGTCATGTTACACGTGAGACGGAGGGACTCTTGGAAGTGGGGGACCAAGTCTCGTTTGGCTTCCAAGCCATTCTTATTCTTTAATTTCAAAATCTTTGACCGTTTGTGTCACAAGTAAGATGGGTTTTGTATTGTTCAAGTGGCCCGTCTTTCTCTATTTCGTAGTTGCCCCAACAACTTTGTTACATTTCTTGATTAATTCAAAAACATTATTAACCGTTAGGTGGAGAATGTCTCGATGACTTAAATTGGATTTGGTGTTTATTAAACGTAGCTTTGATTGTCGTAAGTAGATTCACTTGAGATCCTTGAATCCCCGGAAGACGAGGACCAATGTTGCCAGAGCGACGATGTGAACAAAGTATCTATGTAGTGTTGGTGCAACAAATGTCACGAAATTGAGATATTTTAGTATTCTGATTGTCAGCTAAAACCAGTTACATAAACAAATGTTGCAAAAATTGTGTTCGATTATCACACTTTCCATGTTAAGATGTCATTTCTGTCCTGTCAGCTATGAGTTGGCTGCTTGGTTTCCCTGGAACTGTTTGGATAGTTGTAGTTTTTTGAAAATTTGAAAGTGTCACTTTCAACATCAGTTTGACTAAAAAAATTCAAATATGAACTCCTAATAGAAACTTGCGGACCGATTTTTCTACTTAGGTCATTAACCTTTTATGTTTAGATCTTAAAAAAAAAAAATAAAGGATGAGATGTACGTAATATAACCGTTATTCATAGACTAATTTTAAAAATTAAGAACTTGTGAGTTCCTTTAGGATTTTTATTTCAATATACTGTAATGCAGTGGACTTACAATAAAAGTTTGAATGTATCACTTTCCAAAATATGTTTGATCAGATAAGGAGTTTCAAAATATTTTGTTTGGATGATAGCGTGTTTGCGATAATTAAAAAAGTAGAGAGCATAACCACTTGCAATGGAGTTTTAGTCCATTTATCGTGCAACTGAGAAATAAAAAAATGACACCTTCAGTTGTAATGAAATATCATATCACGATCACTTGCAATATAATTACAAGTGATATGCAATCACTGAAACTGTTTACACCAATAATCATTACAATAAAAATAAGTTTTTCAATACACTCTTGTCTATCCAAGTAGGCCCTAGGACTATGACAAAACTTCCACTTTTGTAACTGTTGATGGTACGGGTGAGCAAAAATCGGTTTTTCAACCGAAAACCGACCCGACCCGACCCGAAATAGTAGTTCGGGTCGGGTTTTGAAATTACGGGTCGGATTTCTGTTTTCACTTATAAAAAAAACGGTTTTCGGTTCGGGGTTCGGGTTTGGGAATCGGGTCCCGACTCGAACCGAAAACCGATAACCCCATTTCATATAAATTCATTCACTCCCCCCAACAACCCTAAGTCTAACCCAGGAAAAAAAAATGCCGCCTCTCTCTCACTCCTCTCTCTCTCTCGGATGGCTCCAACAACCAAACCTAAAAAAGTTAGCCGCCTCTCTCTCTCTCGTCCACGGAGGAGCACGCGAGCACCAGCGGCTCGAGCCCACCGCCGTCTACGGAGGAGCACACGCGCACAGGCTAGTCGTCTTCATCAGCTCCACGGAGGAGCACGCGCACACAAATTGTCCGTCTCAAGGAGGAGCACGCGACTCGACTCCACCGTCGTCCATGGAGGAGCACTGCTGCAAAAAGAGGACTCGACCAAATGGTAATGAATAATTTTGTGGTGTTCATGAATAATTTTGTGGTGTTCATGAATAATTTTTTGGCTGCAATTTTTTTTTTTGGGTGTTCATAGATTATTTTGGTTGTAAATTTATGTTAAGGTTCATGAATTGTTTTTTGGTGTTCATGCTGGAAGTAGATATGAGCATATATTTTTTTTTTTTGTAAAATCTGTTTAGATTTATTAGTTTTTTTTTGTTGCTAGATGTAGGTATGTGATCGAGGTTTTTTTTCTTGTAAAATATGTTTAGATGTATTAGATTTTTTTGCTCAATGCAATCTGTGATCGAGCATTATTTTTTTGTAAAATTTATTTAGTTCGTTTTTTTCCTATAACTGATCCAGTACATTATTTTTTGTAAAATCTCTTTAGATCTATTAGATTTTTTTTTTTTGCTGTCTGTGATTAGATCTACTATATTTTTCTTTCAAAATATGTTTACGTTGTCGAGCATATGTTCGGTTGTGGAACCGAACCGACCGAAATAAATTCCGTTCGGTTTTGCTCGGTTTCTTCAAATAAGGTTCGGTTTTCGGTTTTGAAAAAACCGGTTCTTGGTTTTGTCGGTTTTAAGATTTTCGGTTCGGTTTGAACCGAACCGAACCGATGCTCACCCCTAGTTGAAGGAGCTACCTGACACTTGATCAATCAAAACGTCGCCGAAATTAAAAGTAGAAGCTGCCTCTAAGATGAGGCTCAAAACAACATAGCAGACTCCACTACAAGGTTAGGGCACAATTTCTGATACCTCAATCTAAGGTTTCGTTTGGTTAGCGGAAAAGAAATTAAAAGAAATAAATTGTTTGGTATTTTCTTTCCTTTAAAAATTATAAGAGATATTTTAGCAAATGTCCTCATTTGAAATGTTAAAACTAATATATATCCCTACTATTTTTTTTAATTAGCAAATACCCCCACTCCCATGTAAACAACAACAAAAAATAAAAGAAAAAAAGTGGGAATACATCTTAAATTTTTGCGATTTTTTTTCAGTGTTTGAAAATACAAAAAATAAAATAATAAATATATAAATATATAGATATGAAAAAGTGAATTATTGCTTGGATGGATGGAACTATTTTTTAATAATTTTTTATTGGAAATTATTTTTCTTTCCTTTTCAATTCCTTTGGCACTTAAATATAGAAAAAAAATATTTAATTCTATAATTCTGTAAACCGAACGAGGCCTAAAGGTCGACTCCTATGAAAGAAGTAAGGATGTGGATGTTAACCATACTTTTCGACTCAGAGAGAGTGTACTAACTTAAGGATTCTTTCGGACCGCAAGAGGTAGGGGTGAGCATTCGGTTTATTCGGTTCCAACCGAACCGAATAACCGAAAATCGAATTGGACCGAAACCGAATAAGTAAAACCGAACCGATTTGGTCAATAACCGAATCGAACCGAATTAAATCGGTTCGATTTTCGGTTTATTTGATTTTTGGATTTTTGTGTGCTTTTTTTGTTAATATATATAACAACTAAATATACCTAGATATATTTAGTATATATCTATAATTAATATATATATATATATATATATATATATATATATATATATATATATATATATATATATATATATATATATATATATATATATTTTTTTTTTTTTTTTGCAGAAACAGGAAATTCATTGAAAAAAGCCCACAAGGAGCGGATACAAGGCCCAGACGCAGAGCCGGGCCACAAAGGCCAGACCCGCATGGCCCAAAGATAGGAAGCAAAATTCAAAAATTTAAAAACTAAAACCCAAAAAATGGGGGGAAGCGTGGCGCCCAACGCAGGGGGGTACGTGGCAGCCAACGCGGGGCCCGAGGCCTGCACCGCTCGCGTGGCCTGCGGGGGAGCGCGAAAACCGATAGGACGCCTCGGGCCTCCCGCACGCAGTCCCGGGACCGACGCCGGGGAAGGGACGGCCGCCGGGGGGAGGAACCCGCCGGCGACGGAGGGAGGGTGGACCTGGCGCCGGGCGACGCCGCGGCGACGGCTAGCTGCATCGCCGGAGGCCTGGGAGACGCTCTGAGGGATAGGGGCTCCGACGAGACCCGACCGGGGGGACGGAGCTGAGAGGAGCGCTGCGGGCGGCTGAAGTCCTGGGGAAGGAGGGGGAGGAGGTGGGGGACGGAGTTCCAGCGCTCCCCACGGTGGGAGCCGACGCCCTGGAGGGGGAGGGGAGGATATGGCGTCGCCGGAGGGGGAGCCAACCCTCCGCCGGGGGGAGGAAGACGCGGGCGGTGGAGGTTCCTGCGAGAGGGCGGAGGAGGACCGGGAACGCGAGGATGATCCGCCGGGGGGGGGGGGTGTCACGCCCCGAGTCGACAAACCGTTCGTCCCCGGTGTTACTTTGCCGATTCGATCGTCCTCGCTAAGGCGTGATGCCGCACGAGCCTGGAGTTGCGCTCGTGCAAGGCAAGATGACAAGTTCTCAAATGGTTATCTTTTGATTTTGATATAAATACGCCAAATCGAAACTTCACAAATCACATCAGAATATAAGACGCAGTATAGGAAGATAGAAATGCTTTTCATTCATAGCTTGCAACGAAGTGCAAGTCGTAATTTACATTGGATGCCGTTGCGGCTACATTGATTGAAAACAGAAAGAAGATACATTCGAAAAGTTGCCTGAACTAACGCTTGCCGTTGCGCCACTCTGATTGTTAGGGTAGGCATACTTTAGAGTTGTCTTTCTATTAGAACTAAATGAATTCAGTTCATATTCGTTAGCCATCTTTGCGTAATAAAGCATACAGTGAACTATAGCAGTTTATCATATTTCTTACCACGGCCGTGCTCGTCCCTGTATGAAAACAGAGATAATATTTACACCTGCATAAGACAATAGGTGAGCATGCTACTATCCTATATGCGGTCATTGATGTTACACATCACGTGGGACTTTATATGGCATTACGACGTGCCTGTCAGCGTGGGTTGCAAGCCCTGCTGCAGGTCCCGTAATGCCTCGCGCCGAAGCACGACTTTAATTTTTCCTCCTAGGTCGATTCGGTTCCGATGCCCCGGATACCGCATCGAGGAAAGATCAACTTGTGCACAAGCCGTCCATGACCATGCCAATGCGTGAACAGTTTAATATGTGCAAGCAGTTTTGTATAGCACAGATAGTATTGAACGACATTATCATTTTCCCCCAACTCATGCATCAATTCATTTTCCCCGAAACCATACTCTCGATTTAGCGTCCCGCAGGCACCAAATTGTCCGAGGCATCATAACCCACGATCGACGTTTCATAATATTTTGCAGCACTTGAAATAGTCTATCTTTTTCCGTAAACCTTAAACTTTCTGGTTTATGTGAAAAACTTGTATTTGTAAATCGATACGTTTTTCCCAAGTTCTTGACTTAGTGGATTGGCATGCAATTAACTTGGCATCGTTCGATTTGAATGAATTCGAAGCAAGGAATAAGTTTGCGGGACGGAATAGAAAAGAAGGCCGAATCACCCACCGATCACTTTGCTTTGTGCAGGTCGTCGAAGCGCTACGCAACGTCAATCCTTAGTTACGCGAGCTCCTGCAATGCATCAACACTTTGTTAGATTTCCTTCTTTTCTCCTTGCATCGAAATTTGTAATTGCATCCATGAAAACGACGCGAAAGCACTTCAATCAAGCCCAGCGGCAAAGCTCCAAGAAAACCATACAGCGGTCCGGTCCCGTCGAAGGGACTCTTATAGAGAGCTCACTCGCCGAGACGAAGCCCGCTGCATCTAGGACTTATTCCAACAGAAGTCGTTCCATTAGTTGGATCGATTCTCGTAACTTCCGTCCAAATCGATTTGAATCGATGCCGCAAGGCGTTAACGTTTACCAAGCTTAGCGATCGAGTCAGATGGCCATCTAAGTTCCCGGCCGATCTAACTCGGCGCTAGCATATTATGAAGTTCCGTCGCCTATCGAAAGCGGGGCGCTACATAATATACCACTAAGAAAAAGTTTCGTCCCGAAACTTAAGAACAAGGGTCTGACCTTAATTTAGACAAACAACGCGGGGTACTTCTCTTTCATCTCCGCCTCCATCTCCCACGTCGACTCCTCGACTGAATGGTTCCGCCAAAGCACGCAGACCAAGGACATCGACCGATTTTGCAGCACCTTTTCCTTGCGGTCCAAAATTTGAATAGGCTCCTCCGAGTAAGACAAGTCAGTACGTAGCTCCAACTGATCGAAGCTAACCACATGACTTGGATCGTGCACGTATTTTCGTAGTTGTGAAACGTGGAAAATATCGTGCACATCAGCTAAGGCAGGAGGTAGTGCGATCCGATAAGCAACCGTCGCAACTCGCTCAATGATCTCGAAGGGGCCTACAAATCTCGGGCTCAACTTGCCTTTAACGCCGAACCGCATCACACCGTGCATGGGCGTTACTTTCAGAAACACATGGTCCCCGACCAAGAACTCTAGCGGACGTCGACGAAGATCTGCGTAGCTCTTTTGTCGACTTTGCGCGATGCGGAGTCTATCTCGAATCAAGCGGACCTTTTCGACGGCCTGCTCCACCAGTTCCGGTCCAAGCACTTGTCGCTCTCTGACTTCATCCCAGCATATCGGTGAACGACACTTCCTCCCGTAGAGCGCTTCGTATGGAGCCATCTGAATGCTCGACTGATAACTATTGTTATACGCAAACTCCGCAAGCGACAAATGCGTATCCCAACTAGTCTTTAGGTCGATCGCACACAGACGCAACATATCTTCTAAGATCTGATTTACCCTCTCTGTCTGACCGTCTGTTTGGGGATGGTACGCCGAACTAAAGTTCAGTTTGGTCCCCATCGCCGCTTGGAGGCTCGTCCAGAAACGCGATAGGAATCGCCCATCTCTGTCCGAAATTATAGAGGCCGGTACCCCGTGCAGTCGAACAATCTCATCGACGTAGATTTGTGCTAACCGATCGACGCTCCATCCTACTTTAATTGCGATGAAGTGAGCCGACTTGGTCAATCTATCAACAATGACCCAAATCGCGTCATCCCCCCGCGACGTCTTCGGAAATCCCACAATGAAATCCATCGAGATATTATCCCACTTCCACTCGGGAATGGGGATGTTCAGCAGCTCGTCGCCTGGCCGTTGGTGTTCCGCCTTCACCTGCTGACACGCCATGCATTGCGTTACGAACGTAGCCACGTCTTTCTTCATGCCGTGCCACCAAAAGTTTGTGCGCAAGTCCTTGTACATCTTGGTGCTTCCAGGATGTAACGAGTACTTCGCATAGTGCGCCTCCGTCAGAATTTTTTTTCTGAGTTCGACAGTTTCAGGAATGCAGAGCCTTCCCTTTAGTCGCATCGTCCCGTCTCCGTCTTCCGCAAAGTCAGTCGCCCTTCCCGTTGAAATCAGCTCGCGCATTTTCTTCAGGAATGAGTCGTCCCCCTGTGTGGTCTTTATCTTGTTAAGCAGGCTCGATCCTAACTTCAGTTGAGCTAGGTGCAGGTGTCGATACTCAATTCCGAGTTCGATACCCATCGCTTCAAGGTCTCGCTTTATCTCCTTATTTATGGCCAGTGTTCCCATAAACATTCTGCTGAGTGCGTCGGCCACCACGTTTCCCTTGCCCGGTGTATACTCGATCGTTAGCTCGTAATCTTTTATGAGTTCGAGCCAACGACGCTGTCGTAGGTTGAGCTTCCGTTGTGTAAATAAGTACTTCAGGCTTTTGTGATCTGTGTAGATTCTGCATGCCATACCATAGAGGTAGTGCCGCCATAACTTCAGCGCAAAGATGATCGCTGCCAATTCTAGGTCGTGCGTCGGGTAGTTTTTCTCGTGCTGCTTCAACTGCCGTGAAGCGTAGGAGATGACTTTGTCTCTCTGCATGAGTACGCACCCGAGGCCAGTTCCCGACACGTCGCTGAATATCTGAAAGCCTTCTGGACCGTCTGGAAGTGCAAGAATTGGAGCTGAGACGAGCCGTTGCTTCAACTCTTGAAAGCTGGATCCACAGTCGTCGCTCCATTCAAATACTACTCCCTTCTGGGTGAGGCGAGTCAGAGGCGACGCTAGTTTTGAAAAGCTTCGCACGAACCTACGGTAGTAGCCCGCTAAGCCCAGGAAACTCAGAATGTCGCTAGCCGAGGCAGGTCGTTTCCAATCCACCACCGCATCAATCTTCTTTGGGTCCACCGCGACACCTTCGGCAGATATTACGTGCCCGAGGAATGTCACGCTACTCATCCAGAACTCGCACTTACTCTGCTTGGCGTACAATTTATTTTCACGCAGAATCTGCAGCACCGTCTTCAAATGTTCTGCATGCTCTTCCCGATTCTTTGAGTAGACAAGGATATCGTCGATGAATACGACTATAAATTTATCTATTTGAGGTCGGAAGACTCGGTTCATCAGATCCATGAACGCGGTAGGGGCATTCGTCAAACCGAACGACATGACGAGGAATTCGTAATGACCATATCGAGTACGGAAGGCAGACTTCGATATGTCGTCAGACTTGATCTTCAATTGATGATAGCCTGAACGAAGATCGATTTTTGAAAATATTGCCGCGCCTTGCAGTTGGTCAAACAAGTCGTCGATTCGCGGCAAAGGATACTTGTTTCGCACGGTCGCCTTGTTGAGTTCCCGATAGTCGATGCATAGCCGCAACGACCCATCTTTCTTCTTCACGAACAGTACGGGAGCTCCCCACGGAGAGACGCTAGGGCGAATAAATTCGCGGTCTAGCAACTCTTGTAATTGCACCTTCAGTTCCTTCAGTTCTGCTGGAGCCATTCGGTAAGGCACCTTGGATATCGGCCATGTATCCGGAAAGGTGTCGATGCTGAATTCAATTTCTCGATCCGGCGGCATCCCTGGCATCTCGTCAGGAAAAACATCGGGAAAGTCTGTCACAACATCAGTCTGCATTGTGTTTGTATTATCCTTCCGCGTGTCTCGGACCGATGCTAAGTATCCCGTACAGCCGGAACGCAGCATACGCCTCGTCGAGATTGCCGACACCATCATTGCCGTCTTCGAGACCGTACCGCACGAATAGAAGAACTCTGTCTCGCCAGGAAGACGAAACACCACTCTCTTCTCCGCGCACTCGATCGTTGCACGGCAAGCGCCCAACCAATCCATGCCCAGGATTACATCGTAATCTTTGATGTCTAGTACGACGGCATCCAAGGATAGATATCTTCCTCCGATACAAATGTGGCCATCCCTACAAATAAAGTTTGCGGGCATATCGACTCCCGACGGAGTGCTAACGCTAATATTTATATCTAGTGATTGCATGGTTATTTTATTTTCTCTCGCAAAATCAGCAGATATAAAGCTATGCGTCGCACCCGAATCGAATAATACTCGAGCAGGTATATCTTTGTAGAGTAATATACCTGTTACAACCGTATCGGACGCAAGCGCCTCGTCCCGAGTTAAGGCATAAACTCGGCCTTGAGCTCCGTGGCGTTGGTTCTGTTGGTTGATGGGCACCGCATTCGCGCCTTGCAGTATCGGCGCTTTATGCGGATTCGGGACGTTCCTCGGTGGGTTCTGTTGGATCGAAACAGTTCTCGTACATTGCGACTTTGAATGGCCCTTCTCGCCACACCCGAAACATATTCTGTGGTAACAATCACTCTGGCGATGCCCATCCCTGCGACAGATATTGCAGTGTAATCCCGAAAACGGACGCCGATTCTCAAACGTGTTTGGACGCTTGTGTACTCCCGATCCTCCAGCGTCATTAGGACACTTGTTAAAATTGTTGCGAACGACAGGCACGGCCCTTTGTGACATGCGGCCAAAGATCCGTTCACTATCAAGTGCGGCTTCGTAGGATTCATGATAAGTTCGGCATCGTTGGTTCATGACGTCCCTTCGCAGTTCGTCGTTCAGACCTTGTTGGAAGCGTTCACACCATGCTTCCTTGTTGGGCAGGAAGGCGCCGACAAACTTCGCCAGCTTTGAGAAGCTCGAGTCGTAATCTTCGACAGGCATATTTCCCTGTCGCAACATCATGAACTCGTCTTCTTTTTGACGATGGACCGCGCAAGGAACGTATTGTTCAAGGAAAGCTTCCTTGAATATCTTCCAGGAAATCGTGGCGTTTGTATCGGCTTCGTATATTTCCTGCTTTTTAGCTCCCCACCAGTCGTGCGCCCTCAGTTGCAGCTGTAACGCTGCACAAGTTACTCTCTGGGACCCTTCAATGCTAAGCAGATTAAACAAGTCCTCCATCTCCGTAAGCCATCCCACGATCACATCAGGCTCTGCTCGGCCGTTGAACTTCGGTGGATTCATCTTGCGAAACTCCTTGGCCTTGAACAAGGAAGAAGAACTTATCATTTACTGTTGAGCTTCTTCTTCCTCGTTTTCTCCTTGATCGCCTTGTCTTTCTTCGGTCTCTTCGTCCGTCGTCTTGGTATTGTCCGCCATTCTGCTCACTATCTGAGTCAGGGCATTCATCTGTTTTTGTTGCGCCTCGAATTGGGCTTTGAATTGTGTCTGAAGCTGCTGCTGCTGCAGCTCCATCAACTGTAGCATCTTCTGCATAGTCGTCTCGCTAGGCTCAGTACTTTTTGTGCTCGATGTACTATCTACAGTTTGGGTTGGGGCGGGATTGTTCCTTTTCTTAGTCATTCCTACAAAACATAGTAAACCCGTTAGTATTTTTCAAAATATCTACGGGCTTACCTGTATGGAACTTTTATTTCACGCAGCATGTCGACAAGCATTCAATCGAGCCATCGCAACGGACATTCCAACCATGAAACATCTTTCGAAAATTCGAGGAAATATAACTGTGCTCTGATACCAATTTGTCACGCCCCGAGTCGACAAACCGTTCGTTCCCGGTGTTACTTTGCCGATTCGATCGTCCTTGCTAAGGCGTGATGCCGCACGAGCCTGGAGTTGCGCTCGTGCAAGGCAAGATGACAAGTTCTCAAATGGTTATCTTTTGATTTTGATATAAATACGCCAAGTCGAAACTTTACAAATCACATCAGAATATAAGACGCAGTATAGGAAGATAGAAATGCTTTTCATTCATAGCTTGCAACGAAGTGCAAGTCGTAATTTACATTGGATGCCGTTGCGGCTACATTGATTGAAAACAGAAAGAAGATACATTCGACAAGTTGTCTGAACTAACGCTTGCCGTTGCGCCACTCTGATTGTTAGGGTAGGCATGCTTTAGAGTTGTCTTTCTATTAGAACTAAATGAATTCAGTTCATATTCGATAGCCATCTTTGCGTAATAAAGCATACAGTGAACTATAGCAGTTTATCATATTTTTTACCACGGCCGTGCTCGTCCCTGCATGAAAACAGAGATAATATTTACACCTGCATAAGACAATAGGTGAGCATGCTACTATCCTATATGCGGTCATTGATGTTACACATCACGTGGGACTTTATATGGCATTACGACGTGCCTGTCAGCGTGGGTTGCAAGCCCTGCTGCAGGTCCCGTAATGCCTCGCGCCGAAGCACGACTTTAATTTTTCCTCCTAGGTCGATTCGGTTCCGATGCCCCGGATACCGCATCGAGGAAAGATCAACTTGTGCACAAGCCGTCCATGACCATGCCAATGCGTGAACAGTTTAATATGTGCAAGCAGTTTTGTATAGAACGGATAGTATTGAACGACATTATCATTTTCCCCCAACTCATGCATCAATTCATTTTCCCCGAAACCGTACTCTCGATTTAGCGTCCCGCAGGCACCAAATTGTCCGAGGCATCATAACCCACGATCGACGTTTCATAATATTTTGCAGCACTTGAAATAGTCTATCTTTTTTCGTAAACCTTAAACTTTCTGGTTTATGTGAAAAACTTGTATTTGTAAATCGATACGTTTTTCCCAAGTTCTTGACTTAGTGGATTGGCATGCAATTAACTTGGCATCGTTCGATTTGAATGAATTCGAAGCAAGGAATAAGTTTGCGGGACGGAATAGAAAAGAAGGCCGAATCACCCACCGATCACTTTGCTTTGTGCAAGTCGTCGAAGCGCTATGCAACGTCAATCCTTAGTTACGCGAGCTCCTGTAATGCATCAACACTTTGTTAGATTTCCTTCTTTTTCCCTTGCATCGAAATTTATAATTGCATCCATGAAAACGACGCGAAAGCACTTCAATCAAGCCCAGCGGCAAAGCTCCAAGAAAACCATACAGCGGTCCGGTCCCGTCGAAGGGACTCTTATAGAGAGCTCACTCGCCGAGACGCAGCCCGCTGCATCTAGGACTTATTCCAACAGAAGTCGTTCCATTAGTTGGATCGATTCTCGTAAGTTCCGTCCAAATCGATTTGAATCGATGCCGCAAGGCGTTAACGTTTACCAAGCTTAGCGATCGAGTCAGATGGCCATCTAAGTTCCCGGCCGATCTGACTCGGCGCTAGCATATTATGAAGTTCCGTCGCCTATCGAAAGCGGGGCGCTACAGGGGGGGAAGACGGCGGGGCCCGACCACGGGAGCGTCACGACGACGGGAGTGCCGCCGACGAGCGCTAGGGGTAGCGCCTCACTCCTAGAGCGAGGAGGACCGCGTCCGCCTGGGGATGGGCGGGGATCCAGGCCCACCGACCGGAGACTGGATCTTGCCAGTAAGCGCCGGCCGAGGAAGAGGGAGACGGAGCTGAGGCGGAGGCGGGGAGATGAGCGGGAGGAGGGAGCGACAGGAGGTGGTTGGTCGTCTGAGCGGGGTGCGCCTGGAGGACGTCCTTGGACGGAGCGAGGGGGGCTGGGGGGAGGTCCACGGCCGAGGCGGGTGGGGGAGGCGCGGAGGGCGGGGCAGGAGGCGTCGAGAGGGGTGCCTCCGCCGGGGCAGGGGGATGGGACGTCGAGAGGAGGAGGGGAGGGATGACGAGGAGGGCGGAGGGGGAGACCGGAGGAAGGGGGCGGGGGCTGCTCGAGGGGATGAGCTACCAGCTCGGGCGGGGAGGCGAGAGGATACGCCGGCGGAGGGGCCGGAGAAGGGAGGAGGGAGGCACCGCCGAGGGCGGCGGGCGGAGCAGGCACCGCTCGCGCGACGGCGAGCACGCCAGGCGGGGGGCCGAGGAGAGAGGGCGCCTGGCGCGGCGACCCCTCCGATGCCTAGGTCGGCAGAGGCGACGAGGCCGGTGGAGGGCGGAGGAGGGGGAGCCGCACGTCGGACAGACGCCGAAGGAGGGTGGGCTCCGCGGGAGAGGGAGGTCCGACCAACCTGGGGGAAGGCTGAAGGGGGAGGAGGGCTCATGGCGGCGGGCGGGGCGCCCGGCCGCGGCCAGTTGGGGGAACCCGATGAGCGGGGCTCCTCCCGGGGGGAGCCAAACCCATGCCATCTTTTTTATATCTAATATATATATATATATATATATATATATATATATATATATATATATATATATATATATATATATATATGGAAAACGGGATATAAGCCATAGGCTCATATTCTTATATGAGCCATTCCATGTGGCTTCCATGTGGACCAATAAAAATATAGTGAATTGAAAAAAAAAATTAATTACATAGATAGAAATATAAGATCCCATAAAGATTTGATAAATAATAACTTATCATATCTTTACCTAGGAACTTACCAAATATGTTTACCTAGGAATTTAAATCGAAAGAAATAAAAGATCCCATAATGTTAATGTTAAGATTAATGTTAATATTAATTTTAATGTTAATATTAATATTAATATTAATATTAATTTTAATGTTAATATTAATGTTAATATTATTGTTAATATTAATTTTAATTTTAATGTTAATGTTAATGTTAGTATTAATATTAATATTAATATTAATATTAATATTAATGTTAATATTAATGTTAATATTAATTTTAATGTTAATATTAATGTTAATATTAATTTTAATGTTAATATTAATGTTAATATTAATTTTAATTTTAATTTTAATTTCAATGTTAATATTAATATTAATTTTAATTTTAATTTTAATTTTAATGTTAATTTTAATTTTAATTTGGAGGGACAAATGGTATTAGTCCTATTTAAATTCCTAAGCAAACTTTTTTGGTAAGTTTCTAAGCAAAAATATGGTAAGTTATTATTTATCAAATATTTTATGAGATCTTTTATTTTCACCTATTTAAATTTTATGTTCCAAGTCACTATATTTTTATTGGTCCACATGGAAGCCACGTGGGATGGCTCGTCTAAGATTATGAGCCTATGGCTCATATCCCGTTTTCCCATATATATATATATATATATATATATATATATATATATATATATATATATATATATATATATATATATATATATATATACGGGCGATGATGAGTTAGCCTGTGCGATGCGGGGCATCCACAACGTCGGAGGCCTGACGATATAGGGCTACGAACTGAGCCTGCGTGGGGCAGAATGAGGCGTCCGTGTAGCAAACTCAGTGCACGATCGTCGTGCGACGGATCGGGAAATCTGCACCATTCGTCCACGGGTATAAGCGACATGCCGACCACGCGGCCCGTCGTGCGGCGCTGCTGAGGGCGACGAGAAGACGTCCGCCATAAACGATCGCATGCTCGATCGTAAGGGCGTCGGCGATCGTCGCCAATATGCGCGTCGTGCGCATAGAACGGACGGCTGGGCGGAATCGGTAGTCGCAGGCGACAAGGAATCAGTGGCCGTCGTACGGACGATCACCCTTGGTCGTCGAGGGCGTCACTTCGGCGTCGTGGACAAAGCGAGGTATTGAGTAACTGCCGTCAAAAGACGGTGTGCTGCTGAGCGGAGCTCTGGAGCGCGCGGAGTGCGCGGGGTGCGTGTGCACGGCGATGATGACAAGGCCACCGGACAACGTCCGCACTCCAAAAGTCGTTCCATACGACAGGCCAAGAATCGTGTGCGTGGGACACACGATTATACTGAGCCCGCACGCGTTGGAAAAGAAAAAAAAAAGAAAAAGAAAAAGAAAAAATAATATATATATATATATATATATATATATATATATATATATATATATATATATATATATATATATATATATATATATATATATATAACCAAATAAGAAAATTTAGGCAGCGTTTGGATAGCATTTTAAACGCAATTTTTACTTTTAAACGCAGCTACTGGAGGAAAACGCGTTTGGATGTTTACATCCGGAAAACCATACTTTGAAATCTGCTCTCCCAAATCAGTGTTTAAATGCTACTTTTGGAGTGCAGGTAAAACCTGCTTTCTCAAATCACTTTTGTGAAAATTGTGGGGCCCACCCCCCACCAACCCACCCCTCCCCTCCCCTCTTCTTTCTCTCTCCTCCAAGAAAACATGCTTTCTCAACTTTGGGGAGAAGAGCCATGGGCAGATCTCGACCACCTCCAACAACCGGTTCTCCGGCGAGCTCCCGGCGAGCCTCGACGAGCCTCCAACAACCGGTTCTCTCGGCGAGCCTCGACCTCTCCTCCAACTTCTCCGGCGAGCTCCCGGCGAGCCTCGACGAGCCTCCAACAACCGGTTCTCCCGGCGAGCCTCGACCTCTCCTCCAACTTCTCCGGCGAGCTCCCTGCGAGCCTCGACGAGCCTCCAACAACCGGTTCTCCCGGCGAGCCTCGACCTCTCCTCCAACTTCTCCGACGAGCTCCCGACGAGCCTCGACCGTGAGCTCGACCGCCGCGACCGTCGCGAGCTCCTCCGCGACCGGCCACGAGCTCCACCGGCCACGAGCTCGTGGGCTCGACTCCTCCGCGAGGTCCTCCGCCACCGGCCACGAGCTCGGGGACTCGAGCTCCACCGGCCACGACCCGCCACGAGCTCCGCCGTAGACGCGGGACACCGTCGTTGCCCCCCAAAAAATTTGTTTCTTGGACACGTGTGTCAGATCTGTAGACACAAAAAAATTGTGGTGGACACGTGAGTCAGATACAAAATTTTGTTTCTTGGACAAGTTGGACACGAAACAGTATGGACACAGTTAAAAAAATCACTTTCTAAAAATATTTCACCAAACAAAATCTTCATTTTTTCTCTCTTAAAAATCACTTTCAAAATGAAAGTAACCAAACACAAAATTAAAATTTCTTTACTTAGAAAACAACTTTATAACTTACTTTCAGAAAACTGATTTTAGAACAAAATTTCAGAAAGCCTATCCAAACGGACCCTTAGTATTTTCAAAACCGATCCAATTTTTTTTTAAAATTGAATCGAATCTCTTATTCGATTCGGTTCGATTTGATTTTCGGTCCAAAATTGAATAATGCTCACTTCTACTCCTAGCAAGAGGTCTCGCCTAAACCTTGATGAGCTGTCCCTGACCCCCACATAAGCCAGTAAAACCCTTTCCCACCCTCCATTTGAGACACCCCAGCCCCAGCAACGCCCTGGAGTTGTCCGTGACCCCCACAAGCACCAAATGGAAATCTTGTAAAAAAAAAAAACATTTGATTTTTGAAGTTCAACGAACATTTCCTTTTCCGAAGGGAGCTGTCAACTCTCCAACAACGACTTTTAGTGTCGAGTTGTTCAGAAAGCCCGAAGGGCTGCCAAGAACGTGAGCGTCCCTCTCTCGAGGCTATCAGCACCCTTCTTAGCAATTCGGCAAACGAAATTTAGAACGACAAAAGTACGAGTATAAATCGAAAGAATATAAATAAAATACGTTCAAACAATCAGTCAAATATTAGACAAATAAAAATTTTGAGATTAGAAACTTCACATTTTTAAACATATTATAAAATTTGGTTAATTAAACAGATTTTCACCATTTTTTATGTGCCAATTTTTTTAATATTTTATACGGAACACGTTTAAAATTTTACATTTTAAAATTTATGTATTGATTTAAATCTTTTAAAAGTATACAAGTATTATACGTTTATGAAATATACATAAAAATTTGTATTATATACGAGTTTTATTCGAGTGATTGCTAACAACGATCAGCACCATTCTTATTTTGCAAGTTAAACTTAAGCCACGATAAAGGAGCTGGTTAAAGAACAACCATCTTTTATCACCAGCAACTCTTTTAGGCTTCGTTGGTTGGAAAAGTATTTTTTTATATTTGGATGCTAAAATAATTAATTAAAAAAATTTAATGAAAAAAATTGAAAAAATAATAATTTTACAAACACAAAATAAAAAAGGTAAAATTTTATATTAGAAAAATTTATATGTCAGATCTATAAGTCAAAAATTTTGAATTCTTATTTGAGTTTATGTAGTCCCTCAGATTTCCGAGAAAATTGAAAGAATCCACTGGAACATCCAGAAGTCGTGACACCTAGCCCTCTATCGAGAAATCACGTGAACATGAAACGGAGAGTGACACGTGTTGCAAACTCAGTGGAAATATGAGGAATTTATTTCATCCAAATGAAGTCGATGTAGTACAAATCAGTTAATTTTTTTTATAAGTTGTAAGACCTCGTTTGGTTCACGAATTTAAGAAATCAAAAAAAGAAGTTATTCTTTTTCTTTGTTTGGTAGTCATAAATTTGAAAATCAATTTTCTAACAAGAAAAAAAAATTGGTGTTGATTTTTCCTCCTCATTTTCCAACATTTATTATAAAAGTTATGACAAAAGTAATCGTGTGTCATTGCTTATTTTAGCATTAATATTATTTTTTTATAATATTTTTTTAAAAAGGTAAGTGTTGTAACTCATGGTAATCCTTCATGTTCCCAAGTGACTCTTCACCTTTGTAACTCCCAAGTGACTTTTCACTTTGTAACTCCCAACCTCTCTCTCCCTATATAAAGAGAGGTTGGGATGGCTTGTAGAGACGCATTGAGATATATTGATATACATTGAGAGGTTGAGCTAATTGTCCATACAACACGTTATCAGCATCTTGCTCGTGCAACGCCGGAGACCCGACGTACCGATCGTTTTCTCACTTTCTTCCACCATAAGGTAAGAAAGGTAAATTTTTTTTGTTAATATACTCTTCATTTTGAGTAGTTGTGGTTGGTCCATTTTCTAAGTTTCTGAGATCGATAGGAGAAATTGTAGTTGAGTGATTTTTTTTTCTCTTCTATTCGTCTAGTGAATTTTTTGTCTTCTACTTAGACTCTTCATGGTTCACATAAAAATTCTATGTTTATGATGGTTCGATTGGGTATTGCATGATGTTTCCGACTTATTTCAGTCGTCACGAAAATTATTTTTCATCCGAATTCCGTTCCCAACATGAATTTGGACATACTTACTGTTTAAGAAATGAAGTGTGTGATTTTTAAGAGTAGTAGAAGCTTTCGTAATATATACTCAAATTTTTTTTTTTTGAAAAATATATACGAGTAAATTTTTTTTATCAAATATATTTTGTTACAGCAATATATTTTGTTACAGAAATTTTGTTACGAAAATATACTTTGGTAAAACACAATATTTTGTTCAATTTTTTTTTATCAAAATATACTTTGGCGTGTTTATCAAATAGTCTGCTGTATATATTTTGGTAAAAGACATTTTTTTGAAATTTTTTAAACTGACAATTTCAGAATTTTTTTTGTTTAAATAGTACTTATCCCAACAAAATATTTGTTAGTTTTTTTTCTGAAAAAATAATTTTTTTTGAATTTTTTTTTCATGTTGACGAAGAAAATTTAAATGCTAACATTTTTCTGGTAATGATGGATTTGGAGAGCCCCGGCGAGCACCTCAGTGCCATCTGCGCCCTGCCGAGCACCTCAGTAGCATTTTTTTTTTCTTTATGTTACTCAGTGAATTATTGTAACAGATGGGTAGTAAAATTGTATTTTTTTCTCGCTATTTTTTTTTGCGTCGCTTCATTAGACGTCGGAAAAATAGTTGACATTTTTTTTGGTGCCGCTTGCTTAGGCACCAATTCTTTTGTGTGTTATTGCCTGTTTATGTTGTACGTTTTTTTTAACGTAATAACGAAAAATCTTGAAAAATTGTCTTGGCTACATAAACAAATTCTGGCACCGCCAAATTTGGGCCTTCCAAAATAATTTTTTTGGCTAATAATTTTTCAAAGGCAACGCTCATTTTGAGCACGCACTAAATTGTCACCTATTTTGCACAGTTCGCAAATAGTGTGAATTTCTTGAAAAATCTTATTTATTCTTACATTTGAATTTTTTTTTTTACGAAGTTTCTCCGAATTGGCTCACCTATTTGGGTATGATGTCAGAAAGAACTTGGGGCTTGGTTCTTAAGAGGTCCTCGGTGACCCTCCTCCCTCATTTTCCCATCTGGTCATATTCACGTAGAGCTACTGAAAGGGGTTGACCGAATATTTTTTTTGCTCAAATTGTATTTATAATTATGCATTTTTACATGAAACTAATTGAACTCTCTATATCGGCCCGTCGATCGATATAAGAAATTTAAAAAAAAAAACAAAAATTGTTTTTTCAAAACCGTTGGTTTTATTTACGATTGTTTGTTGTTGCTTATACAAACCAAATCTATATAAACCTGTCGTTTTATATGTTGACTGATCAAGATTTTTTCTCCTATTGTAGAAAAATGTCGATCAAGATTGATTTTCCCATCCTTGAAGCCTCTGGCAAGAACTATTTGGACTGGACGCAAGACATCCAGAACCATCTAGATGCGCAGGGCCTCTTGGACGTCATCTATAACGAGGAAGAGCGTGAAGTGGAAGTCACTCGCTCAATGAACGCCAAAGCGATGATTCTATTCCGCAGGCATTTATCTGACGCCATGAAGGCGGAGTTCATTGAAATTTTCTCGCCGAAGACGCTATGGGAATCTCTGAAAGAGCGCTTCGACCACCAGAAGACCATATGGCTGCCTGAAGCGCGCCATGACTGGTTAAACCTGCGTTTCCAAGACTTCAAGATGTAACTGATTACAACAATGAAGTCCGCAGGATTCGATCACTTCTCCAATACTGCGGTGAGATATTAACCGACAGTGATCTATTGGAGAAAACATACACCACATTTTCTTCCACTGACAACTTGCTCCAGAAGTAATACCGTCAGTCTAAGTTCACCAAGTTTTTCGAGCTCATCACCCAGCTTTTACTAGACGAGAAGAACAGTCTCATTTTAATGAGAAACAACAATTCTCGTCCTGCTGGAACAAAGGCAATTCCAATGCCTGATGCAAATGCTCTCCGTGGACCAAATCCACGGTGGAAACGAGACAAGGGCCAGTCGTCCCAGCTAAGGAACAGAGGCGAGTTTAAGTCTCGTCACCCAAAGCGAGGTTCTAACAAGAACCAAGGACCTTTGACTCCTAGACAGTCTCATGGTAAGAACCAACGGGCCAGTCGTCCCAAAGCGAGAGTGGAAGGCCAAGCGCCTACTCTCTGCTACAAATGTGGTGCTTATGGTCATATGCAACGGACTTGCAGGACAACCCCCAAGAAGTTGATAACTATCACAAGGGAAGCCGGGCCGAAGCAAATCTGGTCAACGAGTGCGAAAATCTAAATCTTGAGACCCCCGATTTTATAGTAGAAATGGAAGAATGAATCTCCATTTTCTCTCTATATTTGATTTAAGTCATGAAACTTTTGGTGGTTTGTATTTTCTGTTTTCTCGATAAATTAAAGTTCTATTTCGAGTACTTTCCTCAAACGTGTGACAAACTTTAATTTTCTTTACTTATAGGCAGGACCACGGGACAGTAGATTGTTTGATTGATAGTGGAACGACTCACACTATCTTGAGAGATAAATCATACTTTATCTCCTATACGCCTAAAGTAACCCCATTGACAACCATTTCGGGACCCTCAACCCTTGTTCAAGGTTTTGGCAAAGCCCATTTTTCGTTGTCCAATGGTACTCACGTTGAAGTATCAGATGCCTTATATTCTCCAAGGTCCAGTCATACCTTACTGTCACGACCCGCACCCTAGAGAGGGGCACGAGCACGTGGTTACGTCCAGCCTACGCCGCAGAATCGGCGGTAGAACGCTGTATATAGGGTCTGTAAATACTACGACTAAAACAGATAAATGTACCTGTACAGTATATACACTCCGAATGGAGGTGACATAGCAATACAGTCTCAATCACATAATCAAAACTAAGGTAGATAGCATGAAAAGAGATATGATAGATAAAACAGGAAACGAGTCCAAAATCCACAAGTCAGAGGTAACACACAAACATCCATATCTCAGAAAATATATAATAGATACTACAACTGACAGTGCTAGCTGGCTCGCAGGCCAGGCAAACCTAACTAAACTAAGCTACTCAGGGTGAGCAAAGTCTAGTGGCTCTACCAACAAGCCACTGTCTAAGTCTACTCCGTCAGACTCTACCCCATAGTAGGTCGAGCAATCAGCCTCTGAATCATCTGTAAAATTTGTCAACGGTATCCTGTCAGGAAAATGAGCAAGTACAAACACCAACAACAGTTCCATATGAATTGATAAATTCTATAAGAGACAGTGTAATAAAATACAAGACAAAATCAACTGAATATATATATATCATGGTGTGAGTACTGAGAAGAACGACGATATGAATGTATATAGGGCGACTTGGGAACTGTTCGGAAAGCCGAGTTACAACCCTTAAACCAAACAAGGACTGGGGCTGTAACCCTTCTCCCGAACAGAACTTAGTCACCACAGATAATAAATATAAAAGGTGCCTTGAATTATTAGTGCGTCATGTGATCGGCTTGGGAAACATGTTCAAGCTTTCCATCTGACCGGCTACGAACAAATAACAAGTGTGAAACAACAAGTGTGAAGATAAGGCCGGTCACCATGGAAAGTTGAGAACAAGTAGCTATAAAAAAGTGTCGAGTATAAGTGTGAAACAACAAGTGGGTATTTTGATCACGCAACCACTAATAACTCCCCATCCCCGAATAGTATAAAGGATCCGGACATAACACGTCATGACACGGGGTTCGAAAGCAGGGGGCCAGCCCACTCCCAAGTCCATATCTATACAAGTACAAGTAACAAATCGAGTCATGTACCAATATATCAAGTAATCTGGGAACAACATCTCATGACAGGATCCGACATATACTAGTCCGTGAAATATCGTGTCTGGAAATCAAGTAAGACACTACGACTGAATCAGATATAGCAGATATCAAGACAATAAAAATTATCAGTAAATGTACTCGCCTGTGGTCCTGAGCTGATAGGGTGAACAGACGCTCAGAGTGATCACAGACCTAAAATAAGATACTATGAGTCAAACAGGGCTTAATACTGAAAAAGGAAACTAATATAATCCATGAATACAAGTCTAAGTCAAAACTAGGTTAATCTAGGTCAAACTAAGTCATACTAGGTCATACTGGTTCATACTAGGTCATACTAGGTCACTGTGAGTCATTCCAAGTCAAACTAGGTCGATCGGGATCAACGGTTGACTTACAGTTGACTTTTGGTCAAAAAGTCAACTCTAGGTCAACCATAGGTCAAATTAGTCTAATGTTGACCAACTGTTGACTTTCAGTCAACTGGTCTACTCTGGATTGGTTTCGGTCAAATCGGGTCGCTTAAAGACTAAGTTTGACTCTCGGTTGACTTTTGTTGACTTTTGGTCAAAAAGGTCAACCAACGTCAAAACTAGTCTATGAGTACCATATTTGATCATTACCAACCACGGGAATCAAGTTCTAACTCTATCTTAGGCTTCTAACACAAATATCCTATTTCTAGGCAAAACTAGTATTTACCCTTCTAAGGTAAATCCCGATACCTTGCCCAATACCAAGGAAATCCCGCAAATACCCATGGTACTAGCCTAGACTTCTTAGGGTAGCTAGATATCAACCTATCTATGTTTTCCATAAATAAATTCACTTTATTTATTTTGTATCTGAAAAAATTATAATTGTAGGAATCTAATCTAGAAGACGATTACTTTATCCCTTGGACGATGCGATGAAGAAAACTCGAACTTCGAAGAACTTGGACAGCAACTGGGCAATCTCTCTGTTCTCTCTGAAAATGACCTGTAGTCTCTGATGAGGATGAAGAAACTCTTTTTTATAGAGTTCAGGATAACTGTCCTTAAGCATACGCTCAGGTAGTTACTTGACGTGTGCATAACTGCAGGGACGCGTGGCGAATTCTGATGGAGACACATTAGCGTGCGGTTGAAAGTAGTGGAGCATGTTCAGGAGAGATTGATGGCCTGGATGCCACGTTGCATAACTTCTAGAGAAGTGGATAACTGGTACAGGACACGTGAGAACGTGTGTTGACTGTAATCCTGGATATGGTTGCTGTAATACGCTGCCTCGTTGAAGGAGAGTTTATACGCTGACTTGGACAGCGTAGAACCATAGGAAATCCATACGCTCACTTTGTGGGCAAGGAGTCATGTGAGGTCATACGCTCGCTTATTTAGCAAGGAATCATGTGAGGTCCATACGCTCACTTGACTATGTGAAGAAGGAGTCATGTGAGGTCGATACGCTCACTTGGCTGGGTGAAGAAGGAGTCATGTGAGGTTGATACGCTCACTGGAGAAGTGGCCACGTGGCTATCATCAATCTTCTTTGGTACACCATATCTTCCCATAACTGACAAAATCTTCTCGAGCGTCGTGACTGCGGATTTGACGGCTGACAGACTGTCAAAACTGACAGTAATGATGGCTTTTGTATTTATGAAGGTTGCTGAGTTGTCCTCGTAAAAGACAAAACCGGCTCTTCGAAAACCTATACGACGGTTACTTTTCTCGTGACAGCTGTCTTTGCACGAAAGATGAAGTGTCAGATTCATACCTCATTTAAACATATGCTGTGCTGTCACTTCAGTAAATAATAAAATATTTACTGAGCGTATGACTTTTGAATGAGCGTATAACCCTGAATTGAGCGTATGGCTTCAACTGTCATCTGTCTTTAAGCGTATGGATAAAAAATGACAGCGTGTCATAATTTTCCACATCCTACAAGACCCCCTTCAAAGTTTTCGAACTTTATGAGTTTCAAAAGTTCGAAATTACTTTGAACAGAAAGTGGGAATGAGTCCTGACACGCTGGCATGAGTTCATTAAATGTCATGATGACTCTTCATTTTTCGAGATTGATTGAATCTGATAGAAGAATATGAACAGCCAGCAAGCTCTATTATATAAACCGAGAGAATTCAATTTTTGACTTTCATCTTTTTGCAACCATGACTCCAAAGGAAGCTGCTGAAGAAGAAGCACGTAAGTTGGGATTCTGTTCCCATGGTGACCCCACTTTTGGGGGCCAAGAACCCGAACCTGTCGTCATCGAGCTCAAGGACGACCCTATGTATTTAGCCAAGAATTTCTTGGGCTACTTTGGTCTGGACGGCTCCTCTTCTTCTGATGGGCAGAGCCTCGCAGAGAAGCGTAAAATGTTCGTTGCTCTGTTACACCGCATGGGGGTCCAAAGCGTAGAAGAGTTAGGCGTCAAGCTTAGTCGCTCTGGAAAATAGAGCGTGACTTTGTTGCACCCCTTTCTTTCTCTCTCTCTTTTTTTGTTTTGTAAGGCCATCAGTGCCTTTAATGAAAATGAATATTCAAGAATTCTCTGTTTAGTATAATTTTGTGTTGAAAACCAACATGCACCGATGAATAACTGTAGAATACGCCGTCTTCCAAGTTGTAAGTTACGCTAGATAGCGTATACCAATGAAATAGCGTATATTACGCTATTTTCCAATGTTTTGTGAATTCCACTGAGTAGCGTATATCAGCGTATGTTACGCTATAAATTACGCTGTCCTTTAACATTGTGATTTACGTTAAATAACGTACACCAATGAATAGCGTGCACCAATAAATAGCCCGTAAGTTACGCTATCTTCCAACGTTTTGGAAAGCACTCTTTGAATATTTTCAAGGCTGTGCTGGTTTCCAAAGTACACGTGTCATTCATTCCACGTTTACGAGCGCTATTCATGCGGATCCTTTCCAAGAATAGGTTCATGCTCCATACTTTAAATAGATGGATGAACTCCACGCAAACTCATCTTCCCATTCTTCTTCCTCTCTTCTGAGAATGAATTTTTTATGAGAATGAAATAGGAAAGCCATGTCGTCTGATGTCAAATCTCTGTGCACGCTACCAGACATGGATCTGTCAATCCTTAGCAGCAAACTCAGCGGTAAGTTCAATATACACGCATCAAATTTTTTTGTTTGCTAAAGACAAATTCATCTTCCTGAAATGAACAGAATGCATCTGTCTTTGCTTGGCCAATTTCTGTTGGCTGATTTTTTCTTACTGTTTCTTGCAGAATTTTGGCTGAAAGCCTTCTTCAGAACTGGCATTGGTGATGTGGATGCTGTGGACAATGTTCTTCTGACACCCACATCAGGGAGCTCATACGCCTTTGACGCGTAAATTAGACAACTCAGAACTCTTCGTGAGATAGAAGGGTCTTCCTTAGATGGTAGGAAGAGCCTTTATACACGAGAGTTGGATGGTGGAGTCAACTCTACTACCGAGAAATCGGGTAGTAGAGTTCCTCTGACGGCAGAACTAGGAATCGTATCCCAATGCTGGATACATTCCTACCTGCTTGAGGTGCCGCCGTTCCTCCACGAGCTGTATTGGCAGCAACACGCCGTCGGGCTGCCATACTCTGTGGTTCTCCTCTCGTCTGAGAGAGAAGACCAGAGTTTGATTCCTGCTGATCTGGTCGTGACTGAGACCCAGACAGTCAGGAATTGCCACCAACAACGAACCTGACGGAGAAGGTCCGACGGAGAAGATCCAAAGAAGAAGATAGATCTCTATTAGGTTATCGTTGTGGTGTAGAATGAAAATCCAAGATTTGTAATAGATTTCCATTATGATTTGTAAGAAAGTCTAAGAAAATGTAATAGACTTTTTTGTGGTGAAATGGGAATGGAAATGACAATTCTTCTATGCTCAATGATTTGTATTTGTGGGTGAATTGTGGACATGATAGATAATAAAATAATCTTTTCTGTTTTAGAGTATATGATATTATCAGAGGTATTATGGACATGATAATATATAGGAACTCGAAAGAAAATAGATTGATGTCTATGCAGAGGTCAAAACATGACAAATGAGTAAGTAGATTCGGAATTGATTCAGAGGTTATGAAAACGTGATCAATAACGAATCCCCGCTTAATGAACTGATAGAAGATTATGAACGGATGAACCGTTAGGAAAATGAAGAACAGATGAACTGTCGAGTGAATGTAATAAATGAACGGACGAACCGTCAAGTATTAATGAACATGTGAAACGTCGGATGAATGTGAGAAATGAATGGATGAACTGAATATCGGGAAAAAATACGTCCCATCGATCCTGGCAAATATATGCCTATAAATAGAGCATCTCTTTGAGTAGAAGGATCACACATTATTCTCTTTTATTCAAAAATGTCTTCCGAAGAGAACACGAAGAAAGGCGAAGTCGTCTCCAAAGTTGATGAAAATGCTAAAGAGCATTCGACTCCCCAAAAGAAGGAGACGGGCGAAAGCTCGTCTGCTCCCAAGCTGCCGAAAGATATCTTAGATTTCTTGGTCGAACAAGGAGAAACTGAAGAAGAAGAAGCAATGAGGCTGGCTGCCTGTCAGTTCTTGATGCGGTCAGGAAATGATGTATTCAATTCTTTTGCTAATTATGTATGTGGTCCTCGTCCCAAGTACAAAAGGGATACCAGTGATCTTCCATGATGATGTATTTCTTGAAGAATTTGTCTCAAATAAACTCTGTTTAAGAAAACTTTGTTTATGATGTATCCTTCCTGCTTTATATTATTTTGCCTTTATTCACTGATCTTTTAGACTCAAAAATCAAAAGGACGAGATATCATTTTCATAGAATATGGTACATACTGAGATAGAAAATTCAGAGGTGATATGGACATGATTTTCTATACAAGATCTTTATTAAATCCACTGGAAATTTAATAAGACAAAATATCAAATTCTCTGGGAAAATGATACATGGTAGAATATCAGTTTCCGCTGGGGATAATGACATTGAAATAGCTTTTGTAGAAGAATAAATTTTTGATTTTACACTTGCTGGGGAGTAATGAAAATATTATTTATACATAATATTTCTTTAAGAATTTGCCATTGATAGGCATCATCATGACTTTCCCGTCCATAGAGGCAAGCTGATATGCTCCATTAGAGAAGACTTTGTTTACTACGAATGGGCCTTCCTATTTCGCGTCAAATTTGCCTTTGCTCATATGTGTCATGGTCATCGGACGTCTGACAGTAAGGACCAATTCTCCTTTTTGATATGTTCTGACTTTGACTTTCCGATTAAAAGCTTTTGAGATTCGGGCTTGATATAGCTCGATATTTTGTTGCGCATACAATCGTTTTTCATCTAGAGCTTCCAACTCGTGAAGTCGAAGACGATCATTGTTCTCTGCAGTGAGTTCATTAGCGATTGCTATCCTTAAAGAAGGAATTTGAATCTCTAAGGGAAGAACAGCTTCACACCCATATACCAAAGAGAAAGGTGTACATCCGGTCGCATTGCGAACTGTGGTACGATAAGCCCATAAACATTCACCAAGCTTCTCACTCCAGTTACGTTTATTGGAAGAAACGAACTTTTTCAAGAGTTTGATGATTGTTTTGTTGAAAGCCTCTGCTAATCCATTGGCTGCTGGATTATACGCTGTAGAAGCCAGATTATTAATCCGATGATCATCACAGAATCGAGTAAATTTCTGGCTGACGAACTGTGGTCCATTATCATGGATAATACGCCGAGGAACACCAAATCGATAGATGACATGATGTTTGACAAAGTTGATAACATTAGAAGTCTTGACTTCAGATAACGGGATTGCTTCAGCCCATTTAGAAAAGTAATCAGTTATTGCTAGAATAAACCGATGTCCTTTTGATGATGGTGGATTGATAGGACCGATGACGTCCATGCCCCAAGCTTCAAAGGGCCATGATGCCGCTGTTGGGTGTAAGAACTCCGATGGTTGATGGATAAAGTCTGCATGAATTTGACAGGCTTTACATTTCCGAGCATATTGAATGGTATCAGCTACCATCGTGGGCCAATAATAACCCATACGTCGGATACGATCTTGAAGTTTTGGACCTGGCTGGTGAGCTCCGCAGACACCATCATGTGCTTCACGGATTATCTGTTGTGCTTCTTCACCAGCGATGCATCGAAGGAGAAGACCATCATAGGCTCGACGATATAGTGTCTTCGTAGTATGATTATAATAGAATCTGAGAGACCGGCGCCGGATAGATGCTGCTTCACTCGGGTTATCAGAAAGTATGTCATACAACACAAAGTCCAGAAACGGACGTCTCCAGTCTTCAGTTACAGTGTCTATTTTATTAGAAAAGACATATTCCATAGTAGAATCGGAAGAAGACAAGGACACTTTGTCAAATTTTAATTCAGCATCAAAGTTGAGAGAATCTTCGTCTGGATTATGGGAAAAAACCAAAGCCAGATTATTTTCAACGCAGAATAGTTCTCGGTTATAAACCACTATCACTTGCTGACGTCTGATTGGTATGGCTAATACAGCAGCAAGATTAGCCAAAGCATCAGCTTCTGCATTATAGGCTCGTCGAACATGTTCGATAAAGAAACCTTCAAAGGAGGAGGCCATAGAGAGTGCTATTCGATGATAAGGTATCAAATCTTGATGACGAACTTCATACGTTCCTCTGATCTGATTGATGATAAGCTTAGAGTCTCCATAAACTTCTAAATATTGAACATCCAGATGTTTAGCGAGTTGAAGACCAATGAGCAACGCATTGTATTCTGCAACATTATTTGAACATGATTGATCCAGAGAATAAGCCCTCTGAATAGTTAATCCCTCTGGGGATACAAGAACAATTCCAACTCCGGCGACAATATCGCCGTTAGGACCTATTCTAGATACTCCATCAAAGAATAGACGCCAGGTAGAAACTTCTTCAGAAACCAGATTTGAATCCAGAACTTCATCGGGAATCTCATCATATAATTTAGAATCTTCTGGGACTGCATGAGCTGCTAGAAAATCAGCAAGAGTCTGTCCTTTAACTGACTTCTGAGGAATATAATGCATGTCATATTGGGCTAACAAGATTCCCCAATTAGCTAGTCTGGAGTTGAGAATACCAGGTTTCTTCATCATAATCCTGATGGGATTCACTCTGGAAATGACATGAATCGTTTGACCGATAATATAATGTCGCATTTTCTGAACAGCAAACATTAATGCTAGGCATTCTTTCTCGATTGGAGAATAACGCGGTTCAGCGCCTGTCATTGTGCGACTGAGATAATAAATGGCCTGTTCATGACCATCTTTATTCTTCTGGGCGAGTAATGCACCAAGAGAATGATCCATAGCTCGAACATATAGAAGAAATGGTATTCCCGAGACGGGAGGTACCAAAACTGGAGGGTTCATGAGGTACTGTTTGATGTCATCAAATGCTTTTTGACATTCTTCGTTCCAGATGAAAGATACACCTTTCTTCAGAAGTTTGTGGAATGGTCTGCAGCGTCCTGATAAGTTGGAAATGAATCTCCTGATATAAGCAATTCTTCCTTGAAATCCTCGTAGCTCTTTTAAGGTGCGTGGAGGACGCATCTCTTGGATGGCTTTGATCTTCTCGGGATCCACGTGTATACCTTTAGCGGTAATGACGAAGCCGAGAAATTTACCACTAGAGACGCCCAGGAAGGACTTAGTAGGGTTCATTTTAAGTTGATGCTGACGCATTAAATCAAAGATAGTCTTCAAATCTTGGATATGATCCTCCTTTCGTCGACTTTTGACTGCAATATCATCAACATAGCATTCGACTATTTTTCGGAGATGTTCGCAAAATATAGTGCTCATTGCTCGCTGATATGTTGCTCCTGCATTCTTGAGACCAAACGGCATCACTGTATAACAGTATGTACCGATCGACGTTCTGAAGGAAGTGTGTTTTTCATCATCTGGAAACATTTTGATCTGGTTGTATCCCGAATACCCATCCATAAATGACATTCGTTCAAAACTACATGTATTGTCGATCATGACATCAGTAATTGGAAGAGGAAACTCGTCTTTAGGACAAGCTGCATTGAGATCGCGAAAGTCTATACAGACTCGGATCTTTGCAGTCTTTTTAAGGACAGGAACAATGTTAGCCACCCATTCAGGATGTTATTCCTCTCTGATAAATCCGAAAGTCATAAGCTTGTTGACTTCAGCTTCAATTGCATCCATAATGTCTGGACGAAATCGTCGCTGTTGCTGTTTGACCGGTTTAGCATTTGACATAATATTGAGTTTGTGCATTGCGATCTTCGAATCTAGTCCTGGCATATCCTCATAGCTCCAGACGAAGACATCGATATAATCACGAATAAGCTTGATCATGTCTTGCTTATCTGTTTTTGAAAGACTTTCACTGATGAATATTGGTTTAGGAGAACCTTCTTCACCAACATCAATTTGGATCAGTTTATCTTCAGTAGGAGGTTCCCTCTGCTCGAACCTGAATTCCCATTGACCATCTAATCTTTGAGCCCATTGTTCTGATTCGGGTGATATTTCAAAATCATCCTCATCTTCATCATTTTCTTGTGGGCCATCAACAGAGACCATATTGATGGATAGAATAGAGCGATAAAGATCGCCAACACTCGTGTCAGAATCCCAAGAGAGAGAATCAGAAGACTCAGATCGTTCATCTTCAGATTGTTCGTCTTTATTGAATTTTGACTCTTCATGGACTATGTTGATAAAGGAAGTAGGAGCAATATAACCTAAACCACATTTTGTCCTTCCGTATTTTAATGGAGGAATTCGAACAGGTATTCTTCTTCCTTTTCCATTATTGAGACTGGTTCTAAAGTCATAACCCATATTTTTGATGATATTTTTGGATTGTTGACTGTAGAGACGCAGTTGTAACCTTCCAGTATCATCGTTTATGTCATCTTCTTCCAAATTAGGAGGATTCTGAGGTCCTTTATAGAAAAATATTGGATTTTCTCCCTTCTTTCGACTGGGGACCACAAAGTATGATTTCTGTATAGAGTCTAATGATACGTCTGTATGAAGAGCTTGAACAACCCCTATAGTTAGTGGCTCTAAGCTATTTAGCAATTGTAAATAACTTTGTACATAACCACAAACATCAATATACTGCAAAGGAGATGCTTCATTAATACTAGATGCTGTATTTACAACAGAAGGCTGAGCCTTATCAGACTTAGTCAGATTAATGACAAAGGGGGAAGAAGAAGAACAGTTAGAATTTTTGTTTCGATTGAGATCGATAACAAAAGGCTCAGAAGAGGTGAGCTCCCTTGGAGAAGACCGCGGATAAGTAATGCGTCCACTGACTGGAATGACTAGAGTATCTGATCTAGCCTGAGAAGATGGAGGGGGAGTGATGAGTCCACTGACAGGAATGATCAGCAAATTTTGTGAATCTTGGGAAGATGGTGCAGTAGTGCGTCCACTGACAGGAATTATCAGTGAGCCCTGGGCAGATGATGAAGTAATACGTCCACTGACCGGAATTATCAGTGAGCCTTCTTCGGATGATCTAACAGACTGCGGAGGAGTGATACGCCCTTTTACAGGAATAACAAAAGTGTCAACTTTGGATGTCTCATCTTCATTATCCATAGCTTGCAAGACTTTCGAGTATTCATCTTTGTACATGCGAGCGTCATTGAAGTAAGCTTCGACTCCTTTGAATGGGTAAAGATCTGCCACTTCTTTTTGAACCTCTCCATTATCATCAACATATTTGAAGCACTGATGAAGGGTTGAAGGAACGACATTATGTTCATGCAAGAAAGGTCTCCCCAATAGAGCATTGTATGAGCAACCATGATTGTCGATGATGTAAAAAGTAACCTTAGTACGAAGATCGCCTATTTGAAATTTAAGGCGAATCTTGCCTAAAGGCTCACTTTTTCCTTGATTGAATCCCAAGATGGTAGTGATAGTACTGGAAAGACTATGCACAGGTATCTTCAATGCATCTAACATAGCCTTTGGCATAATACTGAGAGCGGATCCTGGATCAATCAGTAAACGATCAACCTTCATAGAATCAATATATCCTGTATGATATAAAGGACGATCATGTCGATTATCCTCTAGCAGCATATCGTCCTGCGTAAAGGTAATATTTGGAATAAATTCCAATACATTATAGCAATGAAAAAAGGTCCTGTTTCCAACTTCTTGAGAAGAGTTAAGCAGGTTTCTGCTTGCAGCAGTGCTTCACTTAAAGTTTCTCGAGTCTCTTTAGAGAGGCGTAAGAGCTCGAAGATTGATAATTTAGCTGGGGTATTGGCTAGTTGAGCCAATATATCAAAATTATAAGGCTTTTCAAGTCCTGTAGGAGATGACTTCTTCAATGGTTTGTCGAAGCGGACTTGTTGTTTGCCTTTGTCAGCTGCTGTTGCTTTAGAAGGAACTGTCTCAACAGGAACATTTAAAGGCTCTTCAGTAGAGACTGGAGTTGAAGCTGTAACCGGAGGAACGTCAGAAATTTCTTCAGGAACTTCAGCATAATCTTTCAAATATACTTTTCCTGAGCGAGTTCCAGCATGAACTTCAACTTCAAATTCTGGTTCAAGGTCTATGGAAACCATGCTGCAATTCTTTATTTTGCTCTTGGTTCTTTTATGTTTGATGAAAGCTTCATTCCAGAAACCAAGGCCAACACGAGATTGATTATGTCTCATGGTGATGGCCAAAGGTGCTCGGAGTCCCTTGCCTGAGTTCAAACCTGGGGCAGTGGCTAGATCATAACCCATCTTCGCCATCAATTCACGAGATTGTGAACTGTATAAATGAAAAGCAGGTTTGTACCTATCTTCAATTTGAGGTACAGATTTTATCTTCGTAGAGAATGAATTTCCTGCTGAGATGAAAGTAGAGGTTAGATAAAAATCGGGTGTGAAACTAGAAGTCACATTGCATGACTTAGTCTTCCCGAGCTTCTTTTTAGATGAGGAAATCTTCCGAGGAGAAGAGGAAGACGTCTCAAACTCTGTCTTTAAGTCTGGGTGAATCCACATGATCTCTCCCTTCTTAGTTGTGACAGGAACAAGTCCGTCATTCTGTGCTGGTGGGATGTTTATAACTTCGAGAGTTGCTTTGGGGATAGGAACAATCCCACTTTCCACCATTAAGGGAGGGAAGTCACCGAACTGTATTGAAATTACATTTGCTGTGACTGTTTTGTCTTTGGGTGTTAATGTCACAGCTCCTGATTTAATCATCTCTTGAATCTTCCCTTTTAATACATAGCAAGACCGGATTGTATGACCCAGCATTCTATGATATGGACAGTATTTCGGATGATCTGTCTTATTGGCTTCATCAGGCTTTTTAATTTCTGGCAATTGAATCTTATTACCTTTGAGTAAGCATTCAAAGATACCCTGAACATCGTCATCATCGAAAGAATATTCTTCTTTCGGCCGAGGAGATCTCTGTTGTTGATTTGTTGGAGCTGAAGTAGCTTGGGTAGTTTTTACCTCTTGACTACTGTTTTGGAGATTGACTTCAAGAGCTTCTTTCCCTTTGCGATTGTTGGGTCGAGTACTATTGCTAGCACTCTGATTTGATTCTTTGGGAGCCATTTGTACCCCCAGACCCTTGAAGGTCTCAGCACTGACCTCGGCAGCCTTGGCACTGACAATAAAAGAAGGCCAATCTTGGAACTGAGTGGACCCTGTCCACATACTGATAATTGGTAAGAGGTTCGACTTGCAAGTGTCGATCGTAACAGCATCGGGAGTTCCAAGAGGCATTTTGAGGGCTTCTCTTCTGAATCTCTCAATGAATTCCTCAGTGGTCTCATTATTCTTCTGTTTGATTCTTATGAGGGCCGACATGGTCATATCATTGAGCCCTTCGTAGAATCGTTCAAGAAACATTTGCTTAAAACCAACGAATGAGGTAATGCACCCATCAGGGAGACTTCTATACCATTCATAAGCCGTTCCTTTGAGACATCCAATGAACACCCAAGTAAGGAGGGCGTCACTTGGTTGCAATTGATCAGTCATTACTTCAAAATGATTAATGAACTGACTTGGAGAGGTTGTCCCATCATAGAAAGAGATGGTCAGAGGTTTGTATTTTGGTGGATACGATACCTGCTTCCATTCTATCGGATAAGGCTGTTTGATGCCTAACCTTTGTAAACCATCCTTCTGTTTGAATGCCTCGAATTGAGTTTTGAGATTCTTCAATTCTTCAGAGACAACTCTCGAAGATTGTGGAGTTGTGGCTTGTAGAGTGTAAATGGGAGGAGGGACTGCAGCATATGTACCACCCCCAGCTCCAGAGTGACTTGGTGTGGTTTGTACAGGAACATTAGATTGTACCCCCAGAATAGTAGATGGTTCAGGGTTTGGAACAACATGGGTATTCAATACCACTGGTGGTGCTGTCTGTTGTTGAGCCTGCATTAGAGTGTGCATAGCACTCAATGTATCTGCCATAGCTCGCAATTGTTGTTCTAAAGAAGTAATCCTCTGTTCACGAGCCTCATTGCTAGTCGAACGTTCATGATCACTTTCTGCCATATAAGTGGTAATCATTCGAGGAATAGATGATGAAACAGTCTGTTCTGAATCATCACTGTGTGAATCAGCATCTTTTTCATGGCTTTTTACAGGAGTCAATACTGGAAAATTATACTCTCCAAGGAAGTCTTCTGTGATCTCCGGATTGCCACTTGGATGAGAAGAAGAAGAGGCTCTGGTCAAGGTTCCGGTCCTGGATCGAGTGCCGAGATAAACACCATCTTCAGAGTCTGATATAGCATCAGACCGTATGCTACCCCCAATGTTTCTGGAAGTCATGTTGACAGAAGCATAAAGAGGTTCATCTTCATCCAACATTGGTTCGTATTGAATCCGTTCGAAAACAGATTGTCTTTTTGGTGAACAACAACATTGGATGACAACCCGAGGTTGGAAGTCACAACCATACTTTTCATGGCGAATATGGGCAATGTCATAGCCAGATGGAGTGTCAATTCTCTGTTTATTTTGCAAATATTCTCGGAGATCTGTAGGAACAGATTGGGAAGTATTTGAAGATAGTTTCTGTGTAGAAACTTGTCTTTTGTTCTTCTGTCTTCTTGGTTCCTGAGTGTATAAAGACCGATTAATTTGAGCCACATAGTTCTTGGCATATTCTGCATCAGGGTCTAATATACTTGTCTCAGTGGAACCGAACCGATTCTGATTAAGCTTATTACGAAGATCCGTGGGAGATTTGACTTTAATATCAGTCTTGGATACTTGTAATTTGCCTTTCTCAAACCGAGAAATTTTGAGAGAAGGAAGATGAGTATTATTCCGACTAGGAGTCGGTAATAATCCATCTTTGGAGGATTTAGCCAAAAGGCGTTTTCCATTGTTTGATCTAGTAAGAGTACTAGTCAAATTAACTCCAGAGGTAAAGACCTTAGGAGTAGAGGAGTTGACTAAAGAGTCTTTTTCCTTGGTTGGCACAAGATGTGCAAGTTGAGGGAGAATCATTTATATGTTCTGTGGAAGAGAACCCCCAATCTGATTTTCAGAAACAGTCAAAGGACTGTATTTGTTAGCACACGCTGACTTCAGTTTGGACTTCTGGTCATATGCTGCCTTTTTATTAGCATACACTGGCTTTGGCTCAGCGTACGCTGCCTGATGTTGGCTTTTGTACGCTGCCTTTGCCGTACGCTGCCCTTTGAATGCCATACGCTCAGAATCATCAATGGCTAAAGAGCCGACTGCTGTCGTAAGAATAGAAGGAGAAGGGACTTTGACATGTCCAGAGATGGTTTTCCTTGAACACATTGACTTGGTTAAAGAACCAATTTTGTCAGCGTGACTAGGAGAAACCACTGTTGCCGTGTTCCGAGAAGCCGAAGTGTGCTTCATGGAAGTTGAAGACGTGTTCTTGTCCGCATGAGAAGTGACAGAAGCGTCTCGGATTGCTGCAGAAGACTTAGGGATATAGACGGAGTGTCCCTTCTTCTTGGCAACAGGAAGAGCGGAGGAAGTAGTGCGGCCCTCCTTCGCCTTGAGCATTTCTTCATAAGCCGATTGGTCGAATTGTACAACCATCGTCTTCTTCGTCAAGCCGATCGACGAAGTATCGCATTGAGTTGTTGCTATCTCATTGGAGGAGACAGCTTTCCCTAGCAGAGTTGCCAATTTGTTTTCCATAAATAAATTCACTTTATTTATTTTGTATCTGAGAAAATTACAACTGTAGGAATCTAATCTAGAAGACGATTACTTTATCCCTTGGACGATGCGATGAAGAAAACTCGAACTTCGAAGAACTTGGACAGCAACTGGGCAATCTCTCTGTTCTCTCTGAAAATGACCTGTAGTCTCTGATGAGGATGAAGAAACTCTTTTTTATAGAGTTCAGGATAACTGTCCTTAAGCATACGCTCAGGTAGTTACTTGACGTGTGCATAACTGCAGGGACGCGTGGCGAATTCTGATGGAGACACATTAGCGTGCGGTTGAAAGTAGTGGAGCATGTTCAGGAGAGATTGATGGCCTGGATGCCACGTTGCATAACTTCTAGAGAAGTGGATAACTGGTACAGGACACGTGAGAACGTGTGTTGACTGTAATCCTGGATATGGTTGCTGTAATACGCTGCCTCGTTGAAGGAGAGTTTATACGCTGACTTGGACAGCGTAGTGCCATAGGAAATCCATACGCTCACTTTGTGGGCAAGGAGTCATGTGAGGTCATACGCTCGCTTATTTAGCAAGGAATCATGTGAGGTCCATACGCTCACTTGACTATGTGAAGAAGGAGTCATGTGAGGTCGATATGCTCACTTGGCTGGGTGAAGAAGGAGTCATGTGAGGTTGATACGCTCACTGGAGAAGTGGCCACGTGGCTATCATCAATCTTCTTTGGTACACCATATCTTCCCATAACTGACAAAATCTTTTCGAGCGTCGTGACTGCGGATTTGACGGCTGACAGACTGTCAAAACTGACAGTAATGATGGCTTTTGTATTTATGAAGGTTACTGAGTTGTCCTCGTAAAAGACAAAACCGGCTCTTCGAAAACCTATACGACGGTTACTTTTCTCGTGACAGCTGTCTTTGCACGAAAGATGAAGTGTCAGATTCATTCCTCATTTAAACATATGCTGTGCTGTCACTTCAGTAAATAATAAAATATTTACTGAGCGTATGGCTTTTGAATGAGCGTATAATCCTGAATTGAGCGTATGGCTTCAACTGTCATCTGTCTTTAAGCGTATGGATAAAAAATGACAGCGTGTCATAATTTTCCACATCCTACAATCTAAGGTTTACCTACCAAGAAAAATGGGTATCCTAGGTATCTAGGCTATGTTGGGATACGGGGTATTGATTTACCCTATTACCTATCCTATCTCATGAATTTTACCCTCTTCTCTACCACACTCATCTACACCACTCACTCTCATGATACACTCCTATATTTATCACTCTCATAGGTTTCCTATAGGTTTCCTACTAGTTAGACAATAGGCTAACCTATAGGATACTAGTTTCCCTCACTAAGCTCTCTCACACACACACACAATATCTCACAAATACACACATACACACAATGGCAATTTATGGACTGATTTAAGTGGACTTGTGGACTGATTTGGTGGGGTTATAGGGCTGTCATATAGTGATGTTTAGGGACTGAAATGAAAGGGTTAAATGGACTATGTTTGAATGCATTAGGACAATCAAATGTGGGAAGAAACTAGACTTGTTTGGAGCTAAATGTGGGACTGATTTTGAAGTGGTTTGGTGTTAAGGGGCTAAACATGGGGGTTCAAGAGAGGAAATAGGGCAGCCAACATAGGCCAAAATAGGACAGCCATATGGGCCAAAACAGGACTGAAATTGAGGGGGCAATGACAGCCAAGAAATGAGTTTAATGGGCTATTTTGCAAGGGAAAAGTGGGGCTGATTTGTGGGCAATATAGGACAGCTCAAAGGGTGATTTGGTGGACTGTTTTGAGGGGTAAATGGGGGTATAAATGACAGCCATGGGGGGGGGGGGTTTATCTGGACAGGGGGCTGCTGAAATTGGACAGCCAAACATGGGTTTTCTCCTCCCTAACACTCCACTCTACTCACCACAATCATCTCTCTATCTCCTCCACAAACACACACATACAACTCACAACACTCTAATCTAATTCTCAATCTAATTCTCTCAAACACCTCACAAGCACACACACTCCCATGCCCCATGGCCGAACCTGTCAAGCCCTCCAAACACAACACAAACACCACACCACATAATATATAATCCTCCATATATATATATATATATATATATATATATATATATATAAAAAAAAATATATATATATATATATATATATATATATATATATATATATAGATAATGATATATATATATATATATATATATATATATATATATATATATATATATATATATATATATATATATATATATATATATATATATATATATATAAAATATATATATATATATATATATATATATATATATATATATATAAAAATTATAGGAATATGATACATTAAGAGAAACCATTCCCACACACATGAAAATTCTGAAATAAAGATGGAACTCACCAAAATCAATGCACAACAATATACATGTGTCCAAATAGGAGGTTTTCCTATTAGGACGCAATCCCACATAGTGGACACCTCTAAAAATGTCCAAAAGGACACAAAATAGTCTCTAATGGAGACACAACCATGGGACACATTCCTATGGGTTCCTAACCATTCTACATGAAAGGGAAAACTAATTTAGAGAAGGGTTTACCTATTTTTGGAGAAGGAACAATGGTGGAGCTCTCAAGAATGGAAGGAACCTTTGGAGAAGAAGAAGAAGAAGTGGATGAGAACAAGGGAAAGTGATTTTCTCTCTCCTCCCCACCCCTACACAATGTGGCCGGCCACTAGCTCCAAATGCCCCCTTTTACTAATTACAAGTTTGCCCCTCTATTGTTCTATTAGCTCTTTACAAGTTTGCTTAGGGTTTGGGGGTTAAAAATGTAAATCTAATGTTCTAATTAGGTCTAACCTAATCCATGGGGTCATGATTAATCCCTCTAACTTTTGATGGTAATATTGTGGGCCATGGCTAGTTAGTGTGTGGGCCCGCTAAGGTCAAAACTACCCCGGGTCCCCGAAACAAGTCAAAACAAGTCGGAATGAGTTAAAATTCGAACCCGACTCAAATAACCCCAAAATATTACAGTAATTAAATAAATAATTTCAAAATAATTTAAAAAAAAAAATGATAAAAATACCCCTGTTTCTGGAAACTGGGGGTGACACTTACTGAGTTTTAAGGATATTCGAGGAAAACGGATTTCATGTTGAAACTGCTCGAAAACATGGCTTAGAGTATCTTTTCATTACCTCCACTCAGTACGGCCAAAAGCGTATCATGGAGAAGTTGAAAAGTCTTTCAAGTGGTTTGTATCTCACTACGATACAACACATCGAGAGTAATCTCATCATTTGCCGAGCGCCAGTTGATGAGAGCATTTTTATGCTATGGCATGACCGGTTGGGTCATCCGGGTCAATATACGATGCTTCGCACTATGAATGCATCGCATGGGCATCCTCTTGGAGGAAATTTTTTTGTTATAAACCCGAAAAGCCTTTGCCAAGCTTGCTTGATTGGGAAGACGAATCTCAAGTCGCTCCATGTGAAACCTATGAGATTGGTTTCTCAATTCCTTGAAAGAATTCATGGAGATATTTGTGGACCAATCCAACCAACATGCGGACCATTTAAAAACTTCATGGTTTTGGTTGATGCATCGACTAGATGGTCACATGTAGTGTTGTTGTCCACCCGAAACGCAGCGTTTTCTAAACTCCTCGCCCAGATCATTAAGTTAAGGGCTCACCATCCGGATTATCCGATAAAGTCTATTAGACTTGATAATGCCGCGGAGTTTACATCGAAGACTTTCGATGACTATTGCATGACTTTGGAAATAAATCTTGAACACCCTGTTGCGTATGTTCATACCCAAAATGGCCTAGCGGAAGCTTTTATAAAGCGACTGCAAGTGATAGCGCGGACCTTGGTTATGCGCACCAAACTCCCACTATCTGCATGGGGCTACGTAATTTTGCACGCTGCAAATTTGGTCCGTCTGAGGCCCATGGCCACCCAACCACTTTCCGCGTACCAGCTGGTTACTGGATGTGAGCCTGACATCTCACATTTATGCGTGTTTGGGTGCCTAGTCAATGTTCCGATTGAGCCGATAAGGCATTCAAAATTTGGACCTCAAAAGCGACGGGGAACATATGTCGGTTATAACTCCCCGTCCATCATTCGCTATTTAGAGCCCTTGACAGGCGATCTCTTTACCGCGAGACACGCGGATTGTGACTTTGATGAGGCAATCTTCCCGTCGTTAGGGGGAGAAATGCACGCTAACGTTGATGAGGAACGACGTAAATTATCGTGGCATGTGCCCGCTTTTGCTCATCATGATTCCCCCTCTGCACATAGTAATAAGGAAGTGCAGAGGATTCTAGGTCTGCAAGATATTGCAAATCAACTGCCAGACGCATTTAGCGACCTAGCAAAAGTCACGAGATCAATTATACCTGCTGCAAATGTGCCTGCAAGGATAGACGTCCCTGAGAGACGCCATGTTCCTGTGAAACATGTTGCTCCGGTCGAACCCGTCGAGCAAAGGACGTTGCCATCGGCCGTCCAGTCCATCGCTATTCCCAAAAAGAAGGAAAGACCGGTTGGTTCCAAAGATGTTCTGCCCCGGAAGCGAAGAAATCTTGTTAAAAGCGTTTTGCCACATGAGATCATTAAGGATCACGACGATGTATTAGAAGAGCGCGTTCCAGATGAAACGCCTATTCCTAATCATGCCAATAACCTCGAAATATCCGTCAAGTACGCTAGCTTAGACGATATTTTGAAGCGAAACGAAACTGTCATCGATGATGTGTTCATATACTCAGTGGCCACTGACATTATGAGCAATGATGACATGGAACCTCGCAGCGTTGCCGAGTGTCAATGACGAACGGACTGGCTGTTTGCAAAAATAAAAGTATAAAACTTTATTGATACAAACTGTAATAAAGATTACAAGAATTCTGGGAAAATTACAACTATAGGAATCCAATCTTGATGACGATTGCTTTATCCCTTAGACGATGTGAACTGTGAAGACGAAGCCTTTGAAGTTGAAAACAACTCTGGAAACTGAAGGCAAAAGCCTCTGAAGTTGAAGACAAAAGTCTCGGAAGAATGCAGCAGCACTTTGGCAAGAACTCCTGAACTCTCTGATTTCTGATCTCTGATCTTCATCCCCCCTTGAAATGAAGACTTGAAACTCTATTTATAGAGTTCTAGAAATAACTAACTTTCAGTTATTTTGGGACTACGCAGGATGATTTGCGCAGCATTGGTTTGCGCAGCATTGATTTGCGCAGACAGTTACTGGATCGTGGGCCAACTATCATGGACACATGGCATCATTTGATAGAAATGCGCATGATCGTGCATAAACAGTTGCCACGTAATGAGCAATCGATGGCATGAATGCCACGTGTAACTTATCAGTTATATTGATGGAGTGCGCAGAGTTGAATTGCGCATACATGGTTTGCGCAGACTCAAACTGCGCAGGATTGGTTTACGCTGCCAGCTGTCAGCCGCCCTCGAGCACTGTGCGGCGCAGGAAACGAACAAACTCCTTGTTATTCGTGCTGTCAGTTGTCAGAAAAGATTTGATTTGATTTGGTAATGATGACTTCTGCCACGTCAGTCTGCGCAGTTGGAAGTGTGCGCAAAGCAGTATGTGCAATCGGATTGCTGCGCAATCTATTGTCTGCGCAATTCATCCAAATGATGGGTTTCTTGATTTCTTGACTTTGTTGATTGATGCAACTTGATTTTTTAGGACCTACAAGACCCCCTTCAAAGTTTTCAAAAGTCGATTTGATTCAAAGTTTCGAAATACTTTGAATTTTTGAATTTTGAATCAAGTTGCGCATGATGATGAGCTGTCTGCGCAAAGTGAAGTGCCCCCAAATTTTAGGCGCAATCCAAGGCAGCCGTTTCGTATTTCAAAGGCTATAAATAGCCGTCCTTTCATTTTCAATTCTTTACATTACAATCTCGAAAAATCTCCTCTGAGCCCTTACTGTCTTCCAACTCCAACGACTTGCCATGGCGCCCCGACGATCTAATGCTGTCGCCGCCGCCGCCGCGAAGGGAAAAGCTCCGGCCGAGTCATCTGACAGAGTTGCACGACGAGCATCTCGATATGAGTCCGCGCACCCCGCTCTGATAGGTAGTTAAACCGATCGAAAACCCCTTTTTAGGGTGTTTCGACTTCCTTCGATCTTCGAAACTCATCTCTTTTTAGAGATGAGTTCAAATTGTGCCACCCTTTTTAGGGTTTTTGGTTGCATAAACAGTCAGTCTTCATTTTTATGAAGGCTGTAATCCTGCGCAATCTATCGAATTGTGCTGACAGAAAGTCAGCGCAATCGATTGATTTGCGCTGGATGTCAGCGTAATCGATTGATTTGCGCTAGATGTCAGCGCAATCGATTGGTTTGCGCACCCTGATGAGATGCGCAAACTGATATTGCGCAATCTATGTCAGCGCAATCTGAGGATTGTATACTCTACTGTTTTGTTTATCTGAAAAATAGAATCTTTGACTTGTACTGATCTTCATCTGTTTTTGATGCAGTTGAAACCAATGAAGATCCAAACTATGAACATTTTGTGGGAACTTTGTCTGAATCTGAATATAAAGAAGATCCGTCTCATGTTCATTATCCTCAGTACGATCTGCCGGCTTCTCGTCAGGCAATATTGATTTCCCAGGACAACGAAACTTTAATGTGTCTGATGAATGGACAGCCTCTGGAATCAGCAGATGCTGTTATCCACAAGAAACCCTTATTCTTGTTTGGTGACGCCTTTGAAAAAGTCTCCCAGCCTAGGCCAAGGATGGAGGAGATGGTAGTCCACCGGGAAGATAGATCATTCTTCATTCCTGACATTTCTCGCTGCCTCCCTTTGTCGCGGTATGCTCATGCGAGTTACCCAAGGAAGATGGAGTGGAACATCACCCTTCTCCAGGATGCTCGTGCAGGGAAGATCTTTGTAAAGAAGGTTAACGGGAAAGATATGTTTTACAGCTCTTCTGACAGATACAGTGTTATGTTGAGAGGTTTGAGACCCGGCTGCATTCCATCGGAGAACTCCTCTATGCTGATGCCCGTCAGAACCCCTATATTCGCAAATGAATTTGCGAAGGAAGAAGGAAAATACCCTGAACAGGATATCAGAATGACTGGATTAGTGAATCCAGATTACAAGCGATGGAATTGTATTGCAAATTGGGTTCTGACAGCCTTCCAAGACAAACTCCAACAGATTAACCTATTTCAAGCAGTGCATGCCACTGTATACGGCTTTGCTTCTAACCCTCATATGTTTTTGGCCTTGGCTGAGCGATACAATTACAGGACAGGAACCTTCATGACCCCGAGTGTAGAGATGGGATTTGCACTCTACGAGATGAAGTACATCTCATACTTGCCCATGGCGGATGCTCCGTATGAGGAGTTTGTTCCCACAAATGACGAGTTGGAGAAACTCAGAAAAGAAAATGCAGAAATGGTAGCAGTGTTTGAGGAACTGCTATGCTATTACAAGATTTGCTCTTTGTACTATAAGAGTGCTACGGCCAACACTTGCTATTCTTCGAAGTGGCTGCCATACTTGTTCTTAAATCATATTGAAGAGAAGAAAACCAAGGAAAATGACAAATGTTACCCTAATTTTTTCAAACCCTTAAGTAACACGGAAGTCATGAAGATAATGGAAGAAAGTAAACATTATGATAAGGAAATGAAGGATGATTATCAATGTCCACCTTTAAAGAAAGGTGACATTTTGGAGAGTTTTTTGAGAATGGGTTACAGACCCATGTCCAAAGAAGCCCAGTTAGCAGGGTTTCTGACACACTGGCTCAGACGATTCGTGGTCCCGGGATCTAGTACAGTGGACCGTTTCCATCGCGGTGTACTTTTTGCTGCCGTCAAGCTAGTCTTCGGTTATAAGGTTGATTTGTTATCAGCAATGACCTGCAGATTGAATGCGAGTCTTCGTTTGTATGTTGACTTGATGCTGAAGGCAAAGGGAGAGAAAGAATTCCCCCGTCTTGAACTGCCGTACACTTATCTCTTTGGATGGTTACTCCTCCACTATCCAACTTTAATGGATCCTGGTATGGGACCAGTAGATGGCAGCTTCTTGCGCAGATATTCTCAGGGTAAATGGAAGTACACCTCTCTGAGTGAGTGCAGATTTGTTTTAAATTTGAACAGAGGATGGAACTTCTGTTGCGCCCGTCTCCCTGCCGGTCATGACCAGATGCCACCAAACATGGTAGATTCAAAGCTGCAGCCCTTAAACCGTGTGGCCTTTGAATGGTTGAAGACAATTCGACCATCTCATTTAGTATACCGCTTTGAAGAAGAATGCATTTTGGAACCATACCTCCCTAGCCGGTTTGCCCGGCAGTTTGGATATGACCAATTCCATGTAGGGAATGCAATCACCTGCCTTCAGGGCAAGGGTTTCTTGATTGACGGGGCCCGAGCTTGGGCCTACTACAATGCCCGTGACACAAAGGCTACCTTCTCGATGCCACCAAAGAGCACTCCTCAAGGGCCTCGGATGCTCTTCACATACTCGGTATTTTACACATCTGCAAATACTTTTGCCGAAAACTTTAATCTCGCCGATAGTTTTGCTTCTACGACAAGATTGAGGAAAGGGAGGATAGCTTTATCAATCCCTGTCAATGATGAGGCGAACGAGCCGGCGGATGCACCTCTAGAAACTTCGAGAGAAATGATGTTCCAACAAGAGGTAAACGCAGCAATGCGTATCTCTCTGAGAGTGGAAAAGTCTCCTGCCAAGAAAAGAAGAAGAGAGGAGCCTCCTGCTCCTGCAGCAAAGAAGAAATTGGTCTTGGAGCATTCTTCTGATAAAGTTACTACAAGATCCCAATCTCGGCAGCTAGCCGAGACAAATCAGGAAGCTGCTACTACACCAACTTCTGTACAGAAACAAACAGCACCAATAGATGTAGAGAGTCCTGATAGACCTCTACATAGAAAGAAGAAGAAGAAGTTGGTCACCAGAAGAAATTTAGAAGCCTCTTCTTCCAAACAACTCCTAACTTCAGTAGATGCTGCAGCAGGACTTATAATGCCATCTCCCACACCTGTTTCTGAATCAGGGAGTAAAACCCTTGAAGAGACTGAACAGAGGGAAGATCTTGACCCCAGAACTGAAGTTGAAACACTCAGAGAAAACATCATTGAAGAGGAGCTAAATATTACACGACCTCTTTCACCTGTCGCGGAGACGACTCAGCTTCCTCCTACTCCTAAGACTCTTCGTGAAGAAGAAGAGCGTGAAATGATCGGAGCTTTAGAAGATTGTTATAGCCTGCAGGAGGATCAAACCGCAACTGACAGTGGGAATGCAGCCCAAGAAGAAGAAGAAGATAAGGATGAAGAAAGCTCTTCGTCTGGAAATGTTGATGAGTATATACAGAATCCTGAAGGGGACAACGAAGAACACATATCTCTTGATACTGCCGATGATGCTTCGGATCCTAAAAAGGATATTGAAGTAGAGGCGTCCGTAGAAAAGGTTGTTAACCCTGATGAAGACGTCGAGATAGAAATATCTCCTGAAGAAGCAGCTGGTGAAGATGTTCAACAAGAGAATCCCGCCACCGAACCCCAAGGTATAAAACGAGATTTAACAATCTTCTTTCTTTAAAATAGATTGATATCTAATATCTTCATTTGTAGTTCTTGCAGATCTTGATACTCTACCAACACCTCCGATGGACCTGGCTATGGTGCCTATTCCGACGGTGGTTGTTAGTAGTAGCCATCACTTATCTTGCGGTTCTGAAGCGGGTAGCAGCCAAGCTGTCGCAATTGAAGCTACTTCCGTTCAACGGGAGTCTATTCCAGCAGGAGATGCAGTTGTTGTTAGATCAAATCAAGGTAAGACTATTTTTATTTGATCTTTTTGTTTATTGGCAAATTAGTAAAATAATAATTTTACTTTTTGTAGAAGAACAAACAGGAGGAGCAGCTAGCTCCACTCTGGCTCCTTTGTTTAAAGAGCCCATCATTCAGCAGCAAAGGATTGAGCAACCGACTACCCCATCCTCAACAGGGGTAGCTTCGACTCCTGGAACTATAGCCATCAATCAGCAAGTTGTACAATCATTTACCAAATGCTTTTTTGAATCATTGGGATCTCTTGCTCATAAGATGATTGAGGTGCAGACGGACCTTCGCCCGCTTTTGCCTCCTTCTTCTTTAGTAAAATCGTAGAGATCGACGTCGAACGCTTGTAGCCTCCTTAGGATCTTCAGGGAGTATGTCATGTAATACGAAATCGATAAAAGGAGTTCTCCAATCGTCATCAATAACTTCGACTTCAGTAAGATTGCTAAATTCAATATTACGATTGTTCTCAATACAGAACAGTTCTCGGTTAGAAATAACCACCACCTGATGCCTTTTGACAGGGATGGCTAGGACAGCTGCAAGATTGGCCAAAGCATCGGCTTCAGTATTGCAAGCTCGTCGAACATAGTCAATGAAGAAGGCTTTGAATGATGTAGCTATATTGATTGCCGCTTCATGATAAGGCACCAGGTCTTGATGACGGACTTCATAGGTTCCTCTAACCTGGTTTACAACCAATTTAGAATCACCATAGACTTCCAGATATTCAACATTCAGTTGTTTAGCTAGCTGAAGGCCGACAAGTAAGGCATTGTACTCTGCCACATTGTTGGAGCAAGGTTCATCTAAAGAGTAGGCTCTTTGGATAGTTAATCCGTCTGGAGAAATGAGAACAACTCCAACACCTGCCACTATAGCACCATTTGGTCCAATTCTTGATGCACCATCAAAGAATAAACGCCAGGTTGGAAACTCTTCGGAGATCATGTTGACTTCTAACGTCTCGTCAGGAATTTCGTCATAGAGTTTAGATGTTTCAGGCACAGGATGAGCTGCCAAGAAGTCCGCCAGTGCTTGACCTTTGACAGACTTTTGTGGAACATACACCATGTCATATTGAGCTAGCAGGATTGCCCATGTAGCCAACCGAGAATTAAGTGTACTTGGTTTCTTCATGAGTACCCGGAGAGGGTTAACTCGAGATATAACATGAATAGTTTGACCAATGATATAATGCCTCGTCTTTTGCACAGCAAACATGAGAGCCAAGCATTCTTTCTCGACAGGACTATAATGGTGTTCAGCACCAATCATAGTTCGGCTAAGATAGTAGATAGCTTGTTCATGGCCTTCTTTGTTCTTTTGGGCAAGTAAGGCACCCAATGAATGGTCCATAGCACGGACATACATCAAGAATGGAATGCCAGAGATAGGTGGCACCAAAACTGGTGGGTTCATAAGATATTGTTTGATATCGTCGAATGCTCGTTGACATTTTTCAGTCCAAACAAAAGATACACCCTTCTTCATTAGTTGAGTGAATGGTCTGCAGCGTCCAGACAAGTTCGAAATGAATCGCCTGATGTACGCAAGTCGGCCTTGGAATCCTCGTAGTTCTTTTAGGTTGCGTGGAGGACGCATCTCTTGGATGGCTTTGATCTTCTCGGGATCCACGTGTATACCCTTAGAGGTAATGACGAAGCCGAGAAATTTGCCACTAGAGACATCCAAGAATGACTTGGTGGGGTTCATCTTGAGTTGATGTTGACGCATGAGATTGAAGATAGTTCTCAGGTCTTGAAGGTGATCTTCCTTTAGACGACTTTTAACAGCAATATCGTCAACATAGCATTCAACAGTTTTGCGAAGATGATCTTTGAAAATAGTACTCATAGCACGTTGGTAAGTTGCACCAGCATTTTTAAGATCAAATGGCATCACTGTATAACAATAAACACCACGAGGAGTGCGAAAAGATGTATGCTTTTTATCTTCAGGATGCATTTTGATCTGATTATACCCGGAAAATCCATCCATAAAAGATATCCTTTCGAACCCACAAGTATTGTCAATCATGACGTCTGTGATAGGAAGAGGAAATTCATCTTTTGGACATGCTTCATTGAGATCTCGGAAGTCGATGCAGACTCGAACTTTTCCAGTTTTATTCAGAACTGGGACGACATTGGCTACCCAATCAGGATGCTGCTCTTCTCGAATAAAGCCAGAAGCGATGAGCTTCTTGACTTCATCATCAATTGCGTCCATCATTTCAGGCTTAAATCGCCTTTGTTGCTGTTTGACTGGTTTAGCATTAGGAAGAATGTTCAGTTTGTGAGTAGCAATCTTAGGATCTAAACCTGGCATGTCTTCATAACTCCAGGCAAAGACGTCGATATATTCTTTAATAAGAAGAATCAACTCTTGTTTGTCTGCTTCTAGAAGATTTTTGCTAATAAAAATTGGCCGAGGTGAATCTCTTTCTCCTACATCAATTTGAAGTAGTTGATCTTCAGTAGGAGGTTCACGTTGTTCAAATCGAAGTACCCATTGGTTATCCATATGTTGAGCCCAAGGATCTGTTTCCGGACTTTCTTCAACATCTTCATCACAGCCTTCTGGTAGTTCAACAGAGACCATGTTAGAAGATACAATTATACGATGGACTTCACCGATGCTGGTATCAGAATCCCATGATCTGGAATCAGAAGAGTTAGAACGTTCTTCACTATCTGATTCAGAACCTGCTGGGGATAACAGTGGAGGAGAAGTATATCCGAGACCTTTCTTGGTCCTGTCATAATACATTTGTGATTTTCCGTTTGGAACTGTTGTACGAATGGGAGTTCGTCTACCTTTACCATAGTTAAGGCCGCTCTTAAAGTCGTAACCCATCTTTCGGAGGATGTCTTTTGATTGTTGAATATAACGATGGAACTGGAGACGTCCCGTATCGTTAACTTTGCTATCATCCGTATAGTTAATCTTTATTTCTGGTCTTTTATATAAAAATGCTGAACTTTCACCTTTCTTTAAAGAAGGATGAATACGGTAAGAATCATCTGGATCTTCAAGCGAGACTTCTGTCTGAAGAGATTGTACGACTCCCAGTATAATTGATTGGAAGCTATCTAACATATCCAAATAACGTTTAGTATAATAAATAACATCAATATACTGGAAAGTAGGTGCTTTTTCATTGATTTGTACATCAGTATTTACAACAGGACCTTTAACCTTAGCAGATTTGGTCAAATTGATTACAAGAGGGGGAGAAGAAGAACGTGGAGGAAGCTTGTTACGGCGGAGGTCGATAACAAGTGGCTCAGAAGAGGTGAGCTCCTTTTTTTCCTTGTTGCGATTTAGATCAACAACAAGTGGCTCAGAAGGAATGAGCTGCTTTTTGTCTTTGTTACGACGTAAGTCGATAACAAGTGGCTCAGAAGAGGTGAGCTCCCTTTGATTTTCATCAGCATCAACTGATTTCTTTTGAACTGGTAAGTGAATAACCAGTGGCTTGGAAGATTGAGGATGAGAAACTCGCCCCTTAACAGGTATGATAAGAGTGTCTTGAGGTACTGCTTTTTGATCTTCTTCAGTATCCATAGCCAATACTACCTTCATAAATTCATCCTTGTACATACGAGCATCGTTGCAATAAGCTTCAACACCCTTGAAAGGATAAAGGTCCGCAACTTCCTTATGAACTTGTCCTTTGTCATCAACGTATTTAAAGCATTGATGAAGAGTTGATGGAACGACATTGTGTTCATGGAGGAATGGCCTTCCCAGGAGAGCATTATAAGAACAACCATGATTGTCAATGATATAAAAGGTTACCTTTGTGCGAAGATTGCCTATTTGGAGTTTTAGACGGATCTTGCCCAAAGGTTCACTCTTTCCTTGATTAAATCCCAGAATAGTAGTTATCGTGGTTGAAAGACTATGTACTGGTATCTTCAATGCATCTAGCATTGTCTTTGGCATAATACTAAGTGCAGACCCTGGATCTATCAGGATACGATCAACCTTCATTGAATCTACATATCCTGTATAATAAAGAGGACGATTATGTCTATTATCTTCCATTAGCATATCATCCTGAGTGAAGGTAATATTTGGGATCAGTTCCAAGACACTATGACTGTGATGACAAGAGACTGATTCCGATTCTGGCTTCTTGAGAAGAGTTAAGCAAGTTTCAGCCTGCATCAGAGCTTCACTTAGAGTTTCTCGCGTCTCTTTGGAAAGACGCAAGAGTTCAAAGATTGACAGCCTAGCTGGTGTATTGGCTAATTGAGCCAATATATCAAAGTTGTAAGGCTTCTCAAGCCCAGTAGGAGATGACTTCTTTAGAGGTTTGTCAAATCGAACTTGTTGCTTGCCTTTGTCAGCCGTTGTTGGCTTAGGAGGAATTGATACTACAACTGGTGAAGATGTAGAAGGGACCTCTTCAGCAGATGCAGGTTGTGCCAGAGCAGGTTCGGAAGAAGAAGCAGGATCCCTTTGACCTTCAGAATGATCTTTTAAATAAGCTTTTCCTGATCTGGTGCCTAACAGAATCTCTTCGTCAACAATGGGATCAAAAGATACCATGTTGTAAATCTTGGTTTTGCCTTTAGAACGAGTTTTCTTCTTGGAAGATATCTCAAATTCTGGAGCAAGATCAGGATGGATCCACATAATTTCACCGTTGTCAAGAGACAAGGGAATAAGATCTTCATTGGATGGAAGCGGGAGATTCTCAATCTCAAGGGTTGCTTTAGGAATTGGAATGACACCATGCTGTATCATCTGCGGAGGGAAATCTCCAAATTGGATTGAAACCATATTTGCAGTAACAGTCTTCTCATCTTGTTGCAAAGTGACTACACCTGCATTAACAAGCTCTTGAATCTTACCTTTGAGCACATAGCATGCTCGAGTAGGATGTCCAATGAATCGGTGATAGACACAATACTTGGGATGATCAGTCTTATTGACTTCATCAGGTTTCTTTGGATCAGGGAGTTGAATTTTGTTGCTTTTGAGTAAACACTCAAATATACTTGCCGTGTCATTTTCGTCAAAGGAATATTCTACCTTCGGACGAGGTTCCCTCGGTGGAGGTGCAGAAGGAGTAGGAGTAGATGTAGGTGGGGCCACATTGACAGCCAAAGATTCTTTATTTTTGTTCAAGTTAATGTTTAAAGTCTCTTTCGCTTTGCGATTGTTCTGGCGATTGCCACCACCTGAATTCTGATGCTCATCGCGATCAGGGTTAGACATTTGTATCCCCAATTGTTTAAACTTGTCGGCACTTACTTCAGCGGCTTTGGCGTTGACGATGAATGAGGGCCAATCTTGGAATTGGGTAGATCCCGTCCACATACTGATAATAGGTAAAAGATTTGTCTTACAAGTATCAATAGTGACAGCAGCTGGAGTCCCTGGAGGCATTTTCAAAGCTTCACGGCGGAACCGTTCAATAAAGCTCTCAGCAGTTTCATTATGTTTTTGTTTGATTTTGTTGAGAGCTGACATCATCATATCATTAAATCCTTCATAGAACCGTTCCAGAAAGATTTGTTTGAGACCTGAAAAAGAAGTAATGCAACCATCGGGCAAACTTCTGTACCAGTCGTATGCTACGCCGGCTAAACAACCGATGAACACTCTGGTAAGAAGAGCGTCATTTGGCTGAAGTTGAACAGTCATTACCTCAAAATGATTGATGAATTGACTCGGGGAAGTACTGCCATCGAACAGAGAGATTGTAGGGATTTTGTACTTTGGGGGAAACGGGACGTCCTTCCATTCAACCGGATAGGGCTGTTTAATCCCCAACCTTTGTAGATTGTCTTTCTCTTTAAATGCTTCAAACTGGGTTCGTAAGAGTTTGACAGCTTCATTGGCGTCTTCTGATGAAGAAGAAGGAGCAGGTTGAGTTGTAGTGGTAGGAGGAGGAACAGTGTTGTAAGCACTACCCCAGCTCCTGAATGGCTAGGCGTAGTTTGTACTTGCACTTGTACAGGAGGCATTTGGGGAGGCACTACCCCCAGCCCAGTATTGGCAGGTATTGAAGATGCTATGATCTCTGGACTAGTAATAGGTGCAGTTGGTGGTGTAACATGTTGTGCTACAATGATGGAATGCATACTAGCAACCATCTCAGCCATGGTTTTTAATTTGTCTTCGAGTGCAGCAATTCGCTGTTCTTGATTTGCGGAGGTTGAAGCATCTGGATCATCGGTGACAACATAAGCCGTCACTTCTCTTGGCACAGTGGAAGATACTGTTTGTTCAGAACTTTCACTGTATGCATCATAATCAGAAAACGAATCATCTCCTGACTGGAAAACAGGGAGATGACTTAATGGATTTTGAGGAAGATTCCTTTGACCGATTGTATCTCGGCTTCGAGAACGGGTATGTTGAAATACTCCTTCAGAAGATTCTTGAAGTAATTCCAAATACTGTTGGCTTGGCTTGCGGAGTCTACCATGCTTAGAGCATCTTTTACCTCCAGTGTCTCGGAAAGTCATGTTAACAGAAGCATACAAAACTTCGTCTTCTTCTGACATAGGTTCAAAATTAGCAAAAGTTAAACGATCGAAGACAGATCGTTTTGTCGTTTGACAACAGAATTGGATGATGACTTTATGATTACAGTGATGATCAGATGGTTGAGATGGAGATATTGAGACATTATCCCGTTTTTGTCTTAAATGTTCTCGAAGATCAACAACAGGACGAGGAAAGTTCCGAGGGATCTGTTCTTTGATAACATTTGGAACATGATTCCGATTCTTCAAATGTTTAGTCCCTTGAGTATACAGGGAAGTACTCACTTCATTGGCATAAGTGTCAGGATTTTTGACCTTGGAGATTTGTTTCTGATGATGTTTGACCTTCGGCATTGACTGTTTGTGTTTTACCGAAGTGGGTCGATTAAGATAAGTTCTGAGGTCAGCAAATTCACCCCCAGGAGTTTCTGTTTGAGACACTAACAGTTTTCCCTGTCTGGAACGACAAATTTGGAGAGTCGGGAGGTCCTGGAATTCTGCTATCGGAGTAGGCAGAATACCTCTTTGATTAGTACAAGTACTCTTGTTATAAAGGAAAGAAGAATCCTTGTTTGCCAGAGTTCTTGAATTGATTGGAGTCGAGACACATTGAGATGGATCTTCTTCAGTAAAGACTGAAGAAGACTGAGAAAAGACTAAAGGGCCTTTTCCTTTGTTTTGAGATGAAGGGTTAGCTAAAGAGCGTTTTCCTCTGTTATATTCCAAGTCATGAGACAAGGAAGTTTGAGAAAAGACCAATGGATCTTTTTCTTTGCTTTGAAGAGAAGGAGGAATAGTCAAAGGACTACCCTCAATGGATTGCGCAGGGGCAATAGGGTGTTTGGGAAGAGGAGTAGAATCTCTTCTTTTATTGTGAGAAGAAGGAAATTTAGCCAAAAGGCTGTTTTTCTTGGATTGCGCAGACTTGGTTTGCGCATGGGTGGAAGGTGCACTAGTCATTTGTGCATTAGAAGCTTTGGTAGGAAGTGCATCAGGAGTTCTTGTCTTAGAGTGTTTGGGATGCACCTTAGTTACAAGAGTGCTATTTTGCGCAGGAAAAGCCACTGCCAATTGCGCCAGAGTCATAGGAGTCTTCTGTTTTGACAAGGCAGCATATGAAATAGCCTGTGCAACAGTTGCAACAGATTGCGCAGCCTTGACTGCAACAGATTGTGCAGCAGTTGCTGAGACAGACTGTGCAACAGTTGGCACAGCAGTTTGTGCAGCAGTCTGATTAGCAGATTGCGCAACAGTTGGTACAACATCCTTGGTGGCAAAAATGCCAGATTGTGCAGACTTGGAGACCCAAACTGAGCACACTTTGCTCTTGGCAGAAGTGGCTACAGTATGGGAAGTGGTCTTGGAGTTGAGCATCGCCTCGTAGGCTGTCTGGTTGACCTTCACAACCAGCGTCTTCTGCGTCTTCCCGATAGACGCTACGTCACATTGAGTTGCTACTTCCTCGTCGGAGGAGAAAGTTGTCCCCAGCAGAGTCGCCATTTTGTTTGCAAAAACAAAAGTATAAAACTTTATTGATACAAACTGTAATAAAGATTACAAGAATTCTGGGAAAATTACAACTATAGGAATCCAATCTTGATGACGATTGCTTTATCCCTTAGACGATGTGAACTGTGAAGACGAAGCCTTTGAAGTTGAAAACAACTCTGGAAACTGAAGGCAAAAGCCTCTGAAGTTGAAGACAAAAGTCTCGGAAGAATGCAGCAGCACTTTGGCAAGAACTCATGAACTCTCTGATTTTTGATCTCTGATCTTCATCCCCCCTTGAAATGAAGACTTGAAACTCTATTTATAGAGTTCTAGAAATAACTAACTTTCAGTTATTTTGGGACTGTGCAGGATGATTTGCGCAGCATTGGTTTGCGCAGCATTGATTTGCGCAGACAGTTACTGGATCGTGGGCCAACTATCATGGACACATGGCATCATTTGATAGAAATGCGCATGATCGTGCATAAACAGTTGCCACGTAATGAGCAATCGATGGCATGAATGCCACGTGTAACTTATCAGTTATATTGATGGAGTGCGCAGAGTTGAATTGCGCATACATGGTTTGCGCAGACTCAAACTGCGCAGGATTGGTTTGCGCTGCCAGCTGTCAGCCGCCCTCGAGCACTGTGCGGCGCAGGAAACGAACAAACTCCTTGTTATTCGTGCTGTCAGTTGTCAGAAAAGATTTGATTTGATTTGGTAGTGATGACTTCTGCCACGTCAGTCTGCGCAGTTGGAAGTGTGCGCAAAGTAGTATGCGCAATCGGATTGCTGCACAATCTATTGTCTGCGCAATTCATCCAAATGATGGGTTTCTTGATTTCTTGACTTTGTTGATTGATGCAACTTAATTTTTTAGGACCTACACTGGCCACAATGGAAACAAGCAATCCAGGCTGAATTAGATTCCTTAGCGAAAAGAAGCGTGTCTGGACCTGTAGCTCCAACACCCCCCAATGTTAAACCAGTTGGTCACAAATGGGTTTTTCTAAGGAAGCGTAATGAGAATAAATTGTGCGATACAAGGCTCGCCTTGTGGCGCAAGGCTTCTCACAACGCCCTGGAATTGATTACGAGGAGACGTATTCTTCCGTAATGGACGTCATAACGTTCCGCTACTTAATCAGTTTAGTAGTTTCCGAAAAACTGAATATGCAGCTCATGGATGTGGTCACAGCCTATCTCTACGGGGATCTGGACACAGAGATATACATGAGAGTCCCTGAAGGACTAAAGATGCCTGAATCAAGTAGTTCTCGACCACGGAACGCGTTCTCGATTAGACTGAGGCGTTCGCTATATGGATTGAAACAATCCGGACGAATGTGGTATAACCGCCTAAGCGAATACTTGATCGGTTTGGGATACATTAATAACGAACTTTGCCCATGTGTGTTCATAAAGAAATTCACTTCAGGATACGCAATCATCGCGGTCTATGTAGATGACATGAATCTCATAGGAACCGAAAAAGACTTGTCAGAAACTGCTAATATCCTGAAGAGGGAATTCGAGATGAAGGATCTTGGAAAGACACGGTTTTGCCTCGGCCTGCAGATCGAGCACCGTAAAGATAGAATTCTTGTCCATCAAGCGAACTACACCCAAAAGGTGTTGAGACGCTTTGGTCATTTTGACGTTAAGCCATCCGCTACTCCCATGATCGTCCGCTCTCTAGACATTACTAAGGACCCATTCCGTCCAAAGGAGGACGACGAAGAGATATTGAGTCCTGAGTGCTCTTATCTGGGTGCAATAGGCGCTTTATTGTACTTGGCCCAATGTACTAGACCGGACATCTCGTTTGCTGTAAATTGTCTAGCTCGACACAGTACTGCGCCAACACGCCACCATTGGAATGGCATAAAAGACATTTTCCGCTACCTTAAGGGTACTACGGACTTGGGCTTGTTCTATCCCTACGCGGTTTTGAGTGAGTCCAACGCTCTTGGCACTCGAAACAACGCGACCCTTGTTGGCTACGCCGATGCAGGATACTTATCTGATCCTCAGAAGGGGCATTTCCAATCTGGTTACGTCTTTACCATTGGGAACACGGTAATTTCTTGGAGGTCTCGCAAATAGACCTTAGTGGCTACTTCAACGAACCACTCTGAGCTACTCACGCTCTATGAGGCGACTAGAGAGTGTGTATGGCTTCGAGCTATTATTGGTCATATTCGAAGTACATGTGATCTTCCATATGATCCAGATGAACCTGTTGTCGTCTATGTGGACAATACCGCTGTTATTGATCAAGCAAAACATGGTTACATCAAAGGGGATGCTACCAAGCACATATCGCCCAAGTTGTTCTTTACACATGAACAACAAGCGTTTCAGAAGATTGAAGTACAACACATTGGATCGGAGAATAACCGTGCAGACTTGTTCACCAAGTCACTGCCGAAATACTCGTTCCAGAAACATGTCAGAGCAATTGGACTTAGGAAACTTTCAGAGCTAGCCTAAGTGAAACATGTTTCCTGCACCCTGTTGTGTGCATGTGAGGGGGAGCGCCCCAACGAGCGCCTCCAAACGCCCTGTTGTGCGTATATCCCGCACCCTGTCGAGTGCGAGTGAAAAGGGAAGCATCCTGATGTATGCTTGTGTACTCTTTTTCCCTTCTACCAAAGTTTTTCCCACTGGGTTTTCTTTGACAAGGTTTTTAACGAGACACAGTTCAAATCTCTTATTCACTAAGGACTATTGTAATCAGGGGGAGTATCCAGTGTATACTTCTAATCCATCGTGTACTCTTTTGTCCTTCGATCAGCAGTTTTTTTCCACTGGATTTTTCCTGACAAGGTTTTTGACGAGGCACCTTTGCAATGGTTAGTTTACCCCCATCATCACTGACCTGTGTGTACTCTTTTGTCCTTCGACCAAAGTTTTTTCCACTGGATTTTCTTTGGCAAAGTTTTTTGACGAGGCACAAGTAGGTGGTCAATTTGAATCAGCAAGCTACAGACAGATGAAGAAGCTCAGAGGTGTTTACAAGCAGAGTTTGTGAAGAGCCAAGGGGGAGTGTTGTAACTCATGGTAATCCTTCATGTTCCCAAGTGACTCTGCACCTTTGTAACTCCCAAGTGACTTTTCACTTTGTAACTCCCAACCTCTCTCTCCCTATATAAAGAGAGGTTGGGATGGCTTGTAGAGACACATTGAGATATATTGATATACATTGAGAGGTTGAGCTAATTGTCCATACAACAGTAAGGATATTATTGGAATATTGTTATATTTTGCTTTCCTTTCTTAGGTAGTTTTCTTGTTTTACCAAACAACAGAAAGAAAATGTGACTGGAATCCTACATTTCCATTCCCATGAAAAATACAAGGGAATTTATTTCCTTTCCGTAAACCAAACGAGGCCTAAAAGTTACTGGGACTATATAATTTCTTCTATTTATAAGTTTGTCATTCCAAAAATTTATTCTAAGCTGTCTATTTTTTTTATTTAAGACGGTCAAATTTTTTGACAGTTCTAAAGAAATAATATTATTATCTTTAAGATTGACAAAAAATTTGACAGTCTTTCCAATATGTAGGACTGTCAAATATTTTGATAGTATGTTATCTTTAGGACTGTCAAATTTTTTGATTTTTTGACAATCCTAAAGATAGTAGCGGTGCGTGGTGGGTTTCGAGCTCTTCCTTGACCGGTTGCCAGTAGAAACATTCATGGAAGAAAGAGAAGACCAAGAAGAATGAGCTTTAATGTGAACCCCGACCACCATTCAGCCACCACCACCGTCGACGTTAGCTCCACCTCTCCGCCACCAACACCGTCTCCGACCGCTTCTCCTCTGATTGAATGTGGTTGCTTGAGGGAGATCAGGAGCTGTGCGGAGGAGACGGAGGACGAGAAGAAGGGGATGCGGAGGATACGGAGGACGAGAATAATGGGATCAAGATACGGAAGAAGGAGGGGGGATAGAAGGATTTTGAAAAGAGATAGATAGATAGATAGATAGAGAAAGTGAAAGTTAGAATATTTGAATTCGAGGAAGATTGGGGGGACTCGACAGCCCATGGTAAATAATGTGATGTTACGATGTTACGAGTAAAAGTTCTAACTACACCAAACTGGACTAGTTTCGAGTAACTTTTATATAGTGGTTTGATAAATTCTATAAAGAAAAAAAAGGGGGAAGAGGTTGGATGATTATTGCGAGTATTTAATGTGTAGGATCAGGAAGACGTGAGGACCATCAAGGAACCCACAATCTTATCCGTTGTTTAGAAAACTCATCGCTACGCCGAAATGTCTCCAGAAGACTTTGCACTTACAATTTTCTTTTTCTTTTTTTTTGAGGTGTGCGACTTTGCACTTACATCAGCACTGGTTAACTCCAAGTCTCCATGTATGGTGTACAACTAATGCATTCGGTACGACCTCTAAAAGGAGAACAAAATTTGCTCCATATCGAATAATGCAATTCGATCCCAACCACCCGGACACCACAAGGGCCACCACCACCATCATGCACCCCTCAAAGCTTCAGATCCTCCAAACTTTAATCGAGCTTTGATTAATTGATAGCTAATATACAAAAGCACCTACCAACCCAAGTCTCCAGCACTACAAAGCCAAGATAAAAGAGTTGCACGAATCAAGTAGAGCTAGCATTGTGTAGGTCACCATTGCCTTGCTCAATTCTAGCTCTTGCAATGAGGAAGCTGTGTCCTAATCTGGACAGAGAGGATGGTCTGGACACTGTTCTTGAAGTGCCGATACCGGAGGAGATGTTCGTGTCCGATAGCGGCGGCTCTAGGGGCGGCAGCAACAAGTCCGGGTGCACCAACATGATGCCGTGGGTGCGGTCGCAGCACCGGTATCACCCGTCGGCCGACTTCGACAGGGAGGCGAAGCTGCAGCTCATGCTCGGGGTCATCGGCGCGCCTCTCGTCCCTTTCTCTGTCCGAGCTCGAGAGTCGATCTTTAGCCGCAACATCAAGAACGACCCCATTGTGAGTAGAGCTCCTAATTATACAAATACTAATCAAGGACGTCGACCAAATTTATACATATTGTGCTGATTGAGTTCTCTTACATTCTTACATTCTTAGAGCATCATTAGTAAGGTTCATCGAATTTTCTAGATTGTAGATTTATAATGTAGGAGCTTGTAATTCAAATTTTTATAATTTTGATCCTATCCTACCCATAGGTGCTAATGGTTCGGCCTCTCAATTTCTATATTCTAGATTCTAGGAACTCATTTTGTAGAGTAGTAAATTTTAATTTGGAGTCCAACTTTCTAGATTATAGACTTTACATTATTTTTTTCCCCCAACTCATTATACATTGGAAAACACTGTCTTGCCCGAAGGCGGGCTAGCCCGTCCGTCGCGTGGCCGAAGCCCATTGCCTCCCCTATATGCATGGGTCTCACGCAGATTGACCTGCCAATGGAGTGGCATCACGTGGTGGCAGACTGGCCCGCAGATATGGACAAGCTAGCGGCTCTCTTCTACATTTTTTGTTTGTTTGAATTTTTGGACCCAAATTGCATTTGAGTGTCTCAACTACTGATGATACATACTCATACAGGAAACTTCGATGGCTAAGTACATCGTGCAGCAGTACATTGCCGCAGCTGGTGGGGAGAAGGCGTTGGACTCGATAAGTAGCATGTACGCAATGGGGAAAGTTCGGATGACCGATGCGGAAAGCAACGGCAGCATGAACGTTCATAAGAAGGCGACCAAGGGAGGCGGAGAGGTGGGCGGATTCGTGGTGTGGCAGAAGAAGCCGGACTTGTGGTGCCTGGAGTTGGTGGTTTCCGGGTGCAAGCTCACTGCCGGGAGCGACGGGAAGGTGGCGTGGAGGCAGGCTCCCGGGCAGCATTCGCACGCGTCGAGAGGGCCGCCGAGACCCCTCCGACGAATACTCCAGGTGGATGATTATAATTTTGCATATCATATATGTTTTGGGTTCGAGAAATATTCGATCTCGTGACCTAACCACAACTATTCCATGCATAAGTTCAATAACCATGATAAAGGAGAGATCTCTTTCCCATAGATGCCAGAACATGGCAAAGGTCTTAGCAATTTAGAGCTTGGAGGCTTGCAATATTAGCAGTGCTACGTTGTCCATCGGTTTCAACCATAGTCTCGATCTGCGAACCACGTGTGGTGTAGGAGGGAGCCAGTGAGAGGATGACACGTCTGCCTGTGGACACACTCACGGTCATCCCCCGGACCAAAAAGGTTTCCGTTGCAATATTCCATGCAGCAACCTACAACATGTGCAAATTTGTACCAAAAAGTCAATCATACGGAAGCTTGCAATATTCCATGCAGCCACCTACAACATGTGCAAATTTGCACCAAAAGTCAATCATACGGAGGTGGTTGTCACCTACTTAGCTTAATTTTCTAACCTTTGCCAACATAGTCATGGTTGATGTTTAGATAACTAATCTATGGAAGCTGCTATTTAAACCACACCAATGGCATATAGTCCACGTGACAGCCTCCTATTGGCTCATAGTCCGAGTTTTAAGAGATTCGGTGTAGCAGGAGACCAATTGACAGGTGCCACATAGGCGCGGAGATGGGCCAAATATCATTTTTTCTAATCTATAGTGTGCATCTTGACAGGGTTTAGACCCAAGGTCCACTGCCAACTTATTCTCCGACGCCGTCTGCATCGGCGAGGAGGCGACAGCGCACGGCGGTGACTGCTTCGTGCTGGGGCTGGACGCCGAGCCGTCGGCCCTCCGCTCGCGGAGCACCAAGAGGATGGAGATCATGAGGCACACGGTGCGCGGCTACTTCAGCCAGCGGACGGGCCTGCTGGTCCAGCTGGAGGACTCCCACCTCATCAGAATCAGGGGAGCGAACGAAGAGAGCGTCTACTGGGAGACCAACACGGAGACGTCGATCGAGGACTACAGGACGGTCGACGGCGTCAACATCTCCCACGGGGGGTGCACGTCCGTGTCGCTGTCGAGGTTCGGGGAGAGCGTCGAAGGGAACATGAAGACGCGGATGGAGGAGACGTGGGCGGTGGAGGAGGTGGACTTCAACATACGAGGGCTGTCCATGGAGTGCTTCCTGGCCCCGGGGGACCTGAACGAAGAGAAGAAGGGCTGCAAAGTAGAGGCAGTTGGTAACGTGTACCCACCCATCAGACTCCTGCAGGCTGGGGTCACCAAGCTTGCTTCTTCTAAGGTTGCTGCAGTGGACATTGACGAGTCGGATACGACACAGGAGAGAGACGGGAAGATTTGATATTTAAATTTGGGTTATTTACACTAACTACCCCTATGTTTTTGATTTATAACACGGGGTACCCCTACTTTTAAACTATTTACACTAACTACCCCTATGTTTTTGGTTTATTACACGGGGTACCCCTACTTTAAGGAAAAATAAAAAAATTATAACACTAACTACCCCTACGTTTTCTAAAGGGAGGGGTAGTTAGTGTAAATAGTTTAAATCAGGGGTACCCCGTGTTATAAATCAAAAACATAGGGGTAGTTAGTGTAAATAACCCTTTAAATTTCAATGATTTGTAAATATGTATGACGTCTGCTTATTTACTGCGGATGTGATCATTAGGATTAGAACTTTGAGCTCATACTTGATTTGCACTGCTTCACTTTCCTAAATTGTACGTGCACTGTAATCGCTAACTTGTGCTCGTTTAGGAGAGTGTATTTGCTCACTCTTAGTTTCAGTTAAGGTTGTGTTTTGTTCACGGTCTATTTGGATAGATGTAATTCTTTGAAAGTGTGAAAGTGACACTTACAGCAAGTTAAGTTTTTTTTGACTTGCGACAAGTGGCACTTTCCAAAATATGTTTGGATGGAGTAATTTTTGTCTGCTGCAAATGAAAGAAAAATTGGTTTGGTGTTTGGATGGTTGTTGTAAGTGAAAAAAAAGTAGTTTGGTTGTTTAGATAGTTGAAAGTGGAAGTTTTTTGGAGATGTGGTAAACCTAAGTATGCTTACCCCCCCACCAAACTTATATTATTCATTATTATTTTGTATTAAGGAGGAAATTAAGAAGTTATTATTATTATTATCATCATCATCATCATCATTATTATTATTATTATTATTATTATTATTATTATTATTTAAAAATTAAATAATAATTAATAAATACATATTTTCAGATTCTTGTTTTTAAATAATAATTAATATATACAAAAACTATTAATCATATTAATTACTAAAAACTATTAGTTAAATATATCATTATATTATTTATTAACCAATAATTAAATTAATTTCCAATAACTAAATTAATTACCATAATAATAATAAAGCAAATTAAACTAAATTAATAAATTAAACAAATTGAACATTTATATTAGTCAAATAAAACAAGTTAAACTAAACTAAATGAATATATATCTCGGGTAAAGTGCAAAAAATCCCTCGTTAAATATGTTACATTTGCACTAAAAGACCTTTTAGAATTTTTTGTCAGTTTACCCCTCCTTAAATTATATATCCGCTCGATTAGGCCCCTCCAGCCAAATATTAAAAAAATTATACCAAAAATACCCCTCCCCACCCTCCGGCGGCGCCGGCGCCGGCGAGCCCCCCTCCCAACGCCGGCGATCCCCCCGCCCCCCCGGACCCCCCCCGACCCCCTCGCCCCCCCGCCGCCGGCGATCCCCCAGCCCTCCCGCCCCCCCCGACCCCCTCGCCTCCCCCGCCGCCGGCGATGTAGTGCCCCGTCCCGCTCAGTCAATCGGAGGAATTGAAATGCCGACGGCGTTCGGCCTTAGCCTTGCAACGGCTACTCGAAGACATAGCTCGGTCGAGGCGACCGCTCGCTCAGGTGGAGTAGTTTCGGTGATCTTGCCTCATCTTAGCCTTCACATAATAAATCACATGTTTTCAACTTGCACAAGTAAGCTTAGTAATAAAAGAGATGAATCCACATAGCTAAGGGAATAATCTCGACGGGTCGAACTGAGTTAGAATATGGAAAGGTCCAACGGTCGGCTTAGAGTTGGTGCACGGCGTGCTTTGAAAATGACACTCGATCCTTCGTCCCGTGGCTTGGGAGAAGGAAAGTTGGTTGAGTCGGCGAAGTTATGTACGTAGCCTAAGTCATAGGCGTCGCCCGCATGAATGCTTCATAAAGCATGCACGGTCCTGTCGTCCAAGGCTTGGCATAGCCTTGGCTTGCCCCATGAGTTAAGTTGCGTTGCACAGCTTGTGCCATAAGTCTAGGCACCCAAATGACTTGGTCGTTCAAAGTTGAATGCGTGCACGGCACGTTCCATCGAGGCAAGGCTTGACTCGGCCTTTGCTCGTTAAGTTGTAGGCTTGAGTAAGTTAGGCAAAGTTATGCCGGTCGACCTAAGTTATTCTAAGTGCTGTCCCGCTCATTCTGCGGTTGTCAGGTTAAATAGTCCCACGATCCCAAGGCCCGTCATATAAATTAAGACTTGGGCGATAGCGTCGCGTAGAACGAAAGTCGGTTTGAGGCACGATGCACGGACCTAGCGCTAAGGCAGGAACCACGGTTGATTGAATGAGTTTTGGAGGAAGGACTATCGAATAGGCATTAAGTTGAATGAAATGATATGGTAACACGAAAAGAATGCTCGCGACCGTGGGTCGTCGAGGGGTCTCAAATGATAGATGGTTTGATATTGGTTTTGAAGGAGATGGCGACATTGGAAGAGCAATGACTGTGTGAGACGTCAGTTTGTGTTGAGTCTTGCATGGTCATTGGACAACTTGTCGACAAGGAGGAGTTTCCACGCGCGACAACCCTGGGCGCCATGGGACCGCGGCGTTCCGGAGGGAAACACGGTATAGTCGTAGCTGGACGAACCGCTCGGGTCATTCGGGAACTTTCAGCGGGGCTAGCTACTTGCGCTGAAAGGGTCGCCGAATGACAAGGCTATAGTCCATGATAGCTTGTGATGTTAGTGACCAATTCATATAGATGGGTCGGCACGGGCGAAAATTCGCGTGTGTGCCTTTGGATTGAGTCAGTTGGATGGGTGTACAGTTAGAACACAAGGTTTGGTCCTAAGATTGGCATCAACATAGGCGACGTGCTACGGCACGAGATGTGGCGTCGGGTCTTAAGTTGTCGGCATATAAGTTGCATAAGTTGGCTTGAGTTGTCTTGAGTCTAAGTCAGGAACTGCCGCAAGGCAAAGTTAGTCGAGTGGCACTTAGCCCACAAGTCTTGGATTGGGTCGGATGATGGTTTAGTAGAAAAGGGCCGCAAGGCGGCGATACGTTTGAGTTACATTGAGTTGTTGGCACGGTATGATGGATTCGTAGCACGGTCACAAGGAATGGAGCCTTATCGCGTAGCTGCGTCTCTGATTTTGGCCGAAAGGCAAGCACGACTTGATAGGTTAACGTTGTTGAGTCGACATCGATGTTGCAAGTACGGGATGGTCTTGAAATACAAATAGGCAAGGCGTCGGTCCTAAAACTCATCCTAAGGCAAGAGTAGAAAGACAATCATAAAGGGAACTAAGTTGCACAAAAGTAAATCAAATGTGTCGGGTTTGTATGGGTGGGCGAGGAGCTCATTCCACCAGTACAGCTGAGTACTGACACCCATATAGTTTACATGTGCAGGCACAGGTAGAAGCTCGTGGCGCGGAGCTCGCTTGGATGCGTCGAGGCACGGAGTTCCTTGGCGATTCGAAGCGCGTGGCCGCATGGACTAAAGACTTATACGGGACATAATGTATGGACATCGCCTTCCGAAGCTTCCGCCGGCTCAAGACTTGTAATTGAGAGATGAGAGAGAGCTGAGTGAACTTGTAAAAAGTGAGAAGAGTGAGCTTGAGTGATTGTAATCTTGGCCTTGCGCCCCCAATGTAATCGTTGTTTCAATATCAATAAAGAGCTTCTTTGGATAACTTGTGTTTGGTTCAAATTTTCGCTGCTATCATTCAATGTCTCTGTTTGGGACTTCTGTGCGACGACCCCGTCGCAGCCGCTGAGATCGGCCGTTATGGAACCCGTCTTGCACGAGCGCAATCTAGGCTCGTACGGCATCACGCCTTAGCGAGGACGATCGCTCCTACGGGAGCGGGGCGTGACATAATGGTATCAGAGCACGGCTTTACGTCCTTGGACTATCGATTGAATTCTTTAACTCGTTGTTCCGCAAACTCTGATTGTGCTTCCGCAAGTTGATATCGTTGGTGTGCTCTCTCTCAATTGTTCCACGGGATGTCCATACAATAAGTCTATCTATTTTGCAAAACATAGGAGAACAGTTTTTGATAGGAAACAAAAAGAGGGTTTACGTAAGCACGGTTGGCTAAGTCGGGCTGGGCATATACACCAAGGATTGTGTCGACCTTAGCAAAGTCGAGTGCGGGATTCATAATATTTCGAACAAGGATGGGTTGGACTCGATTGAGTAAAGTGAGTCGACTATCGATGTGGGTGCTATCGAGCGACGATAACGTCGATGCGATATAAACGAGCGTGCTTGAAATTAAGGAATCGTTCGGACGAAAATTCGAGGAAGTAGATTGTGAATCGAATGATAGTTTTGAGGATTTGTTGAATGACTTCATTCCTGAGTGGTGTATGCGATAGTCTCAGGAATGTCGATCGATCGGTTGAGGATTCGGGGTGTCCGTGAGTCTATCAGCATGCGTCGCACATATGCAAAGTCGTAGATCGGGTGCGATTGAATGAGTCGTTGTCTGGAAGTTTGATGAGTAGATTCGAACAACTTAGAAATTGACGCGCACGAAACGTGCACGGGATTGAAGATTATGTGAAGTATGAAATGCAAGAATGATTGAGTAGGTGAAATCGAATTGGGGAAAAGTTAGGGTGTACAAATGGATAACTTGATCGAGGAAATTGATACGGATCATATACAAAAAGTTACCACGACAGGTAGACAACGTGCATGAAGGGTTTGATTTTGGAAGTTACGCGAATGACTCTAAGGATTGGATTGAATGTTGGTCGATGACTTAAGATAGACGGATGAACAATACGCAAATTTGGGTTTGAGGAAATTGATGTTGTAAATGATTCGAGGGATAATGATCGGACTTGAATTTGAATGACAAGGAGACTATCCAGTCGGACGATAGCATCGTTCGTACGACTCGAAACTTGTTGTAAAAGAAGATCGTCAGGTTACGCATATCATCGATGGTATTGAGGCGTATCAAAGATCGATATGCGATAACTCGGGGGTACTCTGACTCGGCAAATGACGATCGTGCAAGTGTTATTGTTCGGTTAGATGCGATACTTAGGATTTTGATCGAGATGGATGTTGGATGAAAATGATTGTGTCTTGATGGTTACACAGATAGCCACAACGTCGACGATCTTGTCTTGCGCGAGCGCAACTCTAGCCTCGCACATGCGTTGCGTCGGATTTGGGGCGATCGTTCCGCGTGAGCGTTGACATGGTAATTCATGTCGCGGAAACGATCGAACTCGGAAAATTTGGACGCGGCAACTTTGATTGTATCGACTTGTTGGCTTGATGCGAAGGTGAACTCGAGGATTTGTAGGACTTGTGATTAGATGATTGAATAAACTTGAGGATGGAGTAAGTCTAATCCGTGCATCGAGAATGAATTAGTCTAGACACAAAATAAGAGTTACGTCCCGATGAGAATGATTATCTCGCGGGAGCGTGCATGGTGATTCATGCCCACCGTGGATAATCTGACTCGCGTGAGATCGGGGCACAACATATTGTTAAGTCAGACGACCTTGTGATCGATTACGTAAATTGGAATAGATGACTTCGGAAGTATGGAATGTGAGTTATGGTTTAGTGATGAATTATGTCGTAGCGTGCTTGAATTGGAAGGATTGATAGGCGGATTATTTCGAACGTGTTCGAAGAGATAGACTATAGGAAGATGGTTTGTTGAGCGAGTGAGATTGATATGTTAAGGAATTGGTTGAAACGTAAGTTATCGTAGGATGGCTTTGCTGAATGACTCAGACCCCGTGCGGCAAAATGTTGGGATGTGTGTAGGCAATCTATGCTCGAAGTTTAGAAATCGGAGTGATGCGAGCTTGGGTAGAAAAACCCCGTACTATCAACTTGGTTTGACCTTAGGATGGGGTCAGTGTTGATATCGTTGTTTGGGAACTATGATTCCAATACTGACGGAAAGACATAGCCTAGCAGTTAGGCAGATGTTCCGGTGCGGAGCGATAGGAATGGTGAAGGCACCACTCATGAGGCTCGGTTGACATGCATGTATATCAGGGACGCTTGAATGCGTGCGTGATCCGACTCCAGTGGCGATGGCGGGATTCGCTATCATGAGGCTTGGTTGAAATGCATGTATTTTGGGGACGCCTAAGATATGTGCACGATCCATACTAAGTGATACGTTGAATTCAAGTGAGACTTGAGGAATGGAAAAGTGTCGAGGATGTTGAAATTATTTTGAAGAAAAGATTGAGGGTAGTGCGAGCGTGACTCAGATTGAGAAAACACATAGGCGTAGTTTGTACGAGAGTCTTGAATGTTGAGTAAAGTGACAAGTCGATAAGTGTACTCAGTTAGTTTCGAGGACGAAACTTTTTCTGAGTGGTGTATGATGTAGTGCCCCGTCCCGCTCAGTCAATCGGAGAAATTGAAACGCCGACGGTGTTCGGCCTTAGCCTTACAACGGCTACTCGAAGACATAGCTCGGTCGAGGCGACCGCTCGCTCAGGTGGGGTAGTTTCGGTGATCTTGCCTCATCTTAGCCTTCACATAATAAATTGCATGTTTTCAACTTGCACAAGTAGGCTTAGTAATAAAAGAGATGAATCCACATAGCTAAGGGAATAATCTCGACGGGTCGAACTGAGTTAGAATATGGAAAGGTCCAACGGTCGGCTTAGAGTTGGTGCACGGCGTGCTTTGAAAATGACACTCGATCCTTCGTCCCGTGGCTTGGGAGAAGGAAAGTTGGTTGAGTCGGCGAAGTTATGTACGTAGCCTAAGTCATAGGCGTCGCCCGCATGAATGCTTCATAAAGCATGCACGGTCCTGTCGTCCAAGGCTTGGCATAGCCTTGGCTTGCCCCATGAGTTAAGTTGCGTTGCACAGCTTGTGCCATAATTCTAGGCACCCAAATGACTTGGTCGTTCAAAGTTGAATGCGTGCACGGCACGTTCCATCGAGGCAAGGCTTGACTCGGCCTTTGCTCGTTAAGTTGTAGGCTTGAGTAAGTTAGGCAAAGTTATGCCGATCGACCTAAGTTATTCTAAGTGCTGTCCCGCTCATTCTGCGGTTGTCAGGTTAAATAGTCCCACGATCCCAAGGCCCGTCATATAAATTATGACTTGGGCGATAGCGTCGTGTAGAACGAAAGTCGGTTTGAGGCACGATGCACGGACCTAGCGCTAAGGCAGGAACCACGGTTGATTGAATGAGTTTTGGAGGAAGGACTATCGAATAGGCATTAAGTTGAATGAAATGATATGGTAACACGAAAAGAATGCTCGCGACCGTGGGTCGTCGAGGGGTCTCAAATGATAGATGGTTTGATATTGGTTTTGAAGGAGATGGCGACATTGGAAGAGGAATGACTGTGTGAGACGTCAGTTTGTGTTGAGTCTTGCATGGTCATTGGACAACTTGTCGACAAGGAGGAGTTTCCACGCGCGACAACCCTGGGCGCCATGGGACCGCGGCGTTCCGGAGGGAAACACGGTATAGCCGTAGCTGGACGAACCGCTCGGGTCATTCGGGAACTTTCAGCGGGGCTAGCTACTTGCGCAGAAAGGGTCGCCGAATGACAAGGCTATAGTCCATGATAGCTTGTGATGTTAGTGACCAATTCATATAGATGGGTCGGCACGGGCGAAAATTCGCGTGTGTGCCTTTGGATTGAGTCAGTTGGATGGGTGTACAGTTAGAACACAAGGTTTGGTCCTAAGATTGGCATCAACATAGGCGACGTGCTACGGCACGAGATGTGGCGTCGGGTCTTAAGTTGTCGGCATATAAGTTGCATAAGTTGGTTTGAGTTGTCTTGAGTCTAAGTCAGGAACTGCCGCAAGGCAAAGTTGGTCGAGTGGCACTTAGCCCACAAGTCTTGGATTGGGTCGGATGATGGTTTAGTAGAAAAGGGCCGCAAGGCGGCGATACGTTTGAGTTACATTGAGTTGTTGGCACGGTATGATGGATTCGTAGCACGGTCACAAGGAATGGAGCCTTATCGCGTAGTTGCGTCTCTGATTTTGGCCGAAAGGCAAGCACGACTTGATAGGTTAACGTTGTTGAGTCGACATCGATGTTGCAAGTACGGGATGGTCTTGAAAGACAAATAGGCAAGGCGTCGGTCCTAAAACTGATCCTAAGGCAAGAGTAGAAAGACAATCATAAAGGGAACTAAGTTGCACAAAAGTAAATCAAACGTGTCGGGTTTGTATGGGTGGGCGAGGAGCTCATTCCACCAGTACAGTTGAGTACTGACACCCATATAGTTTACATGTGCAGGCACAGGTAGAAGCTCGTGGCGCGGAGCTCGCTTGGATGCGTCGAGGCACGGAGTTCCTTGGCGATTCGAAGCGCATGGCCGCATGGACTAAAGACTTATACGGGACATAATGTATGGACATCGCCTTCCGAAGCTTCCGCCGGCTCAAGACTTGTAATTGAGAGATGAGAGAGAGCTGAGTGAACTTGTAAAAAGTGAGAAGAGTGAGCTTGAGTGATTGTAATCTTGGCCTTGCGCCCCCAATGTAATCGTTGTTTCAATATCAATAAAGAGCTTCTTTGGATAACTTGTGTTTGGTTCAAATTTCCGCTGCTATCATTCAATGTCTCTGCTTGGGACTTCTGTGCGACGACCCCATCGCAGCCGCTGAGATCGGCCGTTATGGAACCCGTCTTGCACGAGCGCAATCTAGGCTCGTACGACATCACGCCTTAGCGAGGACGATCGCTCCTACGGGAGCGGGGCGTGACATAATGGTATCAGAGCACGGCTTTACGTCCTTGGACTATCGATTGAATTCTTTAACTCGTTGTTCCGCAAACTCTGATTGTGCTTCCGCAAGTTGATATCGTTGGTGTGCTCTCTCTCAATTGTCCCATGGGATGTCCATACAATAAGCTATCTATTTTGCAAAACATAGGAGAACAGTTTTTGATAAGAAACAAAAAGAGGGTTTACGTAAGCACGGTTGGCTAAGTCGGGCTGGACATATACACCAAGGATTGTGTCGACCTTAGCAAAGTCGAGTGCGGGATTCATAATGTTTCGAACAAGGATGGGTTGGACTCGATTGAGTAAAGTGAGTCGACTATCGATGTGGGTGCTATCGAGCGACGATAACGTCGATGCGATATAGACGAGCGTGCTTGAAATTAAGGAATCGTTCGGACGGAAATTCGAGGAAGTAGATTGTGAATCGAATGATAGTTTTGAGGATTTGTTGAATGACTTCATTCCTGAGTGGTGTATGCGATAGTCTCAGGAATGTCGATCGATCGGTTGAGAATTCGGGGTGTCGGTGAGTCTATCAGCATGCGTCGCACATATGCAAAGCCGTAGATCGGGTGCGATTGAATGAGTCATTGTCTGGAAGTTTGATGAGTAGATTCGAACAACTTAGAAATTGACGCGCACGGAACGTGCACGGGATTGAAGATTATGTGAAGTATAAAACGCAAGAATGATTGAGTAGGTGAAATCGAATTGGGGAAAAGTTAGGGTGTACAAATGGATAACTTGATCGAGGAAATTGATACGGATCATATACAAAAAGTTAGCACGACAGGTAGACAACGTGCATGAAGGGTTTGATTTTGGAAGTTACGCGAATGACTCTAAGGATTGGATTGAATGTTGGTCGATGACTTAAGATAGACGGATGAACAATACGCAAATTTGGGTTTGAGGAAATTGATGTTGTAAATGATTCGAGGGATAATGATCGGACTTGAATTTGAATGACAAGGAGACTATCCAGTCGGACGATAGCATCGTTCGCACGACTCGGAACTTGTTGCAAAAGAAGATCGTCAGGTTACGCATATTATCGATGGTATTGAGGCGTATCAAAGATCGATATGCGATAACTCGGGGGTACTCTGACTCGGCGAATGACGATCGTGCAAGTGTTATTGTTCGGTTGGATGCGATACTTAGGATTTTGATCGAGATGGATGTTGGATGAAAATGATTGTGTCATGATGGTTACGCAGATAGCCACAACGTCGACGATCTTGTCTTGTGCGAGCGCAACTCTAGCCTCGCACATGCGTTGCGTCGGATTTGGGGCGATCGTTCCGCGTGAGCGTTGACATGGTAATTCATGTCGCGGGAACGATCGAACTCGGAAAATTTAGATGCGGCAACTTTGATTGTATCGACTTGTTGGCTTGATGCGAAGGTGAACTCGAGGATTTGTAGGACTTGTGATTAGATGATTGAATAAACTTGAGGATGGAGTAAGTCCAATCCGCGCATCGAGAATGAATTAGTCTAGACACAAAATAAGAGTTACGTCCCGATGAGAATGATTATCTCGCGGAAGCGTGCATGGTGATTCGTGCCCACCGTGGATAATCTGACTCGCGTGAGATCGGGGCGTAACGTATTGTTAAGTCAGACGACCTTGTGATCGATTACGTAAATTGGAATAGATGACTTCGGAAGTATGGAATGTGAGTTATGGTTTAGTGATGAATTATGTCGTAGCGTGCTTGAATTGGAAGGATTGATAGGCGGATTATTTCGAAATTGTTCGAAGAGATAGACTATTGGAAGATGGTTTGTTGAGCGAGTGAGATTGATATGTTAAGGAATTGGTTGAAACGTAAGTTATCGTAGGATGGCTTTGCTGAATGACTCAGACCCCGTGCGGCAAAATGTTGGGATGTGTGTAGGCAATCTATGCTCGAACTTTAAAAATCGGAGTGATACGAGCTTGGGAAGAAAAATCCCGTACTATCAACTTGGTTTGACCTTAGGATGGGGTCAGTGTTGATATCGTTGTTTGGGAACTATGATTCCAATACTGACGGAAAGACATAGCCTAGCAGTTAGGCAGATGTTCCGGTGCGGAGCGATAGGAATGGTGAAGGCACCACTCATGAGGCTCGGTTGACATGCATGTATATCAGGGACGCTTGAATGCGTGTGCGATCCGACTCCAGTAGCGATGGCGGGATTCGCTATCATGAGGCTTGGTTGAAATGCATGTATTTTGGGGACGCCTAAGATATGTGCACGATCCATACTAAGTGATACGTTGAATTCAAGTGAGACTTGAGGAATGGAAAAGTGTCGAGGATGTTGAAATTATTTTGAAGAAAAGATTGAGGGTAGTGCGAGCGTGACTCGGATTGAGAAAACGTATAGGCGTAGTTTGTACGAGAGTCTTGAATGTTGAGTAAAGTGACAAGTCGATAAGTGTACTCAGTTAGTTTCGAGGACGAAACTTTTTCTAAGTGGTGTATGATGTAGTGCCCCGTCCCGCTCAGTCAATCGGAGGAATTGAAACGCCGACGGCGTTCGGCCTTAGCCTTGCAACGGCTACTCGAAGACATAGCTCGGTCGAGGCGACCGCTCGCTCAGATGGGGTAGTTTCGGTGATCTTGCCTCATCTTAGCCTTCACATAATAAATCGCATGTTTTCAACTTGCACAAGTAGGCTTAGTAATAAAAGAGATGAATCCACATAGCTAAGGGAATAATCTCGACGGGTCGAACTGAGTTAGAATATGGAAAGGTCCAACGGTCGGCTTAGAGTTGGTGCACGGCGTAATTTGAAAATGACACTCGATCCTTCGTCCCGTGGCTTGGGAGAAGGAAAGTTGGTTGAGTCGGCGAAGTTATGTACGTAGCCTAAGTCATAGACGTCGCCCGCATGAATGCTTCATAAAGCATGCACGGTCCTGTCGTCCAAGGCTTGGCATAGCCTTGGCTTGCCCCATGAGTTAAGTTGCGATGCACAGCTTGTGCCATAAGTCTAGGCACCCAAATGACTTGGTCGTTCAAAGTTGAATGCGTGCACGGCACGTTCCATCGAGGCAAGGCTTGACTCGGCCTTTGCTCGTTAAGTTGTAGGCTTGAGTAAGTTAGGCAAAGTTATGCCGGTCGACCTAAGTTATTCTAAGTGCTGTCCCGCTCATTCTGCGGTTGTCAGGTTAAATAGTCCCACGATCCCAAGGCCCGTCATATAAATTATGACTTGGGCGATAGCGTCGCGTAGAACGAAAGTCGGTTTGAGGCACGATGCACGGACCTAGCGCTAAGGCAGGAACCACGGTTGATTGAATAAGTTTTGGAGGAAGGACTATCGAATAGGCATTAAGTTGAATGAAATGATATGGTAACACGAAAAGAATGCTCGCGACCGTGGGTCGTCGAGGGGTCTCAAATGATAGATGGTTTGATATTGGTTTTGAAGGAGATGGCGACATTGGAAGAGGAATGACTGTGTGAGACGTCAGTTTATGTTGAGTCTTGCATGGTCATTGGACAACTTGTCGACAAGGAGGAGTTTCCACGCACGACAACCCTGGGCGCCATGGGACCGCGGCGTTCCGGAGGGAAACACGGTATAGCCGTAGCTGGACGAACCGCTCGGGTCATTCGGGAACTTTCAGCGGGGCTAGCTACTTGCGCTGAAAGGGTCGCCGAATGGCAAGGCTATAGTCCATGATAGCTTGTGATGTTAGTGACCAATTCATATAGATGGGTCGGCACGGGCGAAAATTTGCGTGTGTGCCTTTGGATTGAGTCAGTTGGATGGGTGTACAGTTAGAACACAAGGTTTGGTCCTAAGATTGGCATCAACATAGGCGACGTGCTACGGCACGAGATGTGGCGTCGGGTCTTAAGTTGTCGGCATATAAGTTGCATAAGTTGGTTTGAGTTGTCTTGAGTCTAAGTCAGGAACTGCCGCAAGGCAAAGTTGGTCGAGTGGCACTTAGCCCACAAGTCTTGGATTGGGTCGGATGATGGTTTAGTAGAAAAGGGCCGCAAGGCGGCGATACGTTTGAGTTACATTGAGTTGTTGGCACGGTATGATGGATTCGTAGCACGGTCACAAGGAATGGAGCCTTATCGCGTAGTTGCGTCTCTGATTTTGGCCGAAAGGCAAGCACGACTTGATAGGTTAACGTTGTTGAGTCGACATCGATGTTGCAAGCACGGGATGGTCTTGAAATACAAATAGGCAAGGCGTCGGTCCTAAAACTGATCCTAAGGCAAGAGTAGAAAGACAATCATAAAGGGAACTAAGTTGCACAAAAGTAAATCAAACGTGTCGGGTTTGTATGGGTGGGCGAGGAGCTCATTCCACCAGTACAGTTGAGTACTGACACCCACATAGTTTATATGTGCAGGCACAGGTAGAAGCTCGTGGCGCGGAGCTCGCTTGGATGCGTCGAGGTACGGAGTTCCTTGGCGATTCGAAGCGCGTGGCCGCATGGACTAAAGACTTATACGGGACATAATGTATGGACATCGCCTTCCGAAGCTTCCGCCGGCTCAAGACTTGTAATTGAGAGATGAGAGAGAGCTGAGTGAACTTGTAAAAAGTGAGAAGAGTGAGCTTAAGTGATTATAATCTTGGCCTTGCGCCCCCAATGTAATCGTTGTTTCAATATCAATAAAGAGCTTCTTTGGATAACTTGTGTTTGGTTCAAATTTCTGCTGCTATCATTCAATGTCTCTGCTTGGGACTTCTGTGCGACGACCCCGTCGCAGCCGCTGAGATCGGCCGTTATGGAACCCGTCTTGCACGAGCGCAATCTAGGCTCATGCGGCATCACGCCTTAGCGAGGACGATCGCTCCTACGGGAGCGGGGCGTGACAGGCGATCCCCCAGCCGTCCCGACCCCCCCTCCTTCGCCGGCCCAGACCCCCCCGCTCCCTCGTCGGCCCCGACCCCCGACTCCCTCGCCGGCGAGCGACCCCCCCCGCCCCCCTCCCCCCGCCCGACCCCCCCCCTCCGCCTTCGTCGCCGCCGGCGAACACAGCCGAAGAAGGGGAGGGGAGGGGTAAAATTGTCACTTGGGGGCAAAATGAACATATTTCAAACTTTTGGGAATTTTAAGAGCATGGGGTCTTTTAGTGCAAAAGTAACATATTTAACGAGGGGTTTTTTGCACTTTACCCTATATATCTCTTTGTTTATCTTTTGTAAAATAAAGTAAAAAATAAATAAAACATAAATAAGTTAATAACAAATGTTTTTTTTGAGAGAACAAAATATCTTAACATATTGATTAAGACCACCGCCACCACCATTTATATTCCTTTCCTCTTCCTCTCTACTGTTCCCTTTCCTCACCATCATCACCACAAGACCACCGCCACCGCAGCTGTCCTTCACCGCCACTGTCGTCGTTCTTCTTCTCCTCTCTCTCTGGATCTGAAAGGAGGGGGACACCGCGCCCAACATGCGCCACCACGGCCGGCAGTCCACTATACTCTTCTTCTTCCCCTCTCTCTTTCTCTGGATCTGAAAGAGGCTGCGCCCACCGTGCGCCACCGAGCTCGCATGTCGGTGCTCGTCCATCGAGCTGGCCCACCTGTCGAGTACGGTTCGACGGCCACGGTGGCCATGTTGGTGCACGTCGTCCGCCTCGTCGGTGCTCGCCGTCGGTGCTTGCCCACCAATCGAGTACGGCCAGGGTGGCGGTGCTCGTAGTCTCTTTGTATTTTTCTTTTTCTCTCTTCACTTACCATGCACTTCCCCCCAATTTTTGATGCAACTGGATGTTGAAAAAAAAGCATGGGACAGTTACCACGCAGTTGCTGCAATTTGTCACGCCCCGATTCGATAGAATCGATAGTCGTCCCCCGGACGTGATGCCGTGCAAGCCTAAGTTGCGCTTGCACAAGGCGGTTCATAAGGTTATCCGAAACAACAGCATATGTAAGAGTACGCAGAGAAATTGAACACATTCATTTAGAAATGGAAACTTGCATTTTCATTGATAATAAGTTAGGTTACAAACTCGATTACAAAAGAGGCCTCGTGGGCTCACAACCGACATCGATGAGATAGTCATTCCATATATTTACATCCCTTTTTACAAACATCAAAATGACTCTCTAAGACCTGGGATCGGCGAGATTTTGTGACTCATGATGCAGTTGGGTCGGAGTCTTCAAAATGTTGCAGAGCTAGCCTTCGCTCTAGCAAGGCTTCAAAAGAAAGGAGCGTCGCCTTCAGTTCCTTGGCACGCTATCCTGGTCCCGAGTACCTGTTGAGAGCGAGGGTCAGCACTTTACACTTTGTGCTGGTGCGTGGCAATTTAAATCTCGTGCTCTCATTTGTTAAAGAATTCAAGTGAGCGTGCATGCAAATATTTAATGAAGTTGCTAGCCATCCTACTCAATTCAAACTTATATTTGAAGGCACAACCGAATAATGACGATAGATTTTACCCCCGGCAGAGCGCGCCGTCGTGGCGTAAACTTACCATGTTCTTCCCTGTCATGTGGATAATAATAAAACGTAATAGAGTGCGTTCGTGAAGGTTACTGGCATGACAAACCATCCTGGACATATAGCTTGGTAGACAGAGGTCCTTCAGCGCGGGTAGCGAGTCCCGTTGAAAGCCACTGCCTACCGTGGCATGCATCCGGCATAGCTATCCGTGTTTCTTCTTAGGCCGGAACGGTCCCGTGGCCTCGGGATACCGTCCGAAGAAACAATCGCCCTTGTCGACAAGTTGTCCATGACCGTGCTAAGTTAATTTGTTATTTCAAGGCACATCTGTCACGACCCGATCCCAACAAGTTGGGTCGAACCGGATCATGCCCAGCCTGCACCGTTGTTGAGACGACGACAGTAAGCTGTTCCAGTAGCAGGTAACCATACAACAACACTATATTTGTCACAACTCAACATCGGGAAATGAAACTTTATTAAACTTGAACTTTAAATACAAATGGGAAAATGTTCTGAAATGAAATAACAGAAATAAAAAAAACAACAATGCAGAAAAAGAAAAACTATCTATCAGCCGGATCATCGGCCTCAGTCCCAACGTCCTCCAATGGGGACTCTGGCAGCACTACCGGGTACAACACAGGGTCGTAGTAGCTGCTGATTAACAGCTCAGCATCCTCAATGTCCCCTAAAAATGTATCTCCAGTCAGGAGGGAGCAAAGTACAATTCATGCTAATTTAACAGTTAAATTAAATAATAGAATCATGCAGTTCTAAACAGTTTAAATATGATCAAAATTTTCAGCAGTAAAACAGTGTGATTTGAACAGGCAATGAAATATGACCGGCTTGGGTTTGTTACAGTAAAGGATAGGGGATTTGTTACAGTATGGTCATACTCATTACACTATTCCCCCAGTCCCCAGTAGTTACAGTGCTCTCAGAGAGAGTTTCGTGTTTGCATCGTGGTTTAAACTTGCAGTAAAGCGATTAATTAAATAACTGTAAACTAACACAAACTATACTTGCCTCAAAGGATTTGACTGGAGAGGTAGAAGACTTCGAGACAGGAAATCAGAATCGTCCTCGAATTCCTACATTTGAGAAATTGACTCAGATTCCAGGTTTACCAATCTAGCTACGCTAGTTGAAATCTCTATTTGTGTCCTAATCCAATTTTAATTCTTTAATTAACAAAACACGAAAGCACGATTATTTGTGCGTTGATTTAGTACAAGGGAAAAAGATCGTTTTAAACTTTTGAATTCGGAAAACTTCGTCGATACCAGATTAATTCTTAAAACTTGGTATTTTCATAGTTTATAAATTTAAAGCTAATTTTCTTATTTAGTGAGAAATACATGATTTTTAATTAAATAAAAACTGTTAGATTTTAGGTGAGAAAATCTTAATTATTTTTATACGAAAATACTTTTTATTCAATTTTACTCGTTTAATACAAAAACTCGCAAAACCAGAAATAACTAAAATCTAAGATACCAAATACAGTTACAGACCACAGCCAGCTGAGATTATGCCCATTACAATTTATTTACATAAATTGAAATAAGACAAAACTGCCGTTAGTCCTAAACTTTAAATATGAATAAAATATGATCAGAATTAAATAGTAAAAATAAAGATAAAATATAGAGTCTCAGATATGGTCAATCCTCAACTGGGCTAATGCCTCAACGTCCGGGCGAAGCCGATTTCGTTTGCACTTAGCCGGGTCCATTGACCGATACGGTCGTCACCCAAAACCAAATATCAAATAAAATTCCGAAATCCATTTTAAATTCATTTTTAAAACAATCTAGAATTTACGAAAAAATTCGGCATCATCTCCTCTGTTTTTGGTCAACCCAAAAACTGGGAAATAGCGCCGATACTTTCCTGCAAATCCCAAACCAGGGAAACCCAAATATGTATATATATAATAATCCACAACCAATCCACAGAATAATCGGAACGACCCGAATAATTTCGAAAATCCGATTCCAACCCAAAAACTCACAGAACGCTACCGAAAAAATCGGGAAAGCCAAAACATACCAAAAACTAATTCCCGAAATATTCCGAAAATCCAAAATAATCCACAGAACCTTTCCGAAGGTTCCGAAAAAATACAACGTCGCTAAAACCGAATTCCCAAAGGGAATCGGGGACCATTTCTCATCATAGACTATATGAAAAAGAGACGGGACATGGGTTATACCTCAGGTTGCTCGGCTAGACCTCTCAGATGTAAATAATAGGAAGAAAATAGAGATTCGGACAGCAAAATAATCCCGGGACAGCGCCCAAAGTGAAATCCAGTTCCTGGTCGGGAACAGAAAGTCTCAGAACGCGGATCGGGGTGTTGGGGCGACAGCGGACAGCGGCAACGCTGCCACAGAACAGTGGATCGGGGCACGTCGGGGACGCGCGGAAGCGGGGAGGCCGAACTAGGGCTCGGGCAGGAGGGGGCTGCGGGATCCAGGGTCGGTCGTCGACCGAAGGGTGGCCGACAGGGGGGTCGGGGAGCGCCGGGGACGCGCTGGGCGGAGGCCGGCCGGGCTCGGCCAGAGGGGGCGCGAAGGGCGGCCGGAGCGCGGGGCGTCGGGCATGGAGGAGGTCGGAGGGGAGTCGCGGGGTCAGCGGCGTCGGGCTGGGGAGCTCGGCCACGCGGGGCTCGGGCGCGGCGCACAGGTTGGCCTCGGGGCTCAGGGCGAAGGCTTTGGGAGAGCCGGCGGGAAGGGTCGGGGAGAGAGGTTGTGAGGGTGCTGTGCTTGGAGGAAGAAGAAGTTTGTGAATGAGAGAGGGAGAGAGGGCTTTTCCTTTTGTGAATAATTTTAGAAAGAGTGGAAGGAGTGGTGAGTTAATAAGGGGGGTGGTTTCCTCTGTGTGGTGAGGAGAAAGAAATGTGGAGGGAGTTAAGGAGAAGAGAGTTGAACGAGTGGGAGAGTAGTGTGCTGGTCCTCGTGACCAGCACAAGGAAAAATATATATATATTTTTAATTAAACCAAAGTTCAGATTTAAACAGGAAGGGGTTCAGATCTGGGTTCGGGCTCAGGCCTGGGTCTGGGTTCGAACTCGAAAATCCTTGTTATTAATTTCGAAATAATTTTAACACTCAAAAAATTATAATAATAATAATAATAATAATAATAATAATAATTAGAAATACTAATAATAATAATTCACAGAAAAATGGGTTTCACAACATCTTATAGTATCGTTGCGACATTCATTTAATCGATTCATCCTTCCTTAGCACGGTTCTATATGATTTGATAATTGCAAGCACGATAATATTTTATGACAAGCATCTGTATAGTTCGTGTTCGTGGGACGTAGTGTGACCGTTCATCGGAATATCATTCATGTCGTTGCATTACATCTAGCATAGCACATGTCTAGTATTGATAATGTATTAGAGAAGAGGGTCGAGGGGAGAAGGGTCAGCCACTCACCTTAGTATTTACTTGAGGCGAGAAACTGGTTGACCGCGCTAGACGTTGCCTACGCGATCACCTAAAATCGCACAAGCAACCGATTAGAATACTGTGTTATTCAAGGAACTTTCGATACGAATGCGAAGTTCGAAACGTAAGCCATAAAAACCATCGAAAACATTCACGAAAACGCATTCAGAAAACAAAGCCAAAACCAACGCAAGCGGCGTGAAAAGTAGAGCAACGGGAGGTCTCTCCCGACTCAGCCGCAGAATCAATCCTTGAGGCGCAACCCGCTGAATATGGGACTTGGTTCCGAAGAAGCCATTCCATAACGGGGAATGGAACTTAATTCAACCGTTTCCGTTCGATCGATTCGATCGATCCCGACCTATCGGTCCCGACCGAGTCGATAGCGACAGTGTTCCTTTCTCGTGCATCCCGTAGACGAAAAACGGGGCACGATGTAGGGACGGGGCACTACACCATAACCAACTAAGAAAAAGTTTCGTCATTAAAACTTAAGAACCGAACCTACCTCTATGAAAACAATGAAAGAAACTTTTCCTTCATCTCAGACTCGAGTTTCCATGTCGACTCTTCTGCCGCATGGTTCCTCCAGAGTACGCGAACGAGAGGGATCGTCCGATTTCGCAGCAACTTATCCTTGCGTTCTAAGATTTGAATTGGCTCTTCAACGTCGGATAAGTCAGACTTTAGCTCCAGTGGGCCAAAATCCACCATATTGCTAGGGTCGTACACGTACTTCTGCAGCTGGGAGACGCGAAAGACATTGTGTACACCTTCAAGCGCCGACGGTAGGGCAATTTTATAGGCCACTGGGGCGACTCGCTCGAGTATTTCGAACGGCCCAACAAATTTCGGACTCAGCTTTTCCTTCGCGCCGAACCGAGTAACTCCTCGCATAGATGACACCTTCAGGAACACGTGATCGCCCACCTGGAACTCAAGCGGTCTTCGATGGGTGTCGGCGTAGCTCTTTTGCTGACTCTGTGCAATCTTTAGTCTTTCCCGAATTAGTTTGACCTTTTCCACAGTCTGTTCTACCAGCTCCGGGCCGAGTATCTGCCGTTCTCCGACTTCATCCCAGCAAATGGGCAATCTGCACTTACGGCCGTACAAAGCTTCATACGGCGCCATTTGTATGCTGGACTGATAGCTATTATTATATACAAATTCCGCCAGCGGTAGGTGGACGTCCCAGCTTGATTTGAAGTCAATTGCGCAGAGTCGTAGCATGTCTTCGAGAATCTGATTAACGTGCTCTGTTTGGCCGTCGGTCTGAGGATGGTAAGCTGAGCTGAACTACAATTTGGTACCCAGCGCCGACTGAAGGCTACTCCAGAACCGCGACATGAACCGTGAATCCCGATCAGAGACGATGGATACTGGAACTCCGTACAGCCGTACTATCTCGTCAAGATAAATCTGTGCCAGGCGATCAACGCTCCAAGTAACTTTGATGGCAATAAAGTGCGCTGACTTGGTTAGTCGATCGACGATGACCCAGACGGTGTCGCTCCCCCGTGGTGTCTTCGGCAGGCCAACAATAAAGTCCATCGTGACATGATCCTATTTCCACTCTGGAATGGCAAGGTTCTGCATCTCCCCGCCCGGTCGCTGATGCTCGGCTTTCACCTGCTGACAGGCCATGCATTGCGACACGAAGAGCGCCACATCTCTCTTTATCCCGTGCCACCAGAAGGTCGTACGGAGGTCCTTGTACATCTTGGTACTGCCTGGATACAAGGTATATTTCGCATAATGCGCCTCCGACATTATTTCCTTTCGTAGTTCTGAATCATCCGGAACACATAGTTGTAGGTCCTAAAAAATCAAGTTGCATCAATCAACAAAATCAAGAAATCAAAATATACATCATCTTGTTGAATTGCGCAGACAACAGATTGCGCAGCCAACCGATTGCGCATTCTAATTTGCGCACACAACCGATTGCGCAAGCTGACGTGGCAGAAGTCATCATTACTAAATCAAATCAAATCTTTTCTGACAACTGACAGCACGGATAACAAGGAGTCTGTTCGTTTCCTGCGCCGCACAGTGCTCGAGGACGGCTGACAGCTGGCAGCGCAAACCAATCCTGCGCAGTTTGAGCTTGCGCAAATCATGTATGCGCAATTCAACTCTACGCAATCTATCAAACGTAACTGTTAAGTTACACGTGGCATTCATGCCATCGATTGTTCATTACGTGGCAACTGTTTATGTACGATCATGCGCATTTCTATCAAATCATGCCATGTGTCCATGATAATCGGCCCACGATCCAGTAACTATCTGCGCAAATCAATGTTGCGCAAACCAATGCTGCGCAAATCATCCTGCGCAGTCCAAAATAACTGAAAATTAGTTATTTCCAGAACTCTATAAATAGAGTTTCAAGTCTTCATTTCAGGAGAGATCAAGATCAGAAATCAGAAATCAGAGAGTCCAGGAGTTTTTGCCAAAGTGCTGCTGCATTCTTCCGAGACTTTTGTCTTCAACCTCAGAGGCTTTTGCCTTCAGTTTCCAGAGTTGTTTTCAACTTCAAAGGTTTCGTCTTTACAGTTCACATCGTCCAAGGGATAAAGCAATCGTCATCGAGATTGGATTCCTACAGTTGTAATTTTCCCAGAATTTTTGTAATCTTTATTACAGTTTGTATCAATAAAGTTCTATACTTTTGTTTTTGCAAACAAAATGGCGACTCTGCTGGGGACAACTTTCTCCTCCGACGAGGAAGTAGCAACTCAATGTGACGTAGCGTCTATCGGGAAGACGCAGAAGACCCTGGTTGTCAAGGTTAACCAGACAGCCTACGAGGCAATGCTCAACTCCAAGACCATTCCCCGTATTGCAGCCACTTCTGCCAAGAGCAAAGTGCGCTCAGTTTGGGTCTCCAAGACTGCTGCACAATCTGGCAGTTTTGCCACCAAAGGTGCTGCACACTCTGTTGCACAATCTGCTGGCCAGTCTGCTGTGCAAACTGCTGTGTCAATTGCTGCACAGTCTGTCTCAGCAACTGCTGCACAATCTGTTGCAGTCAATGCTGCGCAATCTGTTGTAAAAGTTGCACAAGCTACTTCATATGCTGCCTTGTCAAAACAGAAGACTCCTATGACTCTGGCGCAATTGGCAGTAGCTTTTCCTGCGCAAAACAACATTCCAGCAACCAAAGTGCATCCTAAGCACTCTAAAACAAGGACTCCTACTTCTGTGACCAGAACCAATGCACTCTCCACTCATGCACAAATCACTTCTGCGCAAACCAAGGGAAACAGCCCTTTGGCTAAATTCTCTCCTTCTCATAATCAAGAGAAAATATCTGATTCTCCTCTTAAACATCCTGCTGTTCTAGCACAATCTACTGGGGGTAGTCCTTTGGCTATTCCTCCTCCTTCTCAGATCAAAGGAAAAGGCCCGTTGGTCTTTTCTCAAATTTCCTTGTCTCATGACTTGGAAGACAACAGAGGGAAATGCTCTTTAGTTATCCCTTCTTCTCAGAACAAAGGAAAAGGCCCTTTGGTCTTTTCTCAGTCTTCTTCGGTCTTTACTGAAGCAGATCAAATTGCACGTGTTTCAACACCCGTCAGTACAAGATCTCCTACGAACAAAGATTCTTTTTACCTTCATAACAAAAGAACTTGCACTGATCAAAGAGGTATTCTGCCTACTCCAGTAGCAGAATTCCAAGACCTCCCAACTTTCAAAATATCCCGTTCCAAACAAGGAAAACTGTTAGTGTCTCAAACAGAAACCCCTGGGGGTGAATTTGCAGACCTACGAACATATCTTAACAGGCCAACTTCAGCAAAACGTAAACAGCCAATGCCGAAGGTTAAGCCTCAAAGACAAATCTCCAAGAACATAAATTCTGATACTTATGCCAATGAAATGAGTACTTCCTTGTATACACAGGGGACAAAACATTTGAAGAATCGAAACCATGTTCCAAATATTGTTAAAGAACACATTCTTCGAACTTTTCCCCGTCCCGGCATGGTTTCTGATCTTCGAGAACATCTCAGACAAAAACGGGATAATGTCTCAACTCCTTCAAATCAACCATCTGATCATCATTGCAATCATAAAGTCATCATCCAATGTTGTTGTCAAACAACAAAGCGATCTATCTTCGATCGTCTAACTTTTGCTAAAACAGAACCAATGTCAGAAGAAGACGAAGTGTTGTACGCTTCTGTCAATATGGCTTCCCGAGACACCGGGGGTAGAAAGTGCTCCAAACATGGTAAGCCTCGCAGACCAAGCCAACGATATTTGGATTTACTCCAAGAATCCTCTGAAGGAGTATTTCAACATACTCGTTCCCACAGCCGAGACACAATCGGTCAAAGGAATCTTCCCCAAGATCCTTCAGCTTATCTTCCTACTTTTCAGTCAGGAGACGAATCTTTCTCTGATTATGATGCATATAGTGAAAGCTCTGAACAAACAGTTTCGTCTACTGTGCCTAGAGAAGTGACGGCATATGTTGTTACTGATGATCCAGATGCTTCAACTTCTGTAAACCAAGAACAGCGTATTGTTGCACTGCAGGACAAATTGAAAACCATGGCTGAAATGGTCGCCAGTATGCATTCTATCATTATGGCACAACATGCCACTCCACCAACTGTACCGGCTGCTATAAACCCTGAAATCATAGCTTCATCGGTGCCTGTCAATACTGGGCTGGGGGTAGTACTTCCTCAGATGCCTCCTATGCAAGTACAAGTTCAAAATACACCCAGTCAATCAGGTGCTGGGGGTAGTGCTTATAATGCTGTCCCTCCTCCTACCACGGCTCCTTCCTCTTCATCTGAAGATGCTAATGAAGCAGTCAAGCTTTTACGAACTCAGTTTGAAGCTTTCAAAGAGAAAGACAACCTGCAAAGGTTGGGAATCAAACAGCCATATCCCGTCGAATGGAAAGAAGTTCCATTTCCTCCCAAATACAAGATTCCAACAATCGCTCTCTTTGATGGTAGTACCTCACCAAGTCAATTCATCAATCACTTCGAGGTAATGACTGTTCAACTTCAACCAAGCGACGCTCTTCTTACCAGAGTGTTCGTCGGTTGTTTAGCCGGCGTAGCATATGACTGGTACAGAAGTCTGCCCGATGGTTGTATCACTTCTTTCTCAGGTCTCAAGCAAATCTTTCTAGAACGATTCTATGAGGGATTCAATGACATGACTATGTCAGCCCTAAATAAAATCAAACAGAAACATAACGAGACTGCAGAGAGTTTCATTGAACGTTTTCGCCGAGAAGCCCTGAAAATGCCTTCAGGGACTCCTGCTGCTGTTACTATAGATACTTGTAAGGCAAATCTCTTGCCTATTATCAGTATGTGGACAGGCTCAACTCAGTTTCAAGACTGGCCATCCTTCATTGTTAATGCCAAAGCAGCTGAAGTAAGTGCTGATAAATTCAAACAGTTGGGGGTACAAATGTCTAACCCCGATCGGGATGAACATCAAGCGTCAGGCGGTGGAAATCGCCAAAACAACCGCAAGAACAAAGAGACTCTGAACATTAATCTGAAAAGCAAAGAGTCTTTGGCTGTCAACGTAGCTCAGCCTACGTCCACTTCCACTCCTTCTGCACCACAACCGAGGGAACCTCGTCCTAAGGTAGAGTATTCTTTTGACGAGAATGACACGGCAAGTATCTTCGATTGTTTACTCAAAAGCAATAAGATCCAGCTCCCAGACCCGAAGAAACCTGATGAAGTCGGTAAGACCGATCATCCTAAGTACTGTGTTTACCACCGATTCATTGGACATCCTACTAGAGCATGTTATGTGCTCAAGGGCAAGATTCAAGAACTTGTTAATGCTGGAGTTGTTACTCTGCAACAAGATGAAAAGACTGTCACCGCCAATATGGTTTCAGTTCAGTTCGGTAACTTTCCCCCGCAGATGATACAGCATGGTGTCATTCCTATTCCGAAAACTACTCTTGAGATTGAAAATATTTCTTCTCCACCAAATGAAGGTCTCGTTCCTTTGTCTCTAGACAATGGCAAAGTTATGTGGATTCACCCCGATCTTACTTCAGAGTTCGAGGGTTCTTCTTCTACCAAGAAGAAAGGTCGCTCCAAAGACAAGACGAAGATTTGCAACATGGTATCTTTTGATCCCATAGTTGACGAAGAAATTCTATTAGGCACCAGATCAGGAAAGCCCTATTTGAAGGATTACCCTGAAACTCAAGAGAATCCTACTTCTTCTCCTGAACCTACCTCAGCACAACCTGCTCTAGCTGAAGAGAATCCTGCTACACCTTCACCAGTTGTGATTCCTATTCCTCCCAAGCCAGTGAATGCTGATAAAGGCAAACAACAAGTCCGCTTTGATAAACCTTTGAAGAAATTGTCTCCTACAGGACTTGAGAAGCCTTACAACTTTGATATATTGGCTCAACTAGCCAATACCCCAGCAAAGTTGTCTATCTTTGAACTCTTGCGTCTTTCCAAAGAGACTCGAGAAACCCTCAGCGAAGCTCTTATGCAAGCAGAAGCTTGTCTAACCTTCCTCAAAAAGCCCGAAGCAGAATCAGTCTCTTGTAATAGTGTTCAGGAATTCATTCCGAACATAACTTTTACGCAAGATGACATGCTAATGGAAGACAATAGGCATGACCGTCCTCTTTACTATACAGGATATGTCGATTCGATGAAAGTCGATCGTATTCTGATAGATCCAGGGTCTGCTCTTAGTATCATGCCGAAGACAATGCTCGATGCTTTGAAAATTCCTGTGCATAGTCTCTCCACTACAATCACTACCATCCTTGGATTCAATCAAGGAAGGAGTGAACCTTTGGGCAAAATTCGCCTAAAACTTCAAATTGGCAATCTTCGCACAAAAGTTACATTCTACATTATTGACAATTTTGGTTGTTCTTACAACGCTCTATTGGGGAGACCATTCTTACACGAGCACAATGTTGTTCCATCAACCCTTCATCAATGTTTCAAATATGTTGATGACAAAGGCGTTGTTCGTAAAGAGGTTGCGGATCTTTATCCCTTTAAAGGTGTTGAAGCATACTGCAACGACGCTCGGATGTATAAGGATGAATTCATGAAAATCGTGTTAGCATTAGACACTGAAGAAGAACAAGAAGCGACGCCTAAAGACACTCTTATCATACCTGTCAAAGGGCGAGTTTCACATCCTCAGTCTTCTAAACCATTGGCTATTCACTTGCCAGTACAAAAGAAGTCAGTTGATGCTGATCAAGATCAAAGGGAGCTCACCTCTTCTGAGCCACTTGTTATCGATTTACGTCGTAACAAGGACAAAAAGCAGCTCACTTCTTCTGAGTCAATTGTTGTTGATCTTACTCGCAACAAAGAAAAAAAAGAGCTCACTTTCTCTGAGCCACTTGTTATCGACCTCCGTCGTAAAAAGCCTCCCTCACGTTCTTCTTCTCCCCCTCTTGTAATTAATCTGACCAAGCCTGCTAAGGCCAAAGGTCCTGTTGTAAATACTGATGTACAAATCAATGAAAAAGCACCTATTTTCCAGTATACTGATGTTATTTATCATACTAACTACTATTTAGATATGTTAGATAGCTTCCAATCAATTACAATGGGAGTTGTGCAATCTCTTCATACAGAAGTCTTACTCGAACACTCAGATGATTCATATTTTGTTGTCTCTTCTCGAAAGAGAGGTGAAAGTCCAATAATTTTTATTAAAGGACCAGAACAAAAATTCAGTTATACGGATGACAGTAAACTTAACGACACGGGGCGTATCCAACTCCATCGTTATAGTCAACAATCAAAAGACATCATTCGGAAAATGGGTTATGATTTCAAAAGTGGCTTCAATTACGGTAAGGGTAGACGAACTCCTATCCGAACAACTGTTCCGAAAGGAAAGTCAGACATGTACTATAGCAGGACTAAGAAAGGTCTCGGATATGCTTCTCCTCCATTATTATCCCCAGCAGTCTCCGACTCCGACAGTGAAGAACGCTCTAACTCATCTGATTCCAGATCTTGGGATTCTGATACTAGCATTGGTGAAGTCCATAGGTTGGTCGTATCATCTAACATGGTCTCCGTTGAACTTCCAGAAGGCTATGACGAAGAGGTGGAAGAAAATCCTAAAACAGATCCTTGGGCTCAGCATATGGACAATCAGTGGGTACTTCGCTTTGAACAACGTGAACCACCTACTGAAGATCAATTAGTTCAAGTTGATGTAGGAGAAAGCAGCTCGCCTCGTCCAATTTTTATCAGCAAAAATCTTCCAGAGACAGACAAGGAAGAGTTGATTCTTCTTATTAAAGAATATATTGATGTCTTTGCCTGGAGTTATGAAGACATGCCGGGTTTAGATCCCAAGATTGCTACACATAAACTGAACATTTTGCCTAACGCAAAACCTGTTAAGCAGCAACAGCGACGCTTCAAACCAGAAATGATGGACGCGATCGATGATGAAGTCAAAAAGCTCATTGCTTGTGGCTTCATTCGAGAAGAACAACATCCTGATTGGGTAGCCAATGTCGTCCCAGTTCTTAAGAAAACTGGCAAAGTTCGAGTCTGTATTGACTTCCGGGATCTTAATGAAGCATGTCCAAAAGATGAATTTCCTCTTCCTATTACGGACGTCATGATCGACAATACCTGTGGGTTTGAACGAATATCTTTTATGGATGGATTCTCTGGATACAATCAAATCAAGATGCATCCTGAAGATGAAAAGCATACTTCTTTCCGCACTCCTCGTGGTGTTTATTGCTATACGGTGATGCCATTTGGTCTTAAGAATGCTGGTGCAACTTACCAACGTGCTATGAGTACTATTTTTAAAGATCATCTTCGCAAAACTGTTGAATGCTATGTTGACGATATTGCTGTCAAAAGTCGTCTAAAGGAAGATCACCTCCAAGACCTGAGAACTATCTTCAATCTCATGCGCCAACATCAACTCAAAATGAATCCCACCAAGTCGTTCTTGGGTGTCTCTAGTGGCAAATTTCTCGGCTTCGTCATTACCTCTAAGGGTATACACGTAGATCCCGAGAAGATCAAAGCCATTCAAGAGATGCGTCCTCCACGCAACTTAAAAGAGCTACGAGGATTCCAACGTCGACTTGCATACATCAGGCGATTCATTTTGAACTTGTCTGGACGTTGCAGACCATTCACTCAACTAATGAAGAAAGGTGTATCTTTCGTTTGGACTGAAGAATGTCAACAAGCATTCGATGATATCAAGCGATATCTCATGAACCCACCAGTCTTGGTGCCACCTATTTCTGGTATTCCGTTCTTAATGTATGTCCGTGCTATGGATCATTCATTGGGTGCTTTACTTGCCCAAAAGAACAAAGAAGGTCACGAACAGGCCATTTATTATCTTAGCCGTACTATGATTGGTGCTGAACACCGTTATAGTCCAGTTGAAAAAGAATGCTTGGCTCTCATATTTGCTGTACAAAAGACGAGGCATTATATCATTGGTCAAACTATTCATGTTATATCTCGAGTTAATCCTCTTCGGGTACTTATGAAGAAACCAAATACACTTAATTCTCGGTTGGCTACATGGGCAATCCTGCTAGCTCAATATGACATGGTGTATGTTCCACAGAAGTCTGTCAAAGGTCAAGCGCTGGCGGACTTTTTAGCGGCTCATCCTGTACCTGAGACATCTAAGCTCTATGACGAAATTCCAGATGAAACATTGGAAGTTAATATGATTTCTGAAGAATTTTCAACCTGGCGTTTATTCTTCGACGGTGCATCAAGGATCGGACCAAATGGTGCTGTTGTGGCAGGTGTTGGAGTGGTCCTCGTTTCTCCAGATGGATCAACTATCCAAAGAGCCTACTCTCTAGATGAACCTTGTTCTAACAATATAGCAGAATATAATGCTCTACTTATTGGCCTTCAGTTAGCTAAACAACTGAATGTTGAATATCTTGAAGTATACGGTGATTCTAAACTGGTTGTTAATCAGGTTAGAGGAACCTATGAAGTTCGTCATCAAGACTTAGTGTCTTATCATGAAGCGGCAATCAATTTAGCTATATCATTCAAAGATTTCTTTATTGACTATGTGCGGCGAGCTTGCAATACTGAAGCAGACGCTTTAGCCAATCTTGCAGCTGTCTTAGCTATCCCTATTAAAAGACAGCAGGTGGTAGTTATCTCCAACCGAGAACTGTTCTGTATTGAAAATAATCGTAATATTGAATTCAGCAATTTTGCTGAAGTTAATGTTATCGATGATGACTGGAGAACTCCTTTTATCGACTTCGTGGTACATGACATACTTCCCGAAGATCCTAAGGAGGCTACAAGTGTTCGTCGACGATCTCTCCGATTCTATTATAATCAAACTACCAAGACACTCTATCGGCGAACTTATGACGGTCTTCTTTTACGTTGTCTCGCTGGTGATGAAGCTAAACAAGTACTACGTGAAGCTCATAACGGTGTATGTGGAGCACATCAACCTGGTCCTAAGCTACAAGATCGCATTAGACGTATGGGTTACTACTGGCCCTCTATGGTATCGGATGCCATAGAGTATGCAAGGAAATGTCGAGCTTGTCAAATCCATGCAGACTTCATTCATCAACCATCAGAATTCTTACACCCGACGGCTGCTTCCTGGCCTTTTGAAGCTTGGGGTATGGACATCATAGGGCCTATTAACCCTCCTTCTTCTAGAGGACATCGGTTCATATTGGCAATAACTGATTACTTCTCCAAGTGGGCTGAAGCTATACCACTGACTGAAGTTAAGACTAGCAATGTCATCAACTTCGTTAAACACCACGTCATATATAGATTTGGTGTACCCCGAAGAATCATCCATGATAATGGACCTCAGTTCATCAGTCAGAAGTTCACTAGATTCTGTGATGATCACCGGATTAATAATGTCGCTTCGACAGCATACAATCCTGCCGCTAATGGTTTAGCTGAAGCTTTTAACAAAACCATCATTAAACTCCTCAAGAAGTTTGTATCTACTAACAAACGGAACTGGAGCGAGAAACTTGGCGAATGTCTTTGGGCTTATAGAACTACAGTCCGCAATCCCACAGGCTTTACACCTTTCTCTTTGGTGTATGGTTGTGAAGCTGTTCTTCCTTTAGAGCTGCAAATTCCTTCTTTAAGGATCGCTATTGCCAATGAGCTTACCACAGAAAATAATGATCTTCTTCGGCTTCAAGAGTTAGAAGCGTTGGATGAGAAGCGATTAATGGCTCAACAGCATATTGAGCTATATCAAGCCCGCATCTCAAAGACTTTCAATCGTAAAGTTAAAGTCAGAGCATTTCAACAAGGAGAACTTGTTCTAGCAGTCAGACGTCCTATGACTATGACTCATATGAGCAAAGGGAAATTCGATGCGAAATGGGAAGGTCCCTATGTTGTAAGTAAAGTCTTCTCAAATGGAGCTTATCAACTTTCAGAGCTTGATGGTCGAATTGCCATGATGCCTATCAATGGCAAATTTCTTAAGAAGTATTTTGTATAAATGTAAATGCTTGTAAAATCGTCAAACAGGATCAAGTTCATAAATAAAATGCAAATTTTATTTCATTAAATGATAGTACATAATATTAAAGGTCATTATCATCTTTCTTTACATTGGGACGAGGGCCACTGCCGTCCTTTTCGAAGACATGATCAGCAAAAGAGCTAAAAACCTCCTTGCTGGAACCCACGAGGAATTTGCAGGCGGCCATCCTTATGGCTTCTTCTTCTTCAGTCCTTCCTGGTTCGAGCAGGAAGTCCAAGATATCCCGTGGCGGCTGGGGTGCAGACGGACCTTCGCCCGCTTCTGCCTCCTTCGGCTGGATTGGATCGACAGGGCGCTCTTCAGTGCCCTTCTCAACCTTTGGGGCGATCTCGGCCTTCTTAGATGCTTCTCCGGACGACATTTTTATGTTGAAAAGCAGAAGTGTTCATTACTGTCAGACTTCTTTTATATTTATAGGCAGAAGCTCTTCAAATAACGAAGCGACGGTTCATCCGTTCATTTATCACATTCATCAGACGGTTCATCCGTTCATTAATACCCGACGGTTCATCCGTTCATTTATCATATTCATTTGACGGGTTCATCCGTTCATTTATCATATTCAACCGACGGTTCATCCGTTCATTACTATCACCTGACGGTTCACCCGTTCATTTCACCTGATGGTTTATCCATTCATTTCCATTTAATGGTTTACACATTCATCACCACTTGACGGTTCACCCGTTCATTGTCATTCATCATTTGACGGTCTTCCCGTTCATTCATTTCACAAACATTGACGGTTCATCATCGTTCATTATCTATATCAGCAACTGGTTGTTTTCGACTAAGTTGTCAAGTCGAAGTAATAATATTCAATATATTCTGCCATGTCCATATTACCTCTGAGCAGATATAATGAATATAATTATTTTCTATAAAATTATCAAAAAAAAATATATCATGTCTTGCACCTCTGAATATATTTTCTATCTCTATTATTTATATCTAATAAGATATGCAATAAATAATGGAGCCACAACAAAAAAATGTCTTTTATTTATGGAAATATGAGACATTACAAAAATGCTTCCATAGCAGCAAAAGCAAAGATACAAAAAAAAAAAAGTTCTAATCAAGAAGGAGGAATAATTAAATTGTCGATTTGCTGCTTCAATGTCCGCAGCTCTTCTTCATGTGTTGATTCTACTATTTTTTTTGCTTCCTCCATCCCATTTTCTTCATCAAAGATAGGCATATCTACTGTCCTGCGGGTAATTTCAGCACTATGAGTCTCGTCATACTCATTTTTCTCCTGAATTAGGGTATTGAGTTGTTCAATCATAAATTGTTGATTGGCAGTTTCTTCTTCAAATTCCTTCTGAAGGCGAATAATTTCCGCTTTCAATTCAGCAAGCCTCTGTCCTTTGTTCTCAGCTGCCAAAGTAACTGATTCTATCTTTGAGTTGAATTCAGCTGACTTTGCAGAATGAGCTTCTAAAAGGTTCTGAAGGTTTATCCTTTCCATATCAGCTTCTTGGGCTAGTCGTTCATATTCAGCTTGCACCAGAGAGTCTATATTCTTCTTCTTGAGCTCTTTATATTTCCTTATGGATACTTCCAACTCATCTAATATATGTTCAAGAAGAACGGCTTGGGCTTCGTCTCCTTGGCCTCTTATGGCTTTTATCAGGAAAGAAGTGGGGTCCCTAACCATAATGAAGTTAGCTCCTTCCTTCTCTATCATTTTACGGACAAGAGATCCCAATGACTCAAAGAAACATCTGGTAAAAGATTGGACAACTTGCTGATTGATGGCTATGGTTCCAGGAGTCGAAGCTACCCCTGTTGAGGATGGAGTATTCGGTTGCTCAAACCTTTGCTGCTGAATGATGGGCTCTTTAAATAAAGGAGCCAAAGTAGAGCTGGTTGCTCCTCCTGCTTGTTCTTCTGCAAAAAGTAAAATTATTATTTTACTAATTTGCCAATAAATAAAAAAGATCAAATTAAAAAGCAGTCTTACCTTGATTGGATCTAACAACAACTGCATTTCCCGCTGGAATAGACTCCCGTTGAATAGAAGTAGCTTCAATTGCAACAGCTTGGCTGCTGCCCGCTTCAGAGCCGCAAGATAAGTGATGGCTACTACTAACAACTACCGTTGGAATAGGCACCATAGCCAGGTCCCTCGGAGGTGTTGGTAGAGTATCAAGACCTGCAAGAACTACAAATGAAGATATTAGATATCAATCTATTTTAAAGAAAGAAGATTGTTAAATATCATTTTATACCTTGGGGTTCGGTAGAGGGACTCTCTTGCTGAACATCTTCACCAGCCACTTCTTCAGGGGATACTTCTATCTCGACGTCTTCATCAGAGTTAACAACCTTTTCTACTAACGCCTCTACTTCAATATCCTTTTTAGGATCCGAAGTATCGTCGGCGGTTTCAAGAGATATGTGTTCTTCGTTGTCCCCTTCAGGATTCTGTATATACTTATCAACATTTCCAGACGAAGAGCTTTCTTCATCCTTATCTTCTTCTTCTTCTTGGGCTGTATTCCCACTGTCAGTTGCGGTGAGATCCTCCTGCAGGCTATAACAATCTTCTAAAGCTTCGATCATTTTATGCTCTTCTTCTTCACGAAGAGTCTTTGGGGTAGGAGGAAGCTGAGTCGTCTCCGTGACAGGTGAAAGGGGTCGTGTAACATTTAGCTCCTCATCAATGATGTTTTCTCTGAGTATTTCAACTTCAGTTCTGGGGTCAAGATCTCCCCTTTGTTCTGTCTCTTCAAGGATTTTATTCCCTGATTCAGAAACAGGGGTGGGAGATGGCATTATAAATCCTGCTGCAGCATCTACTGAAGTCAGGAGTTGTTTGGAAGAAGAGGCTTCTAAATTTCTTCTGGTGACCAACTTCTTCTTCTTTCTGAGTAGAGGTCTGTCGGGACTCTCTACATTTATTGGTGCTGTTTGTTTCTGTACAGAAGTTGGTGTTGTAGCAACTTCCTGAGTTGTCTCGGCTAGCTGCCGAGATTGGGATCTTGTAGTCACTTTATCAGAAGAATGCTCCAAGACCAATTTCTTCTTTGCTGCAGGAGCAGGAGGCTCCTCTCTTCTTCTTTTCTTGGCAGGAGACTTTCCCACTCTTAGAGAGATCCGCATTGCTGCGTTTATCTCTTGTTGGAACATCATTTCTCTTGAAGTTTCTAAGGGTTCATCCGCCGGTTCGTTTGCCTCATCATTGGCAGGGATTGATAAAGCTATCCTCCCTTTCCTTAATCTTATCGCAGAAGCAAAACTATCGGCGAGGTTAAAGTTCTCGGCAAAAGTATTTGCAGATGTGTAGAATACCGAGTATGTAAAGAGCATCCGAGGCCCTTGAGGAGTGCTCTTTGGTGGCATAGAAAAGGTAGCCTTTGTGTCACGGGCATTGTAGTAGGCCCAAGCTCGGGCCCCGTCAATCAAGAAACCTTTGCCCTGAAGGCAGGTGATTGCGTTCCCTACGTGGAACTGATCATACCCAAATTGTCTAGCAAAACGGCTAGGGAGGTATGGTTCCAAAAAGCATTCTTCTTCAAAGCGGTATACTAAATGAGATGGTCGAATTGTCTTCAACCATTCAAAGGCCACACGGTTTAAGGGCTGCAGTTTTGAATCTACCATGTTGGGTGGCATCTGGTCATGACCGGCCGGGAGAGGGGCGCAACAGAAGTTCCATCCTCTGTTCAAATTTAAAACAAATCTGCACTCACTCAGAGAGGTGTACTTCCATTTACCCTGAGAATATCTGTGCAAGAAGCTGCCATCTACTGGTCCCATACCAGGGTCCATTAAAGTTGGATAGTGGAGGAGTAACCATCCAAAGAGATAAGTGTACGGCATTTCGAGACGGGGGAATTCTTTCTCTCCCTTTGCCTTCAGCATCGAGTCAACATACAAGCGAAGACTCGCATTCAATCTGCAGGTCATTGCCGATAACAAGTCAACCTTATAACCGAAGACTAGCTTGACGGCAGCAAAAAGTACACCGCGATGAAAACGGTCTACTGCACTAGATCCCGGAACCACGAATCGTCTGAGCCAGTGTGTCAGAAACCCTGCTAACTGGGCTTCTTTGGACATGGGTCTGTAACCCATTCTCAAAAAACTTTCCAAAATGTCACCTTTCTTTAAAGGTGGACATTGATACTCATCCTTCATTTCCTTATCATAATGTTTACTTTCTTCCATCATCTTCATGACTTCCGTGTTAATCAGGGGTTTGAAAAAATGAGGGTAACATTTGTCATTTTCCTTGGTTTTCTTCTCTTCAATATGATTTAAGAACAAATATGGCAACCACTTCGAAGAATAGCAAGTGTTGGCCGTAGCACTCTTATAGTACAAAGAGCAAATTTTGTAATGGCATAGCAGTTCTTCAAACACTGCTACCATTTCTGCATTTTCTTTTCTGAGTTTCTCTAACTCGTCATTTGTGGGAACAAACTCCTCATATGGAGCATCCGCCATGGGCAAGTATGAGATGTATTTCATCTCGTGGAGTGCAAACCCCATCTCTCCACCCGGGGTCATGAAGGTTCCTGTTCTGTAATTGTATCGCTCAGCCAAGGCCAAAAACATTTGAGGGTTAGGAGCAAACCCGTATACAGTGGCATGCACTGCTTGAAACAGGTTAATTTGTTGAAGTTTATCTTGGAAGGTTGTCAGAACCCAATTTGCAATGCAATTCCATCGTTTGTAATCTGGATTCACTAATCCAGTCATTCTGATATCCTGTTCAGGGTATCTTCCTTCTTCCTTCGCAAATTCATTTGTGAATATAGGGGTTCTGACGGGCATCAGCATAGATGAGTTTTCCGGTGGGATGCAGCTGGGTCTTAAACCTCTCAACATAACACTGTATCTGTCAGAAGAGCTGTAAAACATATCTTTCCCGTTAACCTTCTTTACAAAGATCTTTCCTGCACGAGCATCCTGGAGAAGGGTGATGTTCCAATCCATTTTCCTTGGGTAGCTCGCATGAGCATACCGTGACAAAGGAAGGCATCGAGCAATTTTAGGAATGAAGAATGATCTGTTTTCCCGGTGGACTACCATCTCCTCCATCATTGGCCTAGGCTGGGAGACTTTTTCAAAGGCATCACCAAACAAGAATAAGGGTTTCTTGTGGATAACAGCATCTGCTGATTCCAGAGGCTGTCCATTCATCAGACACATTAAAGTTTCGTTGTCCTGAGAAATCAATATTGCCTGACGAGAAGTCGGCAGATCGTATTGAGGATAATGGACGTGAGATAAATCTTCTTTATATTCAGATTCAGACAAAGTTCCCACAAAATGTTCATAGTCTGGATCTTCATTGGTTTCAACTGCATCAAAAACAGAGGAAGATCAGTACAAGTCAAAAACTCTATTTTTTTAGACAAGCAAAACAGAAGAGTACACAATCCTCAGATTGCGCTAACATGGATTGCACAATATTAGTTTGCGCATCATAATAGGGTGCGCAAACCAATAGATTGCGCTGACATTCAGCGCAAATCAATTGATTGCGCTGACTTTCTGTCAGCGCAATTCGATAGATTGCGCAGGATTACAGTTTTCATAAAAATGAAGACTGACTGTTTATGCAACCAAAAATCCTAAAAAGGATGGCGCAAGATGAACTCATCTCTAAAAAGAAATAAGTTTCGAAGATCAAAGGAAGTCAAAACACCCTAAAAAGGGTTTTCGATCGGTTAAACAACCTCTCAGAGCGGGGAGCGCAGCTTCGTGACGAGAGGCTCGTCGTGCAGTCCTGGATGAAGACTCGGCCGGAGCTTTGCCTTTCGCGGCGGCGGCGGCGGTGGAGGATCGTCGGGGGGCCATTGTTTGTCGGAGAAGGAGGACAGCAAGGGTTCGGGGGAATTTCTCTCAAAAGATCAATGGATGCAAAGTAAAAATGAAAGTGAAAAGAGGCTATTTATAGCTTTCGAAATACGAAACGGCTGCCATGGATTGCGCCTGAAATTGGGGGCACTTCGCTTTGCGCAGACAGCTCATCATCATGCGCAACTTGATTCAAAAATTCAAAAATTCAAAGTATTTCGAAACTTTGAATCAAATCAACTTTCGAAAACTTTGAAGGGGGTCTTGTAGGTCCTAAAAAATCAAGTTGCATCAATCAACAAAATCAAGAAATCAAAATATACATCATCTTGTTGAATTGCGCAGACAACAGATTGCGCAGCCAACCGATTGCGCATTCTAATTTGCGCACACAACCGATTGCGCAAGCTGACGTGGCAGAAGTCATCATTACTAAATCAAATCAAATCTTTTCTGACAACTGACAGCGCGGATAACAAGGAGTCTGTTCGTTTCCTGCGCCGCACAGTGCTCGAGGACGGCTGACAGCTGGCAGCGCAAACCAATCCTGCGCAGTTTGAGCTTGCGCAAATCATGTATGCGCAATTCAACTCTGCGCAATCTATCAAACGTAACTGTTAAGTTACACGTGGCATTCATGCCATCGATTGTTCATTACGTGGCAACTGTTTATGCACGATCATGCGCATTTCTATCAAATCATGCCATGTGTCCATGATAATCGGCCCACGATCCAGTAACTATCTGCGCAAATCAATGTTGCGCAAACCAATGCTGCGCAAATCATCCTGCGCAGTCCAAAATAACTGAAAATTAGTTATTTCCAGAACTCTATAAATAGAGTTTCAAGTCTTCATTTCAGGAGAGATCAAGATCAGAAATCAGAAATCAGAGAGTCCAGGAGTTTTTGCCAAAGTGCTGCTGCATTCTTCCGAGACTTTTGTCTTCAACCTCAGAGGCTTTTGCCTTCAGTTTCCAGAGTTGTTTTCAACTTCAAAGGTTTCGTCTTTACAGTTCACATCGTCCAAGGGATAAAGCAATCGTCATCGAGATTGGATTCCTACAGTTGTAATTTTCCCAGAATTCTTGTAATCTTTATTACAGTTTGTATCAATAAAGTTCTATACTTTTGTTTTTGCAAACAAAATGGCGACTCTGCTGGGGACAACTTTCTCCTCCGACGAGGAAGTAGCAACTCAATGTGACGTAGCGTCTATCGGGAAGACGCAGAAGACCCTGGTTGTCAAGGTTAACCAGACAGCCTACGAGGCAATGCTCAACTCCAAGACCATTCCCCGTATTGCAGCCACTTCTGCCAAGAGCAAAGTGCGCTCAGTTTGGGTCTCCAAGACTGCTGCACAATCTGGCAGTTTTGCCACCAAAGGTGCTGCACACTCTGTTGCACAATCTGCTGGCCAGTCTGCTGCGCAAACTGCTGTGTCAATTGCTGCACAGTCTGTCTCAGCAACTGCTGCACAATCTGTTGCAGTCAATGCTGCGCAATCTGTTGCAAAAGTTGCACAAGCTACTTCATATGCTGCCTTGTCAAAACAGAAGACTCCTATGACTCTGGCGCAATTGGCAGTAGCTTTTCCTGCGCAAAACAACATTCCAGCAACCAAAGTGCATCCTAAGCACTCTAAAGCAAGGACTCCTACTTCTGTGACCAGAACCAATGCACTCTCCACTCATGCACAAATCACTTCTGCGCAAACCAAGGGAAACAGCCCTTTGGCTAAATTCTCTCCTTCTCATAATCAAGAGAAAATATCTGATTCTCCTCTTAAACATCCTGCTGTTCTAGCACAATCTACTGGGGGTAGTCCTTTGGCTATTCCTCCTCCTTCTCAGATCAAAGGAAAAGGCCCGTTGGTCTTTTCTCAAATTTCCTTGTCTCATGACTTGGAAGACAACAGAGGGAAATGCTCTTTAGTTATCCCTTCTTCTCAGAACAAAGGAAAAGGCCCTTTGGTCTTTTCTCAGTCTTCTTCGGTCTTTACTGAAGCAGATCAAATTGCACGTGTTTCAACACCCGTCAGTACAAGATCTCCTACGAACAAAGATTCTTTTTACCTTCATAACAAAAGAACTTGCACTGATCAAAGAGGTATTCTGCCTACTCCAGTAGCAGAATTCCAAGACCTCCCAACTTTCAAAATATCCCGTTCCAAACAAGGAAAACTGTTAGTGTCTCAAACAGAAACCCCTGGGGGTGAATTTGCAGACCTACGAACATATCTTAACAGGCCAACTTCAGCAAAACGTAAACAGCCAATCCCGGAGATCGATGCCCATTTCTTCTAGATCTTGTAGTAGTCTGTGGTTGACAGATAACACGGCAAGATATTTTTGACTCAGAGCGTCCGCCATAACATTTTCCTTGCCCGGAGTGTAGTCGATCGTCAAGTCATAGTCTTTGATTAGTTCGAGCCAGCGCCTCTGTCGCAAGTTTAATTCCTTCTGGGTGAAGAGATACTTGAGGCTCTTGTGGTCGGTATAGATTGCGCAAGCCACGCCATATAGATAGTGACGCCACAATTTCAACGCGAACACAATCGCCGCTAACTCCAAGTCGTACGTAGGATAGTTCTTCTTGTACGACTTTAACTGTCTGGAGGCGAAGGACATCACCTTGTTTCGCTGTATGAGCACACATCCCAAGCCCTGGCCGGAAGCATCGCTGAATATCTAAAAACCCTCTGGCCCATCTTGTCATGCCCCAGAACCAGAATACTGGAGAGCGGGGGAATGACTCAGCCAGCTGCGTATTACGGGTAGATGAATACCGTATAATACGATCAATGCTGTCTAACCAGACGAGGGGGTGCATACTACATGAAAGTCTTACTATGGTCACTTCACATCTATTGTCTCAATCATTCAAACAAGAAGCAAAAATAGAGAACATGTAAGATAAAGCAGTAAGGCGTCCCAAACGCTTAGTCAAAATGTTCTTGAGATCTGACTTTACAAAACATAGCCAGATGGTATAGTAACATGTACACAATTGTTATCAGCTGCAGTCTGACTTAATTACAATTATGTGAAAGTAAGTGCAAGACAATCCGACTAACATGTCGGTGCCAAACGGCTAAGTATGAAGTAAATAACAAAACGAGCGGTGGAGTAAGGAACCCACTCGAGTCCTCCTGCGATCATTCCCCTAGTATTGACCATCTTGGAGGTGGAAGTAAGCTGAGTCCTCGGGAACCGGCTCTAAATCTGGCCATGCAAAACCAGAGAGATTAGACCTCTAATAGCAAGTACCACAAGGAAGCACGATATGAAGGATTAAACCAGTAAGTAAGAGAATATAATAATAGATCTCTGCTTTCCACTAGGATTCACATAACATCACGACACTTCGAACCAACCTCCCAACCAAACAAGGACAGAAGTTGGCCCGTCATGTCCTGACCTTCTGATCATCTCAGTTAGGCGACAGAGTAGGTACAGTACACAAACAAATCATCTTGAACGGCCAATCAACTCCTACGGCTTTCTATTGTGAGTCCCAAGTTATCTCGGACTTATGCAAATAGGGATTCCTCAGTTCTTACTATGTGCGAGCAAGGCTAGTCTATCCAGTCAATCAATTGCGCCAATCATGAATTAGACGAGTCCCAGCGGGACGCCCGTCATCAATATACAATATACAATAATAATATAAGCAGATACCGCTCCCTGCCCGTGTGGCAGGTTTACAGTATCTGTGGGAACCAGCCGGCCTGTCGGGCACTACGAGTTCCAAGAGGGCTGCCATGTAAGAACTCGGGGATCCATTCTCTCCATGCAATCATTATTTTATTTAACTTAATAGTCTCTACGTTGAGTGAAATCCCATGCCGTGGATCATGGTCATTCAAATGAGTACTTTCGTACGGGTACGATATGCGCAACTCTACAACGATACCCGTGCGGCTATGTTGTAGGTCTTACATAGCGTAATGCAACAATCAAATCTAACCACGGAGTAATCATGCCTTGACCATAAAGTACACATGCTGCTCTGTAGAAAAATAAATAAATTGAAGCCTGCACATGCCTGTATGTCAATATTCGAGATCGGCTAATCGATTACAATAGTTCATTACATGAACGTGTCTCATTCATTTAATTCAATAAGACGACTAGCCAGTCTCTTAGTTCCAACTTGGAACGCATGATCAATTTTTGTCAAGATAACCATTATTATCAATGGTGACAAGACATGAAAGTCAATTAGTATTAAATGGGGTCGAGTCTATAACTCCTCAGGGTTAAGTTCCAGTCTTACTGGGTATCCATAAACCAAATCAAGACACAGGGCACGTTCCACACAACCATATATATTAAAAATATTAACATGCTAAGATTATCGAGTTCATAAAAAGGCGTAAGGATATAATAGAAGAATTATCATGCCACCATTAAATGAATAAATTATAGAACAAATAGAAACACCCGGTCAGGAAGTCACGCCAACAAGTCTATGCTAAGGCCAACAAGTCACGCCAACAAGTCTAGTAGGCAGGAGTGAGCGTATAAACAGCGTGAGCATAAAAAGTGGTTCACGTTGGCACGCACAGCGTGAGCGTGAAGGGTAATTCACGCACTCATAACGTGAGCGTGAAAAGTAACTCACGCACGCACATCGTGAGCGTATGAGCGTGAAAAGCGTGATAAGAAATCCACGCACGCACGCAAAGCCGTGAGCATGATAAGTAACTCACGCACAGCGTGAGCGTGATAAGAAATCCACGCACGCACACAAAGACGTGTGCGTAACTCAAATGTCACGCTGACACGTAAAGACGTGAGCGTAACTCAAATGTCACGCTAGCACGTAAAGACGTGAGCGTAACTAAAAATTCACGCTGACACGTAAGAACGTGAGCGTGACTCAAATGTCACGCTAGCACGTAAAGACGTGAGCGTAACTAAAAATTCACGCTGACACGTAAAGACGTGTGCGTGACTAAAAATTCACGCACGCACGTAAGAACGTGAGCGTGACTAAAAATTTACGCACGCACGTAAGAACGTGAGCGTGACTAAAAATTCACGCACGCACATAAGAACGTGAGCGTGACTAAATCTCCCGAACTCCAATCTTATGGAACCTTCGTTCCAAGCCAGAGATGAGGTTCCCATGGTTCAGAATGGTGTAGAAGGAGAAGCTCTACAACATGAACTATATATTCCGAAAAGCACGCCAGTTTGGCGGATCAAAACCCATGAACAACCGAGAATACAACAACTTAGATCTAGAAGAAACAAGCCAAAGAAATCAAAAATGCTAAGTACTAAACTCTCTCAGGATCATGAGAGGAAAACAAATGAACCATAAAAATGGGTAAAGGAGAAACAATATGTACTTGCCTTCTCCTGGTAGGTAGAGAGAGTGATGAGGAAGAAGAAGAAGTAATGGTGAAGGAAAGTTATGAAGAGAGAGAATGGAGATGGGGGCTTTAAATGGAAGGGGGGTGGTAGGTGGGGGTTTATTGGGTCGGGTTTATTCGGATCCATCCAAGGCCAACCCGAAAGCAAAGCAGAGAGGTTAAAAGTAGAAAATAAAATGCAGAAATAAAATGCTGGAATAAAATTACAGGAAATAAAATGCAGATAATTAATTAACATGAAATTAAAGGAATTTAAATACAGGATGATACATGATAAATATTAAATAAATATATATGAGTTGTACATGTATAAAATATGCATTCTGGGAACGGGGAGTGACATCTCTACCTACCTTAGAAAAATTTCGTCCTCGGAATTTCAAATCCAAGCAGGTAGAAATATCGGAGCTATACTAATACAAGCAATTCTAGTGAGCAAGCAATCACTTTTACCATATCAAAAGCAAGTACTATATATGTAAATTCATCATTCTACGATATCAAGTAGCTCTACCCATAAGGTGATAAGCATGAAGAATCAGGACAATCAAGGTATACTGAAAGAGATATACCTTGTGAGTCAAATAGGTGTGGATACCGTGATCGGATATCATCCTCACGTTTCCACGTTGACTCTTCCAAGGAGTAATGACCCCAAGCAACACGGACAAGACTAATTGTTCGGTTCTTGAGTATCTTCTCTCTTCGGTCCAAAATGGACACAGGCTGTTCCTCGTAAGACAGGTTGGTACCAACAACCAGCTCCGAATGATCGAGAATATGGCTTGGGTCCGATATATACCTACGTAATTGAGATACATGAAATACGTCATGCACCTCTCGTAACGAAGGTGGGAGGGATAAACGATAAGCAACATCGCCTATCCGATCAAGGATAACAAATGGGCCCACGTACCGCGGACTCAATTTCCCGCGAACGCCAAATCTAATGACCCCACGAGTAGATGAGATCCGCAAGAATACGTGGTCCCCAACAGAGAACTCTAACGGCCTACGATGCTGGTCCGCCCAATGACGATGCCGGTCCTGCACAACTCGAAGTCGCTCTCTAATTCCCTTAACCACAACCGTCTGAACAATCATTTCTGGGCCTAACATCTTCCTCTCTCCGATATCATCCCATGCAAGCGGTGACCAGCACTTCTTACCATATAGTGCTTCAAATGGTGCCATCTGGATACTGGCTTGATAACTATTATTGTATGAGAACTCGACTAAGTGCAGGTGACTCTTCCAAGACCCTCCAAAATCTAGAGTGCAAGCTCGTAACATGTCTTCTAAAGTCTGAATCATTCTTTCTGATTGCCCATCCGTCTGCGGATGGTAGGCCGTGCTAAACCTTAACTTGGTACCCAGACTATGATGTAAGCTCTTCCAGAAATGTTATGTAAAGCGGGTATCTCGATCCGACACAATACTGACAGGGACTCCATGCTGCCTGACTATCTGTTGCATATACAACTCTGCCAACTTTTCTGTAGATTGCCCTACTCTGAAAGGAAGAAAATGTGCTACCTTTGTAAGTCGGTCCACTATTACCCAAATAGAGTCCTTACCACTTGGTGATCTCGGTAAACCGGTCACAAAGTCCATTGTAGTATGCTCTCATTTCCATTTCGGAATAGGAAGCGGTTGTAATAACCCAGCTGGCCTCTGCTGTTCTGCCTTCACTTGCTGACATACCAAGCAACGGGAAACAAATCTAGCTATATCCCTCTTCATTCCGTTCCACCAGAAATGCTGCTTGATATCTTGGTACATCTTGGTCCCTCCAGGATGAATAGAATACTGAAAACTGTGAGCTTCTGCCATAACCTCCTGTCTGATATCTCCACCAGGCACACATAGACGTGATCTAAACCTAAGTGTACCATCTTCATGAATTCTCATCTCCTTCCTGAGTCCTGACTCACACTCTGCCCTAAGCTTCAGAATCCTTGGGTCCTGTGCCTGAGCTGCCTTGATTCTGTCTACCAAGTCGGATTGAACTTGCAGACTTGTTAGAACTCCTACATCACTAGGAAGTATAACTTCGATGCACATCTCCTGAAGGTCTTCTAAGATATGCCTCTGTGTTGTCAACATAAATGCGCCACCCCTCCTGCTGAGAGCGTCTGCTACTACATTAGCCTTGTCTGGATGATACTGAAGCTCTACGTCATAATCCTTAATCAACTCCAACCATCTTCTCTGCCTCATATTTAGTTCCTTCTGAGTAAAGATGTACTTCAGACTTTTATGGTCTCTGTACATGTCCACTCGGTCACCATATAAGTAATGCCTCCATAGCTTCAGAGCAAACACTACTGCCACTAACTCCAAATCATGAGTTGGGTAATTCTTTTCGTGGTCCCGAAGCTGCCTAGATGCATATGCTATCACCTTCCCATGTTGCATAAGGACACATCCAAGTCCTTTACCTGACGCATCACAATATACTGTAAAACCTCCGGGTCCAACTGCCAATCCCAAGAAGCTCCGTATATCTGCTACGGTCTTGGGTACTGGCCAACTTTCTACTACTTCTACCTTCTTGGGATCCACTGCTACTCCAGCTCCTGATATGATGTGACCCAAAAATGAAATGTGATCCGACCAAAACTCACACTTGCTGAGCTTGGCATACGACTGGTTCTCTCTCAGAACCTGTAACACTTTCCTGAGCTGGTCTTCATGCTCCTCTTCACTAGCAGAGTATACGAGAATGTTGTCAAGAAACACAACGACAAACTGGTCTAAGTATGGCATAAAGATGCGATTCATCAAATCCATGAATATTGCTGGAGCATTGGTCAAACCAAACGACATTACTAAGAATTCATAATGCCCATACTTCGACCTGAATGCTGTCTTGGGAATATCCTCCTTTCGAACCCTCACCTGATGGTACCCTGAACAAAGATCTATCTTGCAGAAAACTCTAGCTTTGCTCAACTGATCAAATAAGTCGTCGATCCTGGGTAATGGGTACTTGTTCTTCACTGTTGCCGCGTTAAGCTTCCTGTAGTCAATGCACAATCTGGATGACCCATCCTTCTTCCCCACAAGTACCACTGGTGCTGTCCATGGTGACACGCTAGCTTGGGTGAACTTCTTCTCCTTCAGTTCCTCTATATGCTGATAAACCTTGGCCTGCTCTGAATCCGCCATTCTATAAACTCGATCCGATATCGGTTTAGTTCCAGGTGCCAATTCTATACTGAACTCAATATCTCTAATCGGTGGTAGCCCTGGAAGTTCTTCGAAAAATACGTCCAGAAATTCTTCAACTACCTTCGGAATCTGAACTTTTTCCATTGCCGTTATTACTCCCTGCAAGATAAGCGTGAGCGTGATAAGAAATCCACGCACGCACGCAAAGGCGTGTGCGTAACTCAAATGTCACGCTGACACGTAAAGACGTGAGCGTAACTCAAATGTCACGCTAGCACGTAAAGACGTGAGCGTAACTAAAAATTCACGCTGACACGTAAGAACGTGAGCGTGACTCAAATGTCACGCTAGCACGTAAAGACGTGAGCGTAACTAAAAATTCACGCTGACACGTAAAGACGTGTGCGTGACTAAAAATTCACGCACGCACGTAAGAACGTGAGCGTGACTAAAAATTCACGCACGCACGTAAGAACGTGAGCGTGACTAAAAATTCACGCACGCACGTAAGAACGTGAGCGTGACTAAATCTCCCGAACTCCAATCTTATGGAACCTTCGTTCCAAGCCAGAGATGAGGTTCCCATGGTTCAGAATGGTGTAGAAGGAGAAGCTCTACAACATAAACTATCTATTCCGAAAAGCACGCCAGTTTGGTGGATCAAAACCCATGAACAACCGAGAATACAACAACTTAGATTTAGAAGAAACAAGCCAAAGACATAAAAATGCTAAGTACTAAACTCTCTCAGGATCATGAGAGAAAAACAAATGATCCATAAAAATGGGTAAAGGAGAAGCAAGATGTACTTGCCTTCTCCTGGTAGGTGGAGAGAGTGATGAGGATGAAGAAGAAGTAACGGTGAAGGAAAGTTATGAAGAGAGAGAATGGAGATGGGGGCTTTAAATGGAAGGGGTGGTGGTAGGTGGGGGTTTATTGGGTCGGGTTTATTCGGATCCATCCAAGGCCAACCCGAAAGCAAAGCAGAGAGGTTAAAAGCAGAAAATAAAATACAGAAATAAAATACAGGAATAAAATTATAGGAAATAAAATGCAGATAATTAATTAACATGAAATTAAAGGAATTTAAATACAGAATGATACATGATATATATTAAATAAATATATATGAGTTGTACATGTATAAAATACGCATTCTGGGAACGGAGAGTGACACATCTGGAAGTGCGAGTATAGGTGCCGAAATCAGTCGTTGTTTTAGCTCCTGGAATGAAGCTTCAAAGTCATCCGACCACTCATACACGACTCCCTTTTGAGTGAGGCGAGTCAGTGGCGATGCAATCTTCGCAAAGTCTTTCACGAAGCGTCGATAGTATCCCGCCAAACCAAGAAAGCTTCGAATCTCACTAGCAGACGCAGGCCGCCTCCAATCAGCAACAACTTCCACTTTCTTCGGGTCGACTGCAATGCCTTCAGACAAAATGATGTGACCAAGAAAGGATACGCTGCTGAGCCAAAATTCGTACTTACTCTGCTTCGCGTACAACTCATGTTCTCCAAGTGTCTGGAGCACGGCCCGTAGATGTTCTGTATGTTGCGCCCTGTCCTTCGAGTAGACGAGGATATCGTCAATAAAGACTACCACAAATTTATCAAGGAAGGGTCGAAATACCCGATTCATCAGATCCATGAAGGCGGCAGGAGCGTTCGTCAGGCCGAATGGCATCACCAGGAACTCGTAGTGGCCGTATCGAGTGCGAAAGGCGAACTTTTGCACGTCGTCTGACTTGATCTTGAGTTGATCATAGCCTGAGCGGAGATCAATCTTCGAAAATATCGAGGCGCCTTGCAGTTGATCGAATAGGTCGTCTATGCGGGGAAATGGGTACTTGTTCCGGATGGTGGCCTTGTTCAGCTCTCGGTAATCGACGCACAGACGCATGGACCCATCCTTCTTCTTCACGAACAATACGGGCGCTTCCCACGGTGAAATACTAGGCCGAATAAACCCTTTATCGAGTAAATCTTGTAGCTAAACCTTGAGTTCCTTCAGCTCGACGGGAGCCATTCTGTACGGGGCCTTAGAAATCGGTCGAGTATCGGAAAATGTATCGATGCTGAACTCGATTTTTCGATCGGGGGGCATGCCGGGTAGCTCGTCCGGGAACACATCGGAGTATTCTGCCACAACGTCGGTCTGACCCGCGTTTGCACCATCCTGTCGCATGTCTCGGACGGACGCCAAATAGCCTTCGTGCCCAGAATGCAGCATCCTCCGAGCAGAAATCGCCGAAATCAGCATGCAGGTCGATGACGCCTCACTACACGAAAAGCAGAATTCAGGCACCCCTGGAATGCGGAAGGTGACCGTCTTTCTGGCGCAGTCTATGGTTGCGTTGCACGGCCCGAGCTAATCCATTTCCAGAATGATATCGAAGTCCTTCATGTCTAGGACTATCACGTCAAGACCGATCTTTTTACCGCCGATACAGATAATCCCGTCGGTGCATGCTAAATTAGTGAGTATCGGTGTGCCCGAAGGTGTGCTCACGCTAAGGTCGAGATCTAGTGATATTATCGGAAATTTGTGCTCGGTGGCAAAGTCTGCCGATATAAAACTATGCGAAGCACCTGAATCAAATAGTACACGAGCAGGCACATTATTGAAACTAAGTATACCTGTCACGACCGTATCTGACGCAAGCACTTCATCTCGAGTCATGGCATAGACGCGGCCCTGGGCATTGGGGCGACGGTCTTGGCCATTTTGTGGTGTGGGTTGAGGTGCTCGAGGCGCCAGAACTTGATTCCCCGGACGATGCTGTGGATGCTGAGGCGCGTCCAAGTTATTTCTTCTACGCTTCGGGCAATCTCCATGAAAGTGACCCCTTTTTCTGCAAGTGAAACATCCGCCATTTTGAACTTCACAGTCGACGGCGAGATGTCCGTTCCGGTTGTATTTTATGCAGTGAGGTCCCTGGTTCCGTACCTGTTGTCCGCCCTGGTGCTCGTTGTTCGGACGCTTGGTCACGTTGTTTTCTCCCGCGTGGCTTGGGCGTTTGTGATTGTAGGTATGCACAGCGCTGGCAGCACCTGGAGGATATTGGCGTTCTAGGCGGAGGGCGTGGTTGGGAGACTCCTCCATCGTTTTGTATTGTAGAACGGACACATGGGCGTAGATGGATGGTCGTAGACCCACTTCAAACCGTCGAGCACGACTCGCCAGGGAGGGCATGAATTCTCCAGCAAAATTGGCTAACTTGTTGAACTCTGTCGCGTACTGCCGCACCGTCATGTTCCCTTGCTTTAGCTGCATGAATTCATTTTCCTTCTCTTGTCGAACGGCTTCGGGGAGGTACTCGATCTCGAACGCCTCGCGGAAGGTGGCCCAAGAAATTATTGCTGTCTCGTCGTCGCGTCTGATCGCTCGCTTTTGTACGGCCCACCAGTCGTGTGCGTTCGACCGGAGTAGAAGTTGAGCGCATACGACTTTCTTGTACTCTTCGACACCCAGCAGCTCGAACTTGTCTTCCAGTTCCTCTAACCAGTCGATCGCCAAGGAGGGATCTTCCGTGCCATTGAAGAAAGTACGACAACTCTTTGTGAATTTCGACACGTCAAAGTTAGAACTTCTCGGTGCTGCATGTGTAGGCTCGGGTGCCTCCGGATCGACTTCACTTTGTCTGACCGCAGGCTCGGTTATGGCATGGGTTGTCGCGGAGTTGTTATTATTGGCCACCACCGTCTGAACGATCTGCTGGAGAGTATCAAGCTGCTTCTGCTGCAACTTGAATTGTGCTTCGAATCGGGCCTCGAACTGAGTTTGACGTGCCTCCGTCTGCCGTCGATGTTGCTCATTCTGGCGTTGACTCTCCTCAGCTTATCGTTGTTGTGATTCCAGCATGCGTAACATCCGCTCCATGGCATCGTTTGAGGGTCCGTGTCTCGAGCTACTCGAGCCGCTCGAAGCACTTTCTTCGTTCGCCGCCACGTTCACCGACGTGCCTTCTGGAATTTTTGAAGGAAAAATACATTAGTCACAAAACTTATTACGGGCTCACTCGTATGGAACGACATATCTAATCGACACGGGACCAACAATTTTGAGACTAAAAACTCGACACTAGAGGCCAAGGACGTAAAGCCGTGCTCTGATACCAATATGTCACGCCCCGATTCGATAGAATCGATAGTCGTCCCCCGGGCGTGATGCCGTGCAAGCCTAAGTTGCTCTTGCACAAGGCGGTTCATAAGGTTATCCGAAACAACATCATATGTAAGAGTACGCAGAGAAATTGAACACATTTATTTAGAAAAGAAAACTTGCATTTTTATTGATAATAAGTTAGGTTACAAACTCGATTACAAAAGAGGCCTCGCGAGCTCACAATCGACATCGATGAGATAGTCATTCCATACATTTACATCCCTTTTTATAAACATCAAAATGACTCTCTAAGACCTGGGATCGGCGAGAGTTTGTGACTCATGATGCAGTTGGGTCGGAGTCTTCAAAATGTTGCAGAGCTAGCCTTCGCTCTAGCAAGGCTTCAAAAGAAAGGAGCGTCGCCTTCAGTTCCTTGGCACGCTATCCTGGTCCCGAGTACATGTTGAGAGCGAGGGTCAGCACTTTACACTTTGTGCTGGTGCGTGGCAATTTAAATCCCGTACTTGTTTGCCATTAAAATTCTTTGATTACAAATTTTAATACAAACAGAACAGTGTTACAATATAGGACTTAGACGTAGTCTTAGGAGTACACTTTTGTTTAATCTGGGTCCCTTGTGCCGATGGAGCGAGTGGTAATGTGTTGACTCCGTTGACGAGCTGACGACGGTTATCGGTTCTCTGAAGGTTTGGATTGCTCTGGGTGCTGGAGCTTGCTGAGAGGAGGAAGACGTTGAGTGTCTGTATCTGCCTCTCTGGTGGTGCGAAGTCTCTAGGTGTTCGTTGTAGATAGGTGTGTGTACCTTAGTTCAGAAGGAAATGATCCCTCTATTTATAGCTTTGCAGGCTGGCTGCTCATGTACGCATATGTAGGATGCGCCGGTGCGTGGGGACGCCACGTGGAGATTGCTGATGAAGGCGCACGGGTGATGTGCCCTGATTGAGGGGTTGACTTCTTCATGTTACTGTTGTGAGCCAGCACGTAGCGGAGAAGAAGATCTTTCTGTTGCTGAGATCTTGGATGAGTCAAAGGACACGTGTTATCGACCCATGGCTCGGAGATCTCGAATTTGGTGGGGGGGATATATGATCTGGTAGAATGCGCCTTGGATTGGGCGCATGAGGAGACTTTGGCTCGTAACCTTTAGGAGTCACGAACCATTCTGGGCGCATGGCTTTTGAGGCGCATGCAGGCGACTTTGGCTCGTAACCTTTGGGAGTCACGAACCATTCTGGATGCATGGCTTTTGAGGCGCATGCAAGCGACTTTTCTTCTGTCTTTTGGGATCAGAGAACAGTCTGGGGCGCATGGCTTTTGAGGCACATGCAGAGCTGGACGCATGACTGCAGAGGCGCATGCGGGTGGTTGAGTGGCCACGTGACAGTAGCCGTCGGAGTAAAGTCATGATGATGCTGACGTTGCCGATGCTTCGTTTTCTGAAAAAGCTGTCAACCGTTCAGACTTTGGGAGGTGTGCTGCCAACTCTGTCAGTTCAGCATTTAATGTTTCTGACATTCGATGGACAGCTGAGGAGGCACATCGATTGGCGTTCCACTGGGTATGGGGACGCATGGGGGCGCATCCTCTGTGATGTGCTTGGTTCTGAAGGGCGCATCTGTGTGATGCGCCTGAAGTCGAAGGACGCGTGCGGCTGTTTCGTTCCTCGAGTGCTTTAAATAGCCGTTTGGCTGAATTCGAGGCGTCCGGTTCACCCATTAAATGTAAGTTCATTGCACAGAATTCGGAGAGCCATCCACTTGGCGCGTGGGTTTGATCTGCCCGGCCTATAAATAGTGGCATGGAGAGAAGGTTTGCTTCTCGTTCTCTCACGTACTTCCAACATGAACTTGGGTACTCGAGTGCACTCTGTTGACGAAGTGCTCCCGAGGGTGAAGATGAGACGCCATGTCGTCATAGATGCACTTGAAGGTGACTGTTACAATCAAAAGACGGAGTCGAGGGCTTCCGAGGCAGGCGGAAGGTGCCTGTTGCATCCAAAGATAGGGATGCTCGGGCCTCGTCTCCGTTGTTCCGGAAGGGCCGTAGATCGGAATGGCGGTGCTAGGCTCTCTCTTCCTTCAAAGTGGGTGTTGCCCACTCTGGTTGTGTTGAAAGCTGCTCCTTTAGCCGTATTTCGATTACGGTCTTCCTTGGTGTTTGGAGGCTCTTTCGAAGCCTCCCCTTGCCACAGATTTGCGGTGCTCTTCTCTTCCTCGATTCCAGCCAGAGGGTTAAATGCTTCATTAGTCGAAGCATTTATCAGGTGAGCCTGGCTGAAAGAGCGGCACATAACTGGGTTGCTGAAGGGATGCACATAACTGGAGATACACATAACTGAGCTGCTAAAAAGGATGCGCCTTGCTGAGGGCGCATGGTGGGATGTGCCTGGTTGAAGGCGCATGGTGACTGTTGCGCCTGACTGACTGGAGGCGCACGGTGGCCGCTGCGCCTGACTGGAGACGCATGGTGGCTGCTGGTCGTAGACTTAGGATATTTTCTTTGTAGAAATTCTCCTTTATACAACCTTCACTAGACATGTAATAGACTTTTATATGTGAAATAAAAAGTCCTCTTTCCATGTCTATATCTGTTATTTTTGCTGTGAAGTATTTTGTCCGAGCTCTGGCGTATGTAGTATCTGGCGCATGGGCTTTCTGGTTATGAAATTCCATGCTTCTACAAGACCCCCTTCAAAGTTTTCAAAACTTTTGGATGAGTTTTGGAATACTTTGAATAAGAAGCATGAAGGTCAAGGCGTATGACTGTTGGGGCGCATGCCTGTTCGGGCGCATGCTCCTCTCAGTCAATGATGATGATGCCTCGGTAACCGAAAAGATTAATGATGATCTTTTGGTTTTATTTGTGGTTATCCTTCACAGAACCCGAGGCGACGGCTGAGATCACTCGTCATCGGTTCACGCGTGCGACCAAGCCCTATAAATAGGCAAGAGATGGAGAGAGAGAGTTCTTCTTCTCCTTGCTTTTGCTTTCTTTAGAGTTCTTCTTCAAAAACCCTAACTTTTCTTCTCTCAAGATAATGGCTTCCAAGACTCCCCGCGGCGGTGCCGGCAAGGGCAAAGGAAAAGAACCTGTGACAGCTGCAGCGGCCGATGTTCTTCGTTGTCCTGTCGAAGTTCGGCCGGAGGTGGTTGGTAAGTTTTAACGTACACCAACACACATAGACCTTGAGTCTTTTGATGATAAGCCGAGATTTTTGCCGCCGACGCGCATGGGTTTAAGCCCTGAAGATGCGCCGAGGCTCTACTGCTGACGCGTATGGGTTTAAACCCTGATGATGCGCTGAAGCACTGCTGACGCGCATGGGCACACGCCCTGATGATGTGCCGAAGCTCCGCTGCTGATGCGCCTGGGTTTAGACCCTGATGATGTGCCGAGGCTTTCGGACGTGCTATGCGCTCTTGATAAGACCCAGATTCTTTTGTTATTTCTAACATTTTTTTGAATCTTTGCTAGTGTCGATGCCTATCCCACTCTTGAGTGAAGTGCTTTTGGACACTGCCCTCTGCCAGACGGGAGTAGATTATAACGAGGAAGTGATGAACCCTACTCAAGCCGCTATTACGCTGGACCAGCATCCCGAGAGAATGACTCAAATCCGGGAACAGCAGTATGGATTCCTCAAACGGATGATGGAGCGTGGAGTTTTGAAATCTGCCACATCTGATAAAGCGACCTTCTTGAAGCCTGAGTTCCTGTTTGGGGACCGCCTTACTTCTACGGAAGCAACAGTGTTGAAGGTCAAGGAAGATTGGTTTTTCACAGCAAAAGGAGTGCATATGACCGTCAAGCAACTTGAACGTCAATGGCCTTTGATGGCCTTCTGTCGTCTTGCTTCCAAGAGGAGGATATCCTGGGATCTTACTCCCTCTCAGGGGAGGCAGTGACTGGCATCATCAAAATTGATTCAACCTCTGATCAGAAAGATACTTTGTCCGCAGTACGGTCTGGGTCTTCTTTCACCTGGCGAACTCTACGTCCTGGGAGCATTTACAGTGATGTTCCCCTTGACACATTTGCCCATAGTGCCCTGACTTTTGCACATCGCATGCTGTTGATGGAACGCTCATACCCGAAAGGAGAGTTTCGGGTAGAGGGTTGGTGTCATTATGCTTCCAAATGGGATAAACTGACACTCTGGGTTTTGTCGCGATTCCAGACTGAGCTCCGAGAAATCGGGCTGACTGCCGCGATTCGTGCCACCCAGGCAGGTGTTGACGGTAACAGGCATATGTTCCTCGCACTCTTGGAGATGTTTGATATCCATACCGGGACCTTTTTTACTCCGGTGGGGGAGTTAGGGCTCGCACTTCATGAGATGTATGAGGTATCAAAGCTCCCTTGGGGATCGGAACCCTATGAAGAGTATTTTTCGACCAACGAAGAATTTCAAGTCCTGGGGGACAAGGCTGAAGAGATGACGGCCGTCTTTAAGGAAGTGGCTAGCCACCATTACTATATGCAAAAGAGGGACAAGGGCGGATTGTAGTCCCATGTGACTGCTTGGAGAGATTACGTCTTTCGGCAAGACAAAGGGGGATCCCTCCCGGTTCTCCACTCCGCCGGCGCTCTCTCATAGTGAAGTGCTCTCTGAGAAGAGCAGGTTAGATGAGAAGAATCCTCGGGAAAACGAGGACCAGCAGTCTGATGAACGCTCCTACAGCTGTTTCAGGCATCATGCTCATCGAATGTCGTCAAAAGCAGTATTGGTCGCGTATCTCATGGTTTGGCTTCGGGATTATGTCTTCCCGGGCGGATCTGGCTCTGTAGAGAGAGTGACCCGGCACTTGATCCTGCCAGCCGTGAAGTTGGTCTTTGGCCGGCGCTTGGCTCTACTCCCCGCGATGGTATGTAATTTACTGCGAGGTTTACGCGAGTTCGCGGGAAATGTGATTCATGACCGAGGTCGGAAAGATAACTTCCCACGTACTGAACTGCCGTTTCACTATTTGATGGGGTGGTTAATTTTACACCACCCCAACGTAATGAGTCCGGGTTCAGAAGAAGACTATAGGGCCGGAGATGCATTCCTCCGCCGTTTCCACCAGAGGAGTTGGTCACACACCGGCATCCCTGTTTGCAGAAGGGTTTTATCCCATCTCCAGGGATGGGAGATCACCAAAGTTGGTCCAATCTTTTTGGGTTTTGAGGCCAATAAAGACTTAAGGGATTCAGGTGAAGATGCCACCGCTCTGTCTCCGTGGGGATTCTGTTGGTTGCAGAGTATCCGGCCATCCCACCTGGTGTACCGGAACAGGAATCGGTGCTTCCTGTAATCGTATTTACCGAGCCGCTTTGCACGTCAATTCGGTTATGCGCAGCTGATGTTGGACATTCCCAGTATCACCCTGGGGTATGCTGGAAGTTTGCTGGATGGCGCACGAGCTTGGCATTACTATAATGCCGGATATACCGGAGCTCGCTTTACGCTGCCCGCCCAGGACCCGCGGCCGCCCATTCTTTACTCAGTCGCCAAGTTTTACTGTGTTATGGCTGCCGCGCCTTCCGGGTATGATAGGGAGACGAGTCTCATTGCAGTTAGGAGGAGCAACAGAGGGTTCCACACCCTTACCCTTCTCAAGTTCGGAGGAACCACCGACGTCAACGGCCACCTCTTCTGCCCAGTGGATTGACTCAGGAGACGACATGAATTGTCTGGCCCGAGACATAATGGCGAGTCTTCTGGATGGCAAACATCAAGGCCAAGCACTCCTTTTCAATGGGGTTGTATCGGTGTTCAGCCCCGATGAGCGTTCGACTGAGGTAGTAGATCGCTTGCTCGTAGCCTGTATCACTGTTTTGAGCCAGCAGAGCGCCCAAGAAATGATCCATGGCTCGGCCGTAGAGCAGGAATGGTTTGCCAGCGACGGATGCCACCAGAACTGGAGGGCTCGTCAGGTAGGCTTTGATGTCGTCGAAAGCCTTTTGGCATTCCTCTGTCCAGACGTAAGAGACTCCCTTCTTCATGAGCTGGGTGAAGGGTTGACATTTGCCGGAAAGGTTTGCTATGAACCTCCGGATGTACGCCAGACGTCCCTGTAAGCCCTGAAGTTCTCGAAGATTCTTCGGAGGGTCCATGTTGAGGATGGCTTTGGTCTTCTCGGGATCAACATGAATGCCTTTCGCCGTGATGACAAAGCCCAAGAATTTTCCGCTAGAAACCCCCAGGAAGGATTTAGCGGGGTTCATCTTAAGTTGATGTGCCCGCATGAGATCGAAGACTGTCTTCAGGTCCTGCAGGTGATCTCCTTTAAGGCGGCTCTTGACTGCGATATCGTCAACATAGCATTCGACTGTTTTGCGAAGATGTTGACGGAAGATGGTGCTCATAGCTCGTTGGTATGTCACACCGGCGTTCTTCAAGCCGAAGGGCATCACTGTGTAGCAAAAAATGCCCTTTGGAGTCCTGAATGACGTATGTTTTGCGTCATCAGGGAACATCTTGATCTGGTTGTAGCCCGAATACCCGTCCATGAAAGACATGCGCTCGAAGCCACACGTGTTGTCGATCATCACGTCAGTGATTATAAGCGGAAATTCGTCCTTCGGACAAGCAGAGTTGAGATCCCTGAAGTCGATACAGACTCGTATCTTTCTATTCTTCTTGGTGACGGAGACGACGTTGGCTACCCAATCTGGGTGTTGCTCTTCACGGATGAAGCCGCTAGTCAAGAGTTTGTCTACCTCCTGATCGATGGCGTTCATGATGTTCGGACGGAAGCACCGCTTTTATTGCTTGATAGGTTTGGCATCGGGTAAGATGTTTAACCTATGCATCGCGATTTGGGGGTCAAGTCCCGACATATCTTCGTAGCTCCAGGCGAATACGTCGATAGATTCTTTAGCCAGCTGGATTAAAGATTCTCGGTCTTCTCCTTTCAGGCTTTTGCTGACGAAGATGGGTTTGGAAGAAGATCCATCCCCAAGGTCGATCTGCTCGACTTCATCCTCCGTGGAAGGTTCACGTAATTCGAAACAAGACTCCCATTGTTGTCCCAGGCGTTGAGCCCAGGGTTCTTCTTCGAAGGGTTCCGGCGCTTGGTCCTCGCCTTCATCTTTTTGAGGTTGTGCTGACGTCATATTAGACGACAGCACTCTCTTGAAGACAGATCTGATACTGGTATCGGAATCCCACGTTGACGCTTCAGATGAGTGAGAATGTTCAACTTCCTCTGCGTCTGAACTCTCTGGAGTTGACGGCGGCGTGACATAGCCTACCGTCCGTCAAGTTTTGTTGTAGTAGTCTTGCGGCTTTCTTTTAGGTGTTGGAAGCCGGAGAGGGAGACATCGACCTTTGCCGTAGTTCAGGCCTTTGTCGCTTCTTAGGTCGTAACCCATCTTTTGGATGAGGTACTTTGCTTTGTCCGTGTACCGATAGAGTTGCATTCTGTCGACATCTGGTTCTGGCTCGAGTGGCGGGAGGTCTTGATGACGCTCGACCTTGCCGAAGATGATGGATTCTTCGTCTCGACTCCGTGGAGGGACTATGTAACAGACTCCTTAAGACGGGACTACTCGATTTACATGATGGACGGTCGTTATTTGTGTTTGTAACGACCGTAGAGCGTTATCTAATGTATACATGGCATTCCAATGTGGAAGACAAGAATAATTAAAAGACACTCTATTATTGATGAAATACGAGATTTTATCCCATGGGATTACATTGTCTAAGGAGGGTGCATCTACATCAGCAGAGATATATTCGCCAAGCTCCTTATCTGTAAGTACTGGGGTTGGATCAGGAGAGCCCACCACAGCTTTGATTTTGGGGTCCGAGAGGGTTATGTGAGCCCTTCCTGGCATCTTGGATGACTGCGGCGGTTTGCCCTTAAGACGCACCTTCAGTGGTGCCTCAACTGCGCCTCCAGTGATTGGTGCCTTTTCCTGTAATTTTGCTACCAGGGGAGCCGATGTTTGAGGCGGCTTTCCCTTGAGGCGTATCTTCAGGGGAGCTTCAGGAGTTGGTGCTTTTCCTGGTAGCTTGATGCTCATTGGAGGCACCTTCTGGGGCGGTTTTCCCTTGAGTTGGATCTTCAAAAGGGCATCGGGAGTCATCTCAGGCTCCATGTCCGGTTCAGCTGCTGTCTCTGCCTCGTCATCAGCGTCATTGGCTTCCTCCTCGTCAAGTGACTTGTATAAGTCAGAATCGGTGAAGTAGGCTTCAATCCCTTTGAACGGATCGATGTCTGCAAACTCCGTCCGGATGACGCCGTTGGTGGATACATATTTCATGCATTGGTGGAGCGTGGAGGGCACCACAATATACTCATGTAGCCATGGTCGACCGAGCAGGATGTTGTAGTTGACTTCGGCATCCACAACATAGCAGGTCACCTCAGTTTTGAGGTTACCGATGTGACACTTCAGTCAAATTTTGCCCAGTGGCTCGCTTTTGCTAGCGTTGAAGCCACTGATGGTTGTGTTGGAGGGCGCCAGCCGATACATTGGGATCCCCAGTGTTGATAACAGCGCCTTCGGAATGATGCTGAGAGAAGACCCCAGATCGATCTGAATCCGGTTCACCTTGACTGAACCGATATACCCTGTGTAATACAGCGGCCGGTTATGTCGGTGGTGCTTGAGCATCTTGTCTTGTTGGGTGAAAGTTATGTTTGGGATAACTTCACCTGTACAACGACAGTGCGCCCAAGTAGATGGGAGGTCTTCAGGCTGTTTGACCTGACTGAGAAAGGATTCGGCATCCTTCAGAGCTTCACAGAGAGCTTCTCGGGAGTCTTTGGAAAGACGCAGGAGCTCGAACAAAGATAGGCGGGCAGGAGTACTGGCCAGTTGTGCCAGTATGTCGAAGTTGTGGGGCTTGGCTAGTCCCGAAGCATTCTCTTTCGTAGAGGTCTGTCGAAACGAGCCTCCACCTGCTTCTGCTTATTGGCTGCTGAGGGCTTAGACGGGCCCTCTTCCTGGACAGCAGGAACGGTGCAAGGAGGCACCACCTCGGCGGCAGCTTCGCCGGGTTGGGCGTTCTGTTGTGAACGCGTCTGCACAGGAAGTGCCTCTTCTGTTGAAGAAGAGACCAAACGGCAAGACTTGATCTTCCTGCCTTTGGATTTGGAGGTAGGACGTACCTCCGGTTGAGTCACCTCGGAGACGAGGTCGGGGTGGACCCATAGGACCTCTCCTCGAGATGTGGTGAGTGGGATGAGTCCACTCACATTGTCACGGATAGGTGGTAAGTTAACCACCTCCATTGTCTCCTTAGGAATAGGGACAACGCCATCTTGTGAGGTAGTTGGCGGCAAGGTGCCAAACTGGAGTGACACCACATTGGCTGACAACGTCTTCTCTTCGTAGTCGACGGAGATTACATCCGCATTGATCATGCGCTGGATGTAATTTTTGAGGATATAACAGTCCTCGGTCGGGTGTCCGACAAACCGATGGTAGTGACAGTACCTCGGGTTGTCCACTTTCCCAACTTCATCGGGCCGCTTTCGGTCCGGAAGCTTGATTTTGTCACCCTGCTTCAGTATTTCAAAAAGTTGCAGAGTGTCTTCGTCGTTGAACGAATAAACCTCCTTGGGCCTTGGTGCAAGTGGAGGTTTCTGAGTAGGAGCAGATGCGCCTTTCGAGGCATTAACAGTCAATGCCTGCTTCCCCTTTGTCTCACGTCCGGGGTTATTGGCTGCAGACCTTTTCCCCTTGTCATCAAAGGCAGGGAAGCTAACCCCCAAAAGACGTGCATTGGCCGCCTTCTTTTCTGCGGCTTCTGCTTCGATGATCAGGAAGCTCCAGTCGGGAGGAGGAGTAGAGTTGAGCCAGAGTTTGACTGCAGGCAGCATGTTCATGCTGCAAGAGGAGAGGAGCGTATGTTCCGGCATGCCTGGAGGTAGTCTGAAGCAGGCCTGTCGAAAGCGTTCGATGAACACCCGAACCGTTTCCTTCTCCTTCTGGCGTATCTCTATGAGGGACGCCATTGTCATGTCCTTCCCGCCGTCGTAGAAGCGGTCGAGGAAGAGGCACGTCGAGTCGTCGAAGGATGATATAGAATTGTCGGGGAGGCTGAAGTACCAGTCATATGCCACTCCCTTCAATGCTCCGACGAAGATGCTGGTGAGGAGTGCGTCCTCCTTCGGGAGATGTCCCGTTTGGGACTGGAAGTACGTCAGGTAGCGGCGCGGAGAGTCCCTCCCGTCGTATGGCGTCAGTGTTTGCGGTTTATACTTTGGAGGATAAACCACTTTGTTCCACTCGAGGGGATAGGATTGGGGAATGCCTATCTTCTGGTGCTCCTCTTGTCTGTTCTTGGACTCAAAGCGCTCCCGCAAGTCCTTGATCATTTCGACCACATCCTCTGTGGAGCTAGGAGTCGAGGAAGGTGGTACCACTTGGAGTTGAGCGTTTGAGGGCTCAGACATCCGGGGTACTTCTCGGCGGTCTGTGTCTGAGGATACCCGTTGAAGGGGTACACTCGACTCCCCATTGGCCCCTGGGTCGGGACCGGTCGAAGGTGTTCGGGTCAAGGCCGACCGTATTTCAAACGCCGCCTGAGTCAATGTTTGCATGAAAGCAGAGAGGGTTTTGAGTCCTCCCTCTAATGTGTCTATGCGCTGGACGATGTCCTGGGACGGCGCATCAGACTCGGAATCATCCCCAGCCATGTATACTATCATGACACGGCCGGGAGTGGATGGATTGGTGGAGGCTTCGCTCTCGGCCTCACTCTCATGTATGGGAGTTACCTCTCCTGGAGTTTCATCTTGGCCACCCCCAGCCAAGTTCTGGAGGTCATTCTCGACGGGCATATCTGCAAGGGTCTAATTACCCTCAGCTCCATCTTGAAGGGCCTTCTCGTCTCCGTAACTACCCCCAGCTGAGTTCTGGGGGACATCCTCGTTCTGAGGGGCCTCTGGGAGGCTGATTTCGCCTCGAGGATGAAGATCCGCCGTAGCTGTGCTTTGGACATCTTCGTCTTCGGAAACAATGGTCTGACTACCCCCAGCTTCCTCCAAGAACTTCTTTCTCGACCGAGTGCCTTCGAACACTTCGGAGGACGAGACAGCTGCCTTGGTTTTCCTCGGCTGGCTTTTGGATAAGGACGAGGAATTGTCGGTCGTCCTTCGAACTGACGAGGAGTTGGAGATCACGTTACATGAAGCAACCCTTGGCTCCTCTTCTGTTGACACCTTCATCCCAAGGCGATGTCGGAGGGGTGTCAATGATTACAGCCGCTGGAAGACTGACTGCCTTGGTGGTACTGCCGCCTTGCAACAGCAGTTGATGGTAACCACCGCACAAGTATGTCCCGTGAGAGGCGCATCATGCTTGTTGGTCGACTCTCCTGACCGGCGCTTGTGAGTGATCACGTTACGCAGGTCGTTGGAGGAGAGTGCTACCTTCACACCCCCTTCAGGCGCATGGCAAGGCCAAACGCCGGGGTGGTCAGGTGAGTGCTGCGCCCCCTGATCTAATACCAAACAGGCATCCCGATCAGTAGTGGGAGAACCACAACATTTGGAGTGACTTGAACGGACCTCAAACGCTCCGCCGGAGGAGGCGCGGGAGTTCAAGACCACTGAATTTGCCTTGCTCGACATGGTTGTGCACGCAGTAGATGCGCCCAAATGAAACAAGGGCTTTGAAGGTCGGCTCGTTCTCAGCGCCGCAGCACTCGAGTCGACCTTGTACAACTTACCATCAGCAGCGCGCATGATTGTGAGCAAATGCTTCTGGCTCGTTGCTGGGATAGCATGTTTGGGACGCATGGCCTGTGCTGCCTTGGACTTCTTCGTACCAGGCCGCTGGGGCGCGTAGTACTCAGAATCCAAATTCTCCTCGCCACTACAGCGAGTGAGCCTGTCAAAGACAGAGATATTCTGTGGCGCATCAGAGGTGATGCGCGGGGCATTGGCTGCGCCCCTGCTCTGTCGACGCATCTTCCTCGCCTGAGAGGGAGATGGCTGGGGAACGTGGTTAGCCGCACGTTTCCTCGAGAGATGCGCTGCGCTAGTGGGCGCATCTTGGTTGCTGAGGATGTCAGCAGGAAGGGAAGGCTGGATTGGAGCATCCCCTTCGGTGGTGGTGCCCGAGGCATCGACCTTGCGCACCCAGACTCGGCGGGTCTTCTTCGGCTTCGGCAGCCGCTTCGAAGGACTCGCACTGCCTTCAGATATGAACTCCTCATATGCCTATTGATTGAGGCGTACGACCAGCGTCTTGTGGGAGGAGCCCACCTTCACGTCGTCGGCTTGCGACACAACTTTCTCGGTGGAGGAGAAAGAGGTCCCCAGCAGAGTCGTCAGCTTGTTTGCCATTAAAATTCTTTGATTACAAACACTACTAAAATCTGTTAATTCAGCGACGCGTCAAGACGTCGCTAAAAAGGGCAAATACGTCGCTAATTTCTATTAGCGACGTATTTAGCGACGTTTTCAAGTAGTCGCGATTAAGCTAGTCGCTAAACAAGAAAACGTCGCCAAACGTCGCTATTGCGACGATCTTTAGCGACGTGTCCACGTCGCTAATTTAGCGACTGCCAGCGACATAAAACGTCATAATTTACCGACGTAATCTAGCGACGTTGAGCGACTTGAAATGCATCGATGCTGACCTGGCTTTAGAGCCAAATGGCGATGTTCTGCGACTTTTTAACGTCACTATATTACCGACATATAGCGACGTTTAGCGACGTCCGTGTAGCGACGTTTAGTGACGATTAGCGACGGTAATCATTAATATTAGCAACGTACTTAGCGACGTTTATATCGTCGCTGGACGTCGCTGACAGTCGCTGAACGTCGCTAATATTAAAAAAAATTAAAAAAAAATTACAGCAATTGCAGCATTTGTAGAATTTGCAGCACCATTTGTTACAACAACGACTGTGTATCACGAACACAGTATCAAACAACACATACACACAATCACGAACACGAACACGTTTGAAACACAATGTGTCCACAATCAACACAGATTTATGAAAATTTGTAACAATGTCAAACATAATGTGTCCACATAAGAATAAAGTATGTAAAACCACATAAAAGACCCAACAATGGGCCATCACACAACAATGTATATGCCGACTACGACTGATCAGGAGGAGCATCACCGCTCCTATCATCACCACTCCTGGAAAGAAGGTAAGCATACTGCTCCGGTGTAAGAACTACCGACGACGATGAAGGAGGAGGCAATGCAACCGCTGGAGAAGGAGGCAGTGTAACCGCTGGAGATGGGTGCGTCCGCGTCTCCTCTAGGGCTCAGAGTCTGGCGCTGCATTGCTCCATGCAAGTCGCTATCCTGGTAACGGTGTCGTGAATGGACTCCTGTGTCCCCTGTACTTGCTGCACGGTGCGCTCGAGCTCATCAAAGCGTACGGTGACCGACGCAGCGTCCTCTTGCGCCTGAGGCCCTTGCTGCTCAGCAATCCTCCTCAGCATATCGTCGCGCAGCTCAGCAATCTAGCAAAAAATGGTCTCCTCGACTCGGGACGACTCGGCCTGTGACGGCTGTGAATGCGCACTGGAAGAGGGAGCCCTGGATGCCTGCGTCGCAACAAATGTACCGTAGGACCCTGTACCGTAGTACGTACCCCTCTGAAGACCACCAACAGCGGTCTTCCAGAGCTCGTCCTTCGACTGAGACGGAGAGGGTTGCGAAGTACCAACCCCTCCCTCTGCCTGTGCACTAGCACTCGCACGCTCATCACGTAGCCTAACATACTCTTCCTACAAATCATTGTGCATCTCTATACATCAGTACTTACCTAAATTAGCCTAATAAACGTCTAAAATATTTAATTATTATTAAGTATATGGTTATCTGTATATTCTTCAAGTTGTGTTAAAAATTAACGAAATCTAAATTAGTACTTACATAGCTCTTAGTAGCCTGGTCGTCGATGAGCTTCCCGTCCTTCCGATGGGTGGCCAGGAAGACGGTCACCATGTTTGCGTCCTCAACCCTCTTCACCTGCGTGTTTGTTATATTTTATTCTTTAGTAAAATAGAAAATTATATACTCCTACTATCAATAAATTCTTATATTTGACAATAAATTACATACCAGACGACGGAAATGCTCCGTCATAGGAATCGATCCACCATACCACTTTCCGGCCCGTAGGCAGACAGAAAGTAAATGTTCATCGAGCTAACAGGTGCTCGTCGGCTAAACGCCTCAAAAGAATAAATTTACAATAGAGTGAGCGAAACAAAATAGAAAACCCACTCGTAGCCTGGGTTCCTTCTAGTCGCCACCATTGGGCTGGAAGCTTGGTAGATCCTCGGGAGCTGCTCCGAAATCTGGCCACACAAAACCAGCTGGGTCAACCCCAGAAAGAGCAAGTGCCACAAGGGGGCCACGGAATAAGAACAAAAGCCAGCAATCAGCACAGAAAACTAATATTAAAACTAAATTACGAAAATATGTCAGGATGATATACGACGAGATAACCATAGAACTATTCCGATAGACAGGTTACAACCCGTAAACCAAACAAGGACCGGGGTTGTAACCCTTCATCTGAACAGAGCTTGGTTTCCCACCATTTATCGGCAAGATAATAATGCAAGAAATCAAGACAGGAAGCAATCTTGTACTGGATCAAGACATGGCTAAACTGGTTATACCTCATTCAATCAATCACGGCCAAGCAGATACTACGGCTTACTACTTTAACTAACTAGGGTTATCACAGGCCTAATTACTAACAAGATGCAGTGAGATTGCTCCACAGCCACAAGCCCTGCAGACCATCCAGGCTACCCAGGTCGAAAGATTAGGGTTGAATTCAGGTGGGTACATCGCCCGGGAGACAAATGTACCCTTAGGTGACTTAGAGGGTGCAACACTCGACGGTGCGCTGGAAATGTGCCCTACTCGACGGCAGGCTACAGATCCCAAGAGCGCCCAGGTAACGGGATTGCCTGTAGCTGTGTCATCTCTTCATGACTACTGTGTTATTCTAGTTATTAACCTTCATCCATTTTAGTAGGGGCTCCTGACCGTGGTACCCAGGAGTCCCATCCTAGACATGATGCAAGACTGGACAAGTGGATTAACAAGCAAGCAAGAAGGAACCACCCACGGTGTCAAGGCAAGTCAAGTTAAGTTATCAAAAAAATCATGTCAGGGTACTTGTCAGGAGTGCGCCACGACGGGCCACTATCATGTCAGGTCGGTCATGTCAGGAGTGCACCACCACGGGTCACTGTCGTGTTATGCTAGTTCCTTGTCATACCGTGCCATGAACAATAGTCATTCCAAACATATTAAGTAAAATCAAGTTCATGACAAAAGGCGTAAGGATATAAAATGGGCATGAAATATCTAATAAAATATCAAAATACGGGTCAGGGGATGCGTACGCACAAAAGGACGCACGCAGGGGGAATGCATACGCAATATAACACGCACGCAGGAGGGCAGCGTATGTGAAAGTCACGTACGCTCAAGGGAACAGCTGCGTGAAAAGTCACGCACGCTCAAGGGAGCAGCTGCGTGAAAGTCACGCACGCTCAAGGGAACAGTGTGCGTGAAAAGTCACGCACGCTCAAGGGAGCAGCTGCGTGAAAAGTCACGCACGCTCAAGAGAGCAGCTGCGTGAAAAGTCACACACGCTCAAGAGAGCAGGCTTCCAACAGAAAGCGTACTCAAGCCTGCGTATGCAGCGCTAAAGAGCGCACGTAGCTCAGTGTGCGTAGCTAAACAGCTCTGCACACTGCTCACTGTCTTCTCCAAACAGCAAGAACACATGGCTGAAACCAAAACTTCAAAAGTTCATAACTTGGCCATCCGAACCCCAAATCCGGATTTCCAAGGCTCCAATTGGAGTAAAACTGAAAGCTCTTCCACATAGAAACATCAAAACCCACAGAACTCCAACCAAAGTGGATCAAAACATACAAAATCCGAAAATAGGAGAACTTAGATCTACAATAATAGAGGCTCCAAATCACAAAAACCCAAGAACTAATGTTGATCTCCATGTCCTAAACTAGCAAATGGACTAAGAAAATATGGTTCTCATGTAGTGGCAAGATGCACTTGCCTAATGGTTGGGGAGTTGTGTGGAGGAAGAAGAAGAAATTAATGGTGGTTATGAAGAGAGAGAAGAGGTTGGTGGAATTATAAAGAGGGTGTTGTGGTGTGCTTGAGGGTGGAGCTTAGGGCTAAGGTGATCCAATGCTCAAAAACCGAACCAAACCGAACCAACCCAATAAAATCGAGCCATGAAAAAACCCAAAATACGAGAAATACCAAATTCCACAAGCTGAAAAAAATAAAAATATATGCCAAAATCCAGATACGAGTATAAATACGAAATACAGGAAAATATGGGAAATGAGGGTGACAGCCCGGCCTATAAATAGTAGCATGGAGAGAAGCTTTGCTTCTCGTTCTCTCACGCACTTCCAACATGAACTTGGGTACTCGAGTGCACTCTGTTGACGAAGTGCTCCCGAGGGTGAAGATGAGACGCCATGTCGTCATAGATGCACTTGAAGGTGACTGTTACATCCAAAAGACAGAGTCGAGGGCTTCCGAGGCAGGCAAAAGGTGCCTGTTGCATCCAAAGATAGGGATGCTCGGGCCTCGTCTCCGTTGTTCCGGAAGGGCCGTAGATCGGAATGGCGGTGCTAGGCTTTCTCTTCCTTCAAAGTGGGTGTTGCCCACTCTGGTTGTGTTGAAAGCTGCTCCTTTAGCCGTATTTCGATTACGGTCTTTCTTGGTGTTTGGAGGCTCTTTCGAAGCCTCCCATGGCCACAGATTTGCGGTGCTCTTCTCTTCTTCGGTTCCAGCCAGAAGGTTAAATGCTTCATTAGTCGAAGCATTTATCAGGAGTGCACCACCACGGGTCACTGTCGTGTTATGCTAGTTCCTTGTCATACCGTGCCATGAACAATAGTCATTCCAAACATATTAAGTAAAATCAAGTTCATGACAAAAGGCGTAAGGATATAAAATGGGCATGAAATATCTAATAAAATATCAAAATACGGGTCAGGGGATGCGTACGCACAAAAGGACGCACGCAGGGGGAATGCATACGCAATATAACACGCACACAGGAGGGCAGCGTATGTGAAAGTCACGCACGCTCAAGGGAACAGCTGCGTGAAAAGTTACGCACGCTCAAGGGAGCAGCTGCGTGAAAGTCACGCACGTTCAAGGGAACAGTGTGCGTGAAAAGTCACGCACGCTCAAGGGAGCAGCTGCGTGAAAAGTCACGCACGCTCAAAGGAGCAGCTGCGTGAAAAGTCACGCACGCTCAAGGGAGCAGCTGCGTGAAAAGTCACGCACGCTCAAGAGAGCAGCTGCGTGAAAAGTCACGCACGCTCAAGAGAGCAGGCTTCCAATAGGAAGCGTACTCAAGCCTGCGTACGCAGCGCTAAAGAGCGCGCGTAGCTCAGTGTGCGTAGCTAAACAGCTCTGCACACTGCTCACTGTCTTCTCCAAACAGCAAGAACACATGGCTGAAACCAAAACTTCAAAAGTTCATAACTTGGCCATCCGAACCCCAAATCCGAATTTCCAAGGCTCCAACTGGAGTAAAACTGAAAGCTCTTCCACATAGAAACATCAAAACCCACAGAACTCCAACCAAAGTGGATCAAAACATACAAAATCCGAAAATAGGAGAACTTAGATCTACAACAATATAGGCTCCAAATCATAAAAATCCAAGAACTAATGTTGATCTCCATGTCCTAAACTAGCAAATGGACTAAGAAAATATGGTTCTCATGTAGTAGCAAGATGCACTTGCCTAATGGTTGGGGAGTTGTGTGGAGGAAAAAGAAGAAATTAATGGTGGTTATGAAGAGAGAGAAGAGGTTGGTGGAATTATAAAGAGGGTGTTGTGGTGTGCTTGAGGGTGGAGCTTAGGGCTAAGGTGATCCAATGCTCAAAAACCGAACCAAACCGAACCAACCCAATAAAACCGAGCCATGAGAAAACCCAAAATACGAGAAATACCAAATTCCACAAGCTGAGAAAAATAAAAATACATTCCAAAATCCAGATATGAGTATAAATACGAAATACAGGAAAATATGGGAAATGAGGGTGACAACTCTACCCACCTTAAAAGAATTCCGTCCTCGGAATTTAATCAAGGAGCTAGAGATTGTCATGACAAGCTACACTAAGCACAGGCAAGCTACACTAAGCAGTTCAATCATACAATCATACAATGCAAGCAAGGAAGGGAAAATGTAAGGCATAAGAAAGACATTATACCTCACGAGTCAAACAGGTAGGGATATCGCGATCGGATGTCGTCCTCACGCTCCCACGTTGACTCACCCAGAGAGTGATGACCCCAAGCAACACGGACTAATTTAATAGTCTTGTTCTTGAGTATCTTTTCCCTCCGATCCAAAATAGACACGGTCCTCTCCTCATACGAAAGGTTGGTACCAACAACCAATTCCGAATGGTCTAGGATGTGGCTCGGGTCCGGAATATACCGTCATAATTGGGACACATGGAATACATCATGCACCTCACTTAGCGACGGCGGAAGAGCGAGACGATAGGATACATCTCCAACTCACTCTAGAATATCGAACGGCCTTATATACCTAGGACTAAGCTTTTCCCGCACGCCAAAGCGAATGACGCCGCGGTTAGGTGAGATCCTAAGGAATACATGGTCGCCGACAGCAAATTCTAAGGGACGCCGATGAGCATCGGCCCAATGGTGCTGGCGGTCCTGGGCAACTCGGAGGTGATCTCTGACCTTCCTGACCACTCCAACCGTCTGGGCAATCATCTCTGGACCAAGCATCTGCCTCTCTCCGACATCGTCCCATGCTAGCGGGGATCTGCACCTCATGCCATAAAGAGCCTCGAAGGGTGCCATCTGGATACTGGCCTGATAACTGTTGTTGTACGAGAATTCCACCAGGTGCAGATGATTCTTCCATGAACCACCGAAGTCAAGGGTACAGGATCTCAATATATCTTCAAGAGTCTGGATTGTGCGCTTTGATTGACCATCCGCCTGCGGGTGATAAGCTGAGCTGAACTGAAGACGAGTCACCAAACTCTTCTGCAAGCTGCGCCAAAAGTGTGATGTGAATCTTGAATCCCTGTCTGAGGTGATGCTGACTGGCACACCGTGAAGCCTGACGATCTGCCTGAGATACATCTCTGCTAGCTGCGCCGTCGACTGTCCAACTCTGAATGGAAGAAAGTGTGCCACCTTCGTGAGACGGTCAACTATAACCCAAATAGCATCTCTGCCGGCCGGAGATCTGGGCAATCCGGTCACAAAATCCATGGTTATATGCTCCCATTTCCATTCTGGGATCGGTAAGGGTTGAAGAAGTCCAGCGGGCCTCTGATGTTCAGCTTTAACCTGTTGGCAAACCAAACACCGAGAGACAAACCGGGCTATCTCCCTCTTCATACCATTCCACCAAAAATGCTGACGAATATCACGGTACATCTTCGTACCACCCGGATGAATAGAATACTGAGAACTATGGGCTTCTGCCATGACTTCCTGTCTGATATCTCCACTGGGTACACAAAGACGAGTGCCGTGCCAAAGTGTACCGTCTTCATGAATACATAACTCTGGCCTTCTTCCTGCTTCACACTCTGCTCTGAGTCGCTGGATCTTGGAATCTGTTGTCTGCGCCATCCGGATCCTCTCAATTATGCTGGACTGAACCTGTAGACTGGCCATCAATGCCACACTGGTAGGAAGAACCACTTCAATCCCCATCTTCTTAAGATCTGCCAATAATTTTGGTTGTGCCGTCAGAAAATAAACTCCGGCTCTCCTGCTCATGGCATCTGCTACAACGTTGGCCTTCCCAGGATGATATTGTAAATCCACATCATAATCCACCAATAGCTCGAGCCATCTTCTCTGTCGCATATTAAGGTCCTTCTGGGTGAAAACATACTTCAGGCTCTTATGATCAGTAAAGATCTCCACTCTATCTCCGTACAAGTAGTATCTCCACAACTTCAAAGCAAACACTACCGCCGCCAATTCCAAGTCGTGGGTCGGATAATTCTTCTCATGATCACGTAGTTGACGTGACGCATAAGATATTACCTTCCCATGCTGCATCAAGACACACCCCAATCCTCTGCCTGAAGCGTCGCAATAAACTGTGAATCCTCCGGTCCCATCTGGAAGGGTGAGAATGGGAGCCGTTATCAAACCTCGCTTCAACTTCTCAAATGATTCCTGACACTCTGCTGTCCAAACAAACGGCACATCCTTGCGGGTCAACTGGGTCATCGGCGCCGAAATCCTTGCGAAATCTGAAACGAACCGCCGGTAGTAGCCGGCCAATCCAAGGAAGCTGCGAACCTCTGCCACTGAGCTGGGTATCGGCCATGACTCGATAGCCACAATCTTCTGGGGATCCACTTCCACTCCTCCTCGGGTAATGATGTGACCCAAATATGAAATGCGATCGAGCCAGAACTCGCATTTACTGAACTTGGCGTACAACTGATGCTCCCTAAGCGTCTGAAGGACGACTCTGAGATGCTGCTCATGCTCTGCTTCACTCTTGCTGTAGACCAGGATGTCATCTAGGAACACGATCACAAATTGATCCAAGTAAGGCATGAAAATGCGATTCATGTGGTCCATGAATACGGCCGACGCATTGGTCGCTCCAAAGGGCATAACAAGGAACTCCCAATGTCCATACCTCGATCTGAATGCTGTCTTCGGGATGTCCTGCTCTCTGACTCTGATCTGGTGGTATCCTGACCGCAAGTCGATCTTCGAGAACACTGAAGCCCCTCTGAGCTGATCAAACAAGTCATCTATCCTCGGAAGAGGGTATCTGTTCTTGATTGTCACCGAATTCAAGGTACGATAATCAACACATAGCCTGGACGTACCATCCTTCTTTTTCACAAGAAGCATCGGGGCTCCCCAAGGAGATCCACTTGCACGGATGAATCCCTTGGTCCGCAGTTCTTCAATCATCTTGTATAAAATTTTCAACTCTGAAGGCGTCATCCTGTAGACTCGCTCTGATACTGGTGCTGTCCCGGGAATCAAGTCTATAGTGAACACAATCTCCCGCTCTGGCGGCATCCCTGAAAGCTCCTCTGGAAAGACATCTGAAAACTCTTCAACTATCCGGGGTAACTGCACTGCTGCTACTGCCATCCGCAATGCTGGAGAAGATGGCTCCACTGCGCCTCTGGAAAACGAAAACTCTGGCTCGCCGGGGATACTAAAGACAACTCTGCCAATATGGCAGTCTATCCTAGCATGCTGGTTCCTCAACCAATCCATGCCTAGGACTACATCATAGTCTGCCATAGGAAACTCTATGAATCTAGCGGGGAACTCCCTACCGCTAACTACGATCTGACACGAGAAAAACACTCGATCTACTCCCACAAGACCATTGCCAGTAAGTATATTGAGCCTCACTGATAATGACTCGGGCTCCAATCCTATCCGTGTCGCGAATCGTACAGACATGAATGAATGCGATGCACCAGAATCAAACAATACAGACGCTGGAAAGGAGTTGACGAGAATAGTACCTGCCACAACCTCACATGGTGCAACTTCTTCTTCCATAGCCATCATCATGGCCTGACCTTGTCCTCTGGTTGCTGGTCCCCTCTGCTGGAAACCTCTCTGCCTATTCTGGGTCTGAGCTTGGGCTTGTGCATACTGTTGGGGGTGCTGTTGCTGGAATGCCTGAAACTGAGGCGGCAAGGGCCTCGAAGACTGATACTGCTGCTGCTGAACTGGTGCTGGGGCCGGTCCTCTCACCGAAGAGCTAGAAGGGTTGGATGCTGACGAACCACCTCTATTCGGGCAAGCCCCAACCCTATGATCTGCTGCTCCACAAGCCAGGCACAATCCCTGCGCCCTGCGACAGTCTGCCACCACATGCCCTGGCTTCCCGCAATGAGAACATCCCATCGCGGAAGTCTGCTTCTGCTTCTGCTGCTGCGGGTACGTCGGGGTCGAATGCTGAACCGACGTTACTGAGGCCGCCCGCCTCGGAGTTCCAATGGTCAATCCCCTAGCTGCCGGGGCTGGAGCTGATGACTGGTGCATCTGACTATGGGACCGCTTCCTACTTCCGGTCCTATCCACGATCCTCTGGGAGGTATACTCATGCCTCCTAGCAGCTCTCAAGACTGCATCGAACGTCTGGTGCTCGAACTGCTCAACCGCCAACAAGATCTCCAAATGCAGTCCCTGCTGGAACCGCTGGGCCCTATCAAACTCGGTCGCCACCAAGGTGGAGGCAAACCTACTGAGCCTAGAAAACTCTGATGCATAACTGTCGACAGATCTGCCTCCTTGCTTCAAGTTGGTAAATCTGGTCTGCAGGTGGTACCGAGCCACAGCGTCAAAGTATTTCGTCTGGAATCTCTCCCTAAATACTGCCCAAGCAATGGGTGCCACTAATCCCATGGCCTGCGTCACCCACCAACTGCGAGCCAAGTCCAACAACTGCAGGCGTACCTGTAGAAGCATGGAATTTCACAACCAGAAAGCCCATGCGCCAGACACTACATGCGCCAGAACTCAGATGAAGAACTTCACAGCAAATTCAATAATTATAGACATTTGAAGAAGGACTTTTTATTTATATATAAAAGTCTATTACATGTCTAGAAAAGGTTGTACAAAGGAGAATTCCTACAAAGGAAAGAGCCTAAAGTCTACAGCCAGCGGCCATCATGCGCCTTCAGATAAGTGCAAAGGCCACCATGCGTCTCCAGATAGGCGCAGCATCAATATGCGCCATCAGTGAGGCGCAGCAGATATCATGCGCCTCCATCCAGGCGCATCCCATCATCTCTTCAGCACCTCAGTTATGTGCATCCCTTCAGCCAAATTCTTCCAGCCAGGCTCACCTGGCCGAGCAGAGCCCAGTTATGTGCCGCTCTTCCAACCAGGCTCGCCCGATAAATGCTTCGACACAAAGCATTTAACCCTCTGGCTGGAACCAAGGAAGAGAAGAGCACCGCAAATGCTGTGGCCAGGGGAGGCTTCGAAAGAGCCTCCAAAGCCGAAGGAAGACCGCGATCGAAACCATGGCTAAAGGAGCAGCTTTCGACACGATCAAAGTGGGGAAACCCCACTTTGCAGGAAGAGAGAGCCTTGCACCGCCATTCCGATTTACGGCTCTTCCGGAATAACGGAGACGAGGCTCGAGCATCCTTATCTTTGGATGCAACAGGCACCTTCCGCCTGCCTCAGAAGCCCTCGACTCCGTCTTTTGGATGTAACAGTCACCTTCAAGTGCATCGAAGACAACACAGCGTCTCATCTTCACCCTCGGGAGCACTTCGTCAGCAGAATGCACCCGTATGTTCAAATTCATATTGGAAGTACGTGAGGGAATGAGAAGCAAATCTTCTCTCCATGCCACTATTTATAGGCCGGGCAGATCAAACCCACGCGCCAAGTGGATGGCCCTCCGAATTCCGTGCAATGAATTTACATTAAATGGATGAACCAGACGCCTCGAATTCAGCCAAACGGCTATTTATAGCACTCGAAGAGCGAGACAGCCGCATCATTAAAAGACATGTCCGATGCGCCAGCCAGACAGCGCATCACACGGACGCGCCCTTCGGCGTCAGGCGCATCATACAGACGCGCCCTACAGTACTCGGCGCATTATAGAGGATGCGCCCCCACACATCTCCATACCGAGTGGAACGCCAACCGACGCGCCCACTCAGCTGTCCATCGAACGTCACCAACATTAAATGCTGAACTGACAGAGTTGGCAGCACGCCTCCCAAAGTCTGAACAAGTGACAGCTTTTTCAGAGAACGAAGCATCGGCAACGTCAGCATCATCATGACTCCGACGGTTACTGCCACGTGGCCATCCGCATGCGCCTCTACGGCCATGCGTCCATCCGCATACGCCTCTACGGCCATGCGTCCAAACCCGCATGCGCCTCTACGGCCATGCGTCCAAACCAGCATGCGCCTCAAAAGCCATGCGCCTCAGACTGCTCTCTGATCCCGAAAGACAGAAGGAAAGTCGCCTGCATGCGCCTCAAAAGCCATGTGCCCCAAATGGTTTGTAACTCCTAAAGGTTATGAGCCGCAGCCTCCTCCTACGCCCAATCCAAGGCACAGCCCACCAGATCACTCCTCTCCACCAAATCCGAGATCTTCGAACCATGAGTCGACGACACGTGTCTTTTGACTCAACTCGTCCAAGATTTCAGCAACGGAAAGATCTTCTCCCTGCTACGTGCCGGCTCACCACAGCAGCATGAAGAGTTCTCCCCCTCGATCAGGGCGCAGCATCCATGCGCCTCCATCAGCAACCTCCACGTGGCGTTTCCACACCGGCGCATCCTACATGCGCGCATGAGCAGCCAGCCTGCAAAACTATAAATAGAAGGATCATCTCCTTCACACACAGACAGAGACTCAGAACATAAGACTCACAAAAGAATCCACAACAGAGAATCACCAGAGAGGCAGTTCTAGACACTCAACGTCTTACTCCTCTCAGCAAGCTCCAGCACCCAGAGCAATCAACACCTTCAGAGAACCGATAACCGCCGTCAGCCGGTCAACGGAGTCAACGCATTACCACTCGCTCCATTGGCACTAAGGACCCAGCTTAAACAAAAGTGTACTCCTAGGACTACATCTAAGTCCTATATTGTATCACTGTTCTGTTTGTATTAAGATTTCAATCAAAACAATTTTAATGGCAAACAAGCTGGCGACTCTGCTGGGGACCTCTTTCTCCTCTACCGAGAAAGTCGTGTCACAGGCCAACGACGTGAAGGTGGGCTCCTCCCACAAGACGCTGGTAGTGCGCCTCAATCAACAGGCGTACGAGGAGTTCATTTCTGAAGGAAGTGCGAGTCCTTCGAAGCGGCTGTCGAAGCCGAAGAAGACTCGCGCAGTCTGGGTGCGCAAAGTCGACGCCTCGGGCACCACCGTTGAAGGGGATGCGCCCATCCAGCCTTCCCATCCTGCTGACGTCCTCAGCAGTCAAGGTGCGCCTGCTGATGCAGCGCATCTCTCGGGGAAGCGTGCGGCTGACCACGTTCCCCAGCCATCTTCCTCTCAGGCGAGGAAGATACGTCGACGGAGCAGGGGCGCAGCCAATGCCCCGCGCATTACTTCTGATGCGCCACAACGAGCCTCTGTCTTCGACAGACTCACTCGCTGTAATGGCGAGGAGAATTTGGATGCTGAGTACTATGCGCCCCAGCGGGCTGGTACGAAGAAATCCAAGGCGGCACGGGCCACGCGCCACAAACGTGCTATGCCAGCAGCCGGCCAGAGACACGCGCTTACAATCACGCGCGCTGCCGATGGCAAGCTGTACAAGGTTGACTCAAGTGCTCCCGCACTGACAACGAGTCGACCTTCAAAGTCCTCATCTCACTTGGGCGCATTCACTGCGTGCACAACCAAGCCGAGAGAGGCAAACTCAGTGGTCTTGAACTCCCGCGCCTCCTCTGGTTGTGCGTTTGAGGTCCGTTCAAGTCACTTCAAATGCTGTGGTTCCCCCACTACTGATCGTGATGCCTGCTTGGTATTAGATCAGGGGGCGCAGCACTCACCCGACCACCCCGGCGCTTGGCCCTGCCATGCGTCTGAGAGGGGTGTGAGGGTAGCACTCTCCTCCAACGACTTGTGCAACGTGATCACTCACAAACGCCGGTCAGGAGAGTTGACCAACAAGCACGATGCGCCTCTCACGGGGCACACTTATGCAGTGGTCACCATCAACTGCTGTTGCAAGACGGCAGTACCGCCAAAGCAGTCGGTCTTCCAACGGCTACAATCATCGACACCCCTCCGACATCGCCTTGGGACGAAGGTGTCAGCAGAAGAGGAACTAAAGGTTGCTTCATGCAACGTGATCTCCAACTCCTCATCTGTCCGGAAGACGACTGTCAATTCCTCGTCTTCATCCAAAAGCCAGTCGAGGAAAACCAAGGCAGCTGTCACGACCTCTGGAGTGTTCGAAGGCACTCGGTCGAGGAAGAAGTCCTTGGAGGAAGCTGGGGGTAGCCAGACCCTTGTTGAGCCTCCTTCCGAAGACGAAGATGTCCAAAGCACAGCTGCGGCGGATCTTCATCAAAGCGAAGATGGCCTCCCTGAAGCCCGTCAAAATGACGATGTCCTCCAAGACCCCGCCGGGGGTAGTACTGAAAATGAAGGCCCTTCAAGACAGAGCTGAGGACAGTCAGGCCCTTGCAGATGCGCCTGTCGAAGACGAACTCCAGAATGTGGCTGGGGGTGGCCAAACACCAGGAGAAGTAACTCCCCCACATGAGAGTGAGGCTGAGAGCGAAGCCTCAACTAATCCATCCACTTTCGGCCGTGTCATGACAGTATACATGACCGGGGGTGATCTTGAGGCTGATGCGCCGCCACAGGATATTGTCCAGCGCATAGACTCGTTAGAGGGAGGACTCAAAACCCTCTCTGCCTCAATGCAAGCACTGACTCAAGCAGTGTTTGAGATGCGGTCGGCCTTGATCAGGACACCTTCAAATGGTCCCGACCCAGGAGCTAATGGAGAGTCGAGTGTGCCCCTCCAGCGGACACCCTCAGACACAGAAGCACCCCGGACATCGGAGCCCTCAAACGCTCCACTCCAGGTGGTACCTCCTTCCCCGGCTCCTAGCTCCACGGAGGACGTGGTCGAAATGATCAAAGATCTGCGGGAGCGCTTCGAGTCCAAGAACAGGCAGGAGGAACGCCAGAAGATGGGCATTCCCCAGCCTTATCCCCTTGAGTGGAACAAGGTGGTTTATCCCCCAAAGTATAAACCACAGACACTCACGCCGTATGACGGGAAGGACTCCCCACGACGGTACTTGACGTACTTCCAGTCGCAGACAGGGCATCTTCCGAAGGAGGACGCGCTCCTCACCAGCATCTTTGTTGGGGCCCTGAAAGGGGTGGCGTATGACTGGTACTGCAGCCTCCCCGATAATTCCATATCGTCCTTCGACGACCTGACACGCCTCTTCCTTGACCGCTTCTACGACGGTGGGAAGGACATGACGATGGCGTCTCTCATTGAGATACGCCAGAAGGACAAGGAAACGGTTCGGGCATTCATCGAACGCTTCCTTCAGGCCTGCTTCAGGTTACCTCCAGGCATGCCAGAACATGCGCTTCTCTCCGCTTGCAGTATGAACATGCTGCCTGCAGTAAAGCTCTGGCTTAACTCTACTCCCCCTCCCGATTGGAGCTCCCTAATCATTGAAGCTGAAGCTGCAGAGAAGAAGGCGGCCAATGCACGTCTTCTGGGTGTTAGCTTCCCCGCCTTTGACGATAAGGGGAAAAAGTCCGCAACCAACAATTCCGGACGAGAAACAAAGGGGAAACAGGCATTGACAGTTAATGCCTCGAAGGGCGCATCTGTGCCTACTCAAAAGCCTCCATTGGCACCGAGACCCAAGGAGGTTTATTCATTCAATGATGACGACACCCTGCAACTCTTTGAGATACTGAAGCAGGGTGACAAGATCAAGCTTCCGGACCCGAAACGGCCCGATGAAGTCGGGAAGGTGGACAATCCAAGGTACTGTCACTACCATCGGTTTGTCGGACACCCGACTAAGGACTGCTACGTCCTCAAAAATTACATCCAGCGCATGATCAATGCGGATGTAATTTCCGTCGATTACGAAGAGAAGACGGTGTCAGCTAATGTGGTGTCACTTCAGTTCGGCACCTTGCCGCCGACTACCACACAAGATGGCGTCGTCCCCATCCCTAAGGCGACAATGGAGGTGGTGAATTTGCCACCCACCCGTGACAATGTGAGTGGACTTGTCCCACTCACCACATCTCGAGGAGAGGTCCTCTGGGTTCACCCCGACCTCGTCTTCGAGGTAACTCAACCGGAGGTACGCCCTACCTCCAAAGCAAAAGGCAGGAAGATCAAGTCTTGCCGCACGGTCTCTTCTTCAACGGAAGAGGCGCTTCCTGTGCAGACGCGTGCACAACAGAACTCCCAGCCCGGTGAAGCTGCCGCCGAAGTGGTGCCTCCTGGCACCATCCCTGAGGAGGGTCCATCCAAGCCCTCAGCAGCCAATAAACAAAAGCAAGTGGAGGCCCGCTTCGACAGACCTCTGCGGAAAGAAAATGCTTCGGGGTTAGCCAAGCCCCACAATTTTGACATCCTGGCACAACTGGCCAGTACTCCTGCACGCTTGTCTCTGTTCGAGCTCCTGCGTCTCTCCAAGGACTCCCGAGAAGCTCTTTGCGAAGCTCTGAAGGATGCCGAATCCTTTCTCAGTCAGGTCAAGCAACCTGAAGACCTCCCAACTACTTGTGCACACTGTCATTGTACGGATGAAGTTATCCTAAACATAACCTTCACCCAACAAGACATGCTGCTCAAGCTTCACCGACATAACCGACCGTTGTATTACACAGGATACATCGGTTCGGTAAAGGTGAGCAGGATTCAGATCGATCCGGGGTCTTCCCTAAGCATCATTCCAAAGGCGCTGCTATCAAAGTTGGGGATCCCAATGTACCGGCTAGCGCCCTCCAATACGACCATCAGCGGCTTCAACGCCAGCAAGAGCGAGCCACTGGGCAAGATCCGGCTGAAGTGTCACATCGGCAGCCTCAAAACTGAGGTGACTTGTTATGTGGTGGATGCCGAGGTCAACTACAACATCTTACTCGGACGACCATGGTTACATGAGTACATGGTGGTGCCCTCCACGCTCCACCAATGCATGAAATATGTATCCACCAACGGCGTCATCCGGACGGAGTTTGCGGATATCGATCCCTTCAAAGGGATTGAGGCCTACTTCACCGATTCCGACTTGTACAAGCCACTTGACGAAGAGGAAGCCAACGACGCCGATGATGAAGCAGAGACGGCAACAGAGCCGGACTTGGAACCCGAAGCAACTCCTGACGCCCCCTTGAAAATCCGTCTGAAAGGGAGACCACCCCAGAAGGCGCCTCCAATGAGCATCAAGCTATCAGGAAAAGCGCCAGCTCGCGAAGCCCCCCTGAAGATACGCCTCAAGGGGAAGCCACCACAAACAGCGGCTCCCCTAGTGGTAAAATTACAAGGGAAGGCGCCACTCATCGAAGGCGCAACCGAGGCACCCCTCAAGGTGCGTCTTAAAGGCAAGCCGCCGCAGTCATCCAAGATGCCGGAGAGGGCTCACATAGCCCTCTCAGACCCCAAAATCGGAGCGGTGGAGGACTCTCCTGATCCGGCCCCAGTGCTTACAGACGAGGAGCTTGGCGAATATATCTCTGCCGATGTAGACGCACCCTCCTTCGACAATGTAATCCCACGGGATAAAATCTCGTACTTTATCAATAATAGAGTGTCTTTCAATTATTCTTGTCTTCCACACTGGAATGCCATGTATACATTAGACAACGCTCTACGGTCGTTGCAAACACAAGTAACGACCGTCTACCATAATCAAATAGTCCCGTCTCAAGGAGTCTTCATAGTCCCTCCACGAAGCCGAGACGAAGGCACCATCATCTCGGGCAAAATCGAGCGTCGTCGGAACCTCCCGTCGATCGAGCCCGAACCTGATACCGGCAGGGTACAAGTATATCGATACACAGATACGGCTAAGCACATCATCCAAAAGATGGGCTACGACCTGAAAAGCAACAAAGGCCTAAACTACGGCAAGGGTCGGCATCTCCCTGTCCGGCTTTCGATGCCCAATGGAAAGCCACAGGATTACTATAATCGGACTCGACGGGGGTTAGGCTATGTCACGCCGCCATCAACTCCGGAGAGTTCAGACGCAGAAGACATAGAACATTTCCACTCATCAGAAGCATCGACGTGGGATTCCGATACCAGTATCGGATCAGTCTTCAGGAAAGTGCTGTCAGCTAACATGACATCGGCGCAACCTCAGAAAGATGAAGGCGAAGGCCAACCGCCGGAACCCTTCGAAGAGGAACCCTGGGCTCAACGCCTAGGAGAACAATGGGAGTCTCGTTTTGAGTTACGAGAACCTTCCACCGAAGACGAAGTCGAGCAAATCGACCTCGGGGATGGGTCTTCTTCTAAACCCATCTTTATCAGCAAAAGCTTGGAAGGAGAAGACCGAGAATCTTTAGTCCAACTCGCTAAGGAGTATATCGACGTCTTCGCCTGGAGCTACGAAGATATGCCGGGTCTCGATCCACAGATCGCGACGCATAGGTTGAACATCTTACCAGATGCCAAACCTATCAAACAACAACAGCGACGCTTCCGCCCGGACATCATGAACGCCATCGATCAGGAGGTGGACAAACTCTTGACCAGTGGCTTCATCCGTGAGGAACAACACCCGGACTTGGTAGCCAACGTCGTCCCTGTCACCAAGAAGAACGGGAAGATACGAGTCTGTATCGACTTCAGGGATCTCAACTCTGCTTGCCCGAAGGATGAATTTCCGCTCCCAATCACCGATGTAATGATCGACAACACATGTGGCTTTGAACACATGTCCTTCATGGACGGGTATTCAGGCTACAATCAAATCAAGATGTTCCCCGATGACGCAAAACACACGTCATTCAGGACTCCAAAGGGTGTTTTCTGCTACACCGTAATGCCCTTCGGCTTGAAGAACGCTGGTGCAACGTATCAGCGAGCTATGAGCACCATCTTCCGTCAACATCTTCGCAAGACAGTTGAGTGCTATGTTGATGACATCGCAGTCAAGAGCCGCCTCAAAAGAGATCACCTACAGGACCTAAAGACGGTCTTCGATCTCATGCGGGCACATCAACTCAAAATAAACCCCGCTAAATCCTTCCTGGGGGTTTCTAGCGACAAATTCTTGGGCTTTGTCATCACGGCAAAAGGCATTCATGTCGATCCCGAGAAGACTAAAGCCATCCTTAACATGGACCCTCCGAAGAACCTTCGAGAACTTTGGGGCTTACAGGGACGTTTGGCATACATCCGGAGGTTCATAGCAAACCTCTCCGGTAAATGTCAACCCTTTACTCAGCTCATGAAGAAGGGAGTCTCTTATGTCTGGTCAGAGGAGTGCCAAAAGGCTTTCGACGACATCAAGGCTTACTTAACAAGCCCGCCAGTCCTAGTGGCACCTGTCGCCGGCAAACCATTCCTCCTCTACGTCCGTGCCATGGATCATTCCCTCGGCGCTTTGCTAGCTCAAAACAGCGATGCAGGCTACGAGCAAGCAATCTACTACCTCAGTCGAACACTCATCGGGGCCGAACACCGGTACAACCCCGTTGAAAAGGAGTGCTTGGCTTTGGTGTTTGCCATTCAGAAGACTCGTCATTACGTCTCGGGCCAGACAATTCACGTCATCTCCCGAGTCAATCCGCTCAGAGTTCTCATGACAAAGCCAGGATCATTAAACTCCCGGCTGGCTACATGGGCGATCCTACTAACACCATACGACATGGTGTTTGTCCCGCAGAAGGCAGTCAAGGGTCAGGCTCTGGCTGACTTTTTAGCTGCACACCCCATCCCAGAATCTTCAAAACTCTATGAAGACATCCCGGATGAAGTTCAAGAATCAAACGTCACTGAAGGAAGCCCCGTTTGGCGGATGTTCTTCGATGGCGCTTCAAGAACGGGCCCCAATGGCTAAATCATCGCAGGAGTGGGGGTAGTCTTAGTCTCCCCCGATCAGCTGGTCATCCAGCGCGCATACTCCCTTTCGAAGCCGTGCTCCAACAATGTTGCTGAGTACAATGCACTCGTCATGGGACTCCAGCTAGCACAACAGCTGGGGGTGGATCATCTGGAAGCCTACGGCGACTCGAAACTCGTCGTAAACCAGATTCGGGGGCAATACGAGGTTCGCCATGAAGATTTGATCCCTTACCATGAAGTTGCATTGAACATCATTTCAACCTTCACTGGGTTCTTCATCGAACATGTACCCCGCCTACAAAACTTGGAGGCTGACGCTCTAGCTGGCCTCGCAGCCTCATTGGCCGCGCCCCTTGGGACTCAACACTACGTCACGGTAACTGGCCGAGACTTGATTTGTCCCAGAAATAACCTATGTTTGCAAATGGCTCACGCCATGCCGACAAACACTAGTGTTAATGTCCGAGATTGGAGGTTCCCATTCATCGACTTCGCTGTCTACGGAATCCTTCCAGAGGACCCGAAGGAAGCCGTCTCAGTCAGGAGACGCTCTCTTCGATTCTACTACGATACAGCCACTAAAATGCTGTACCGACGCTCCTTCGACGGGCATCTCCTTCGATGCCTGTCTAACGAAGAAGCGACCGAAGCTCTTCGAGAAGCTCACGACGGAACTTGCGGAGCTCACCAACCGGGTCCTAAGTTGCAAGATCGACTGCGACGTATGGGCTACTACTGGCCAACCATGGTTGCCGATGCAGTGGAATATGCTAAGAAGTGCCATGCATGCCAACTTCATGCAGACTTCATACATACACCATCTGAACCTCTACATCCTACAGTCGCCTCCTGGCCATTCGAAGCCTGGGGCATGGACATTGTAGGGCCAATCACCCCTCCTTCATCGAGAGGACACCGCTTCATCCTGGCCATCACCGACTACTTCTCCAAATGGACAGAAGCAGTTCCATTAGCAGAAGTAAAAAGCTCCAGGGTGGTCAGCTTTATCAAATACCATGTCATTTACCGTTTCGGGGTACCCCGGCGGATCATCCATGACAATGGTCCTCAGTTTATCAGCCACATTTTCAGCAGGTTCTATGACAAGAATCGCATTCAAAACGTGGCCTCAACCGCCTACAATCCGGCAGCAAACGGATTGGCCGAGGTATTCAACAAAACTATCGTCAGGCTACTCAAAAAAGTCGTGTCATCCAACAAACGCGACTGGGACAAAAAGCTTGGCGAATGCCTTTGGGCCTACCGCACAATGGTACGGACCCCAACAGGCAACACTCCATTCTCCCTGGTCTACGGGAGCGAAGCAGTACTGCCTCTCGAGATACAGATTCCTTCGCTCCGCGTGGCCATCACAAACGATCTCACAGAAGAAGACAATCAACGTCGTCGTCTGCGGGAATTGGAGGCACTTGACGAAAAGCGTCTTCTAGCTCAACAACGCATCGAACTTTACCAAGCCCGTATATCACAGGCTTTCAACAAGAAGGTCAAGCAAAGAACTTTCCAAGTTGGCGACCTGGTTTTAGCAGTCAGAAGGCCAATGGTGTTAACTCACAAGACACCAGGGAAGTTCGAGCCCAAATGGGAAGGACCCTTCATCATCGAGACGGTATACTCAAACGGTGCTTACCGGCTCGCCAAACCCAATGGGGACTTGTTCATGATGCCCATCAACGGCAAGTTCCTAAAGAAGTACTACTCTTGACATCCTCTAAGACATGTATTTCCCCAAATAACCTCTTTTCACAAAATCAATCGCTTCCGGAACCCAGCTGTTCCGTGGCATCCTTCCGTAGAAAGATAACCACGTCCACATTACCTCTGAGTTGTCTCTCTACATCCTACAAAGCGGAACCTTACACTTCGTGAGCTTAAGCTATCCTTCATGTTTACTACGTCCACAATACCTCTGAGTAAACATCCCGTACAAACAACTCCTACGTTGTCGTACATTGATCGCAGAACTTCCACGTCCACATTACCTCTGAGTTGTTCAGCGTATCCCCCAGGATCATTCCTACCACGTCCATAAACACCTCTGAGTAGGAAGATTCTATCATTTGAACCTAATGATTGCCATGTCCACATTACCTCTGAGCAAACATGTTGGTTCCTTTATACTTATTATCTGTACCTAAAAACCAAGGTGCGCAAAAGATAATAGGTCCACATAAATCATCAAGTTCATGAAATTAAAAAATGAACACATCAAAGAGATAGTGTATTTCTTTATTTTTAAAAAAGGGAGTACAGAAATACGCTATTTCCCCAGCAAAAGTTGCAAAAACACATAAAAAAGAAGAGAAGCTACAATCCCCGATCCTCCCCAGGGTGGGATGAGAGTTCTCTGACTCGACGTCTCAGGTCGGCAGTGCGAGTTTCCACAGTCGCCTGGACTCGCAGCTCGGCTTCTTGACGCATTAACCCGACAGCCTCAGCAGAAGTTTTACTCTCATACTTCTCATCAAGCTGTCGTCGCTGTTGAGCCAAAGCAAGGGTCCGCTGAGTAAGAGTCGTTTCCTCCCATTTGAATGCCACGTGTTCAGCCAGGACGCGCTCAGCCTCTAGTTGAAGTTGGGCCCGCTGGTCTTCAAGACGGCGCATCTGAGCATCAACCTCTGCGATGTTAGCATCCACCGCAGCCCGCTTCTCCGTCGTCTTCTTCATAGATTGAGACAGCTGCTCCGCCGCAGCCTCAGTCCCAGCCACTTCACGCTCCCAACTGCTCACCTCGGCTCGATGGGAAGCCTCGATCTCAGCCATCGACTTTCCTATCTCTGCATCTACCAAGACCGAGAGGTCATTTCGTTGGATGCGCTGCAGTTCCGCGAGCCGCTCGTCCAGCTCCATCACCGAAACTTCCAGAATTTCGGCCATATGGTCATGGCCCTGGTGAATGCGGATCAGCTCGATACAAGGCATTGCCAAAGCTTTTGCCGCCGCGAAGCTCCCCTTGGCATCTACCACTGCAGATACACCTTTCTCCAGCATTTTGTACACTCCCTCGATGAGGAATTTCACATACCCGTCGGCTTCCGCCAGCACCTGCGGCGTCATAGCAGGAGTTGAGGGAGCTACTACAGTTTGCGGACCGGAGGAAGATCCGCCGACCTCGATTTGAGAGGTTTGAATCTCGGCAGCAATAGGCTCTTCATCAACAGGGCCCAGACTGCTAGTCCGAGGAGTCAAAGGAACAGAAGGAGCAGGCATATGCGTCGTGATAGTACCCCAAGTGGAAGGAGCAACAGAGGGTTCCACACCCTTACCCTTCTCAAGACTGGAGAAATCACCGACGTCAACGGCTACCCCTTCCCCCGACATTCTATCAGCATCAGCCACCTCCCCCGGCAAAACGGGGAGGTCAACATTTATCTCTTGGCCAGCCCCAGGAGACGAGACCGGCAGAAGAGTCTCATTCTTCTCAAGTCCCTCTACAGGGACAGAATCTGTCGCTACCGCCTGATCGGTAGCCATCTCTATGTCCATGGTTGAAGCCAAGGAAGGATTCGGCAATGATTCAGCCGACCTCCCTTCATCATGACCAGGAGGGGAATCAACCCTCTCCTCTATCCCCACTGCTTCTGCTGCCCCCGCAACAGACTCCTGCAGCTCCGGAGCGGTGTCATCGGAAGATGATGAACTCCATTCCTCTTCATCACTAGGAAGCTGTGCACTTGCTAAACCATGTGAAGCCTCCGCTGTGGCCTTCGCCACCTCGGAAGCTGCTGCACCCTCAGATTCCCTCCTGACCGGAACCTCCACAGTATCCTCCGGATCTTCCTCCATGAGAGACATCATTGTCGGCGGGATACGCACTCCAGACGAGCTCACCATCTCTTCTCGCCTAGTCCCACCCGACTTTGGAGTACGAGGTTTTCTTTTTAGCGGCTCCTACAAAAGAAGATGAGGCCTCGTAAGTGGCGGAACCAAAATCAGATTTAGTATGATAACCTTACCTCTTCGGACGCCGAATCCGATGACACCGTCGGTAACGGTGCCTTCTTCTGCTTCTTCGATACAAAAGATTCAGCTCCTGTATCTGCACATCGTTTCGATCGATCGCCAGAGGGTTCTGCTTGTGATGCGGAGGGGGCACTCCGTTGACTCACCCCTGACGGACGATTCGGTCGGGCCTTCACTGGCGTATCCCCAATCGCTGCTAACTGGGTGCCGGCGATAAGGCTGGTCTCCCTGTCATATCCGGAGGGCGGGGCAGCCATAACGCAGTAAAATTTGGCGGCCGAGTAAAGAATGGGCGGCCGCGGATCGGGGACGGGCAACGTAAAACGAGCTCCGGTACATCCGGCATTATAGTAATGCCAGGCTCGTGCACCATCCAATAAACTTCCAACATACCCTAGGGTATTACTGGGGTTATCCAACATCATCTGAGCATAACCAAATTGCCGCGCAAAGCGGCTCGGCAAGTATGGTTCCAGGTAGCACTGATTCCTGTTCCGGTACACCAGATGGGACGGCCGGATACTTTGCAACCAGCGGAATCCCCATTGAGACAGAGTGGTGGTACCTTCGCCCAGGTCCCTTAAATCCTCGTTGGCCTCAAAACCCAAATAGATGGGACCAACTTTGGTGATCTCCCAACCCTGAAGACGGGATAAAACCTTTCTACAAACCGGGACACCAGTATGCGACCAGCTCCTCCGATGGAAACGACGAAGGAATGCATCTCCAGCCCTATAATCTCCTTCCGAGCCTGGGCTCATCACACTGGGATGATGCAAAATTAGCCATCCCATCAAATAGTGAAACGACAGTTCGGCGCGAGGGAAGTTATTGTTTCGGCCTCTGTCATGAATCACATTTCCAGCAAACTCTCTCAAACCTCGCTGCAGGTTACATACCATTGCGGGGAGAAGAGCCAAACGCCGACCGAAAACCAGCTTCACGGCTGGCAGGATTAAGTTTCGGGTTACCCTCTCTACGGCACCGGATCCGCCCGCAAATATGCAATCCCGGAGCCATATCATCAGGTAGGATGCCAACACCGCCTTGGGTGACATCCGATAAGCAAGATGCCAGAAGCAGCTGTAGGAGCGTGCATCTGACTGCTGGTCCTCACTTCCTCGGGGATTTTTCTCCCCTAACCTGCTCATTTCGGACAACACTTCGCTACGAGAGAGCGCCGGTGGAGTAGAAAATTGTGAGGGATCCTCCTTGTCTTGTCTAAAGACATGATCTCTCCAAGCGGTCACATGAGGCTGCGTCCCGTTCCTATCCCGTCTCTGCATATAGTAATGATGACTCGCCACTTCCTTGAAGACGGCCGTCATCTCCTCAGCCCTGTCCCCCAGGACTTGAAATTCCTCATTGGTTGGAAAGTACTCTTCATAGGGTTCCGACCGCCAAGGGAGTTTTGACACCTCGTACATCTCATGAAGTACGAACCCTAATTCCCCCACCGGGGTAAAGAAGGTCCCAGTATGGATATCAAACATCTCCAGGAGTGCGAGGAACATGTGCCTATTAAGGTCAACACCTGCCTGGGTAGCACGGATCGCGGCAGTCAACCCAATCTCTCGGAGCTCAGTCTGAAACTGCGACAAGATCCAGAGCGTCAGTCTATCCCATTTGGAGACGTAATGGCACCAACCCTCCACCCGAAACTCTCCTGTCGGATAGGAACGTTCCATCAAAAACATACGATGTGTAAAAGTCGAAGCACTATAAGCAAACATATCAATGGGTACATCACTGAAGAGGCTCCCAGGACGTAAAGTCCGCCAAGTGTAAGAAGACCCAGACCGTACAACGGTCAAAGCATCCCTTTGGTCGGAAGTAGAATCAATTTGGATGACACCAGTCATCGCTCCCCCCTGAGAAGGGGTAAGCTCCCAAGACATTCTCCTCTGGGAAACGAGGCGACAGAAGGACGTCAAAGGCCACTGACGTTCAAGTTGCTTAACAGTCATATGCACTCCATTCGCAGTACAGAACCAGTCCTCCTTGACCTTCAGTACTGACGAGTCAGTAGAAGTGAGACGGTCTCCAAACAGGAACTCAGGCTTCAGGAAGGTCACTTTATCAGATGTGGAGGGTTTAATGACTCCACGCTCCATCATCCGTTTGAGGAACCAATACGGCTGTTCACGGATTAGGGTCATTCTCTCAGGAGGCTGATCCAGCATAAGAACATCTTGAGCAGGGTTCATCACCTCCTCGTTATGCTCTACTCCCATTTGGTTGAAGGCAGCCTCCGAGAAAACTTCACTCAAAAGTGGGATTGCCATCGACACTAGTAAAAGATCAGAAAAAAAAAATCAGAAGAGAACACACAATGTGTCTAAAGGGGAAAACTGCGGCGCATCATCAGGGTTTGAACCCATGCGCGTCAGTAGTATAGCCTCGGCGCATCTTCAGGGTTTTAAACCCATGCGCGTCAGCGGAATAGCCTCGGCGCATCCAAGGTTTAAACCCATGCGCATTGGCGGACAAAGACCGCGACACATCATTAAAGACTCAAGGCCTATGTGCGTTGGCGGGACAATGAGACTTACCAACCACCTCCGGCCGAACTTCGACAGGCCGACGGGGAACGACCACCGCCGCAACATCCGCGGACTCTTTCGCTTTCTCCCTCCCCTTGCCGGCAGCGCCGCGAGGAGTCTTGGGAGCCATTCTCTCGAAGAAGGAGAAGTTATGGTTTTGAAGAAGAAACTCTAAAGAAGCAGAGGCACAGAGAAGAAGAACTCTTGCTCTCTCCGACTCTTACCTATTTATAGGGCATGGTCGCACGCGTGAACAGATGACGTGTGATCTCAGCCGTCGCCTCGGGTTCCGTGCAAGGATAGCAGCAAACAAAACCAAAAGATCATCATTAATCTTTTCGGTTACCGAGGCACCATCATCATTAACTGAGAAGAGCATGCGCCCGAACAGGCATGCGCCCAGAAATCATGCGCCCTGACCTCCATGCTTCTTATTCAAAGTATTCCAAAACTTACTCAAAAGTTTTGAAAACTTTGAAGGGGGTCTTGTAGAAGCATGGAATTTCACAACCAGAAAGCCCATGCGCCAGACACTACATGCGCCAGAACTCAGATGAAGAACTTCACAGCAAATTCAATAATTATAGACATTTGAAGAAGGACTTTTTATTTATATATAAAAGTCTATTACATGTCTAGAAAAGGTTGTACAAAGGAGAATTCCTACAAAGGAAAGAGCCTAAAGTCTACAGCCAGCGGCCATCATGCGCCTTCAGATAAGTGCAAAGGCCACCATGCGTCTCCAGATAGGCGCAGCATCACTATGCGCCATCAGTGAGGCGCAGCAGATATCATGCGCCTCCATCCAGGCGCATCCCATCATCTCTTCAGCACCTCAGTTATGTGCATCCCTTCAGCCAAATTCTTCCAGCCAGGCTCACCTGGCCGAGCAGAGCCCAGTTATGTGCCGCTCTTCCAACCAGGCTCGCCCGATAAATGCTTCGACACAAAGCATTTAACCCTCTGGCTGGAACCAAGGAAGAGAAGAGCACCGCAAATGCTGTGGCCAGGGGAGGCTTCGAAAGAGCCTCCAAAGCCGAAGGAAGACCGCGATCGAAACCATGGCTAAAGGAGCAGCTTTCGACACGATCAAAGTGGGGAAACCCCACTTTGCAGGAAGAGAGAGCCTTGCACCGCCATTCCGATTTACGGCTCTTCCGGAATAACGGAGACGAGGCTCGAGCATCCTTATCTTTGGATGCAACAGGCACCTTCCGCCTGCCTCAGAAGCCCTCGACTCCGTCTTTTGGATGTAACAGTCACCTTCAAGTGCATCGAAGACAACACAGCGTCTCATCTTCACCCTCGGGAGCACTTCGTCAGCAGAATGCACCCGTATGTTCAAATTCATATTGGAAGTACGTGAGGGAATGAGAAGCAAATCTTCTCTCCATGCCACTATTTATAGGCCGAGCAGATCAAACCCACGCGCCAAGTGGATGGCCCTCCGAATTCCGTGCAATGAATTTACATTAAATGGATGAACCGGACGCCTCGAATTCAGCCAAATGGCTATTTATAGCACTCGAAGAGCGAGACAGCCGCATCATTAAAAGACATGTCCGATGCGCCAGCCAGACAGCGCATCACACGGACGCGCCCTTCGGCGTCAGGCGCATCATACAGACGCGCCCTACAGTACTCGGCGCATTATAGAGGATGCGCCCCCACACATCTCCATACCGAGTGGAACGCCAACCGACGCGCCCACTCAGCTGTCCATCGAACGTCACCAACATTAAATGCTGAACTGACAGAGTTGGCAGCACGCCTCCCAAAGTCTGAACAAGTGACAGCTTTTTCAGAGAACGAAGCATCGGCAACGTCAGCATCATCATGACTCCGACGGCTACTGCCACGTGGCCATCCGTATGCGCCTCTACGGCCATGCGTCCATCCGCATACGCCTCTACGGCCATGCGTCCAAACCCGCATGCGCCTCTACGGCCATGCGTCCAAACCAGCATGCGCCTCAGACTGCTCTCTGATCCCGAAAGACAGAAGGAAAGTCGCCTGCATGCGCCTCAAAAGCTATGCGCCCCAAATGGTTTGTAACTCCTAAAGGTTATGAGCCGCAGCCTCCTCCTACGCCCAATCCAAGGCACAGCCCACCAGATCACTCCTCTCCACCAAATCCGAGATCTTCGAACCATGAGTCGACGACACGTGTCTTTTGACTCAACTCGTCCAAGATTTCAGCAACGGAAAGATCTTCTCCCTGCTACGTGCCGGCTCACCACAGCAGCATGAAGAGTTCTCCCCCTCGATCAGGGCGCAGCTTCCATGCGCCTCCATCAGCAACCTCCACATGGCGTTCCCACACCGGCGCATCCTACATGCGCGCATGAGCAACCAGCCTGCAAAACTATAAATAGAAGGATCATCTCCTTCACACACAGACAGAGACTCAGAACATAAGACTCACAAAAAGAATCCACAACAGAGAATCACCAGTGAGGCAGTTCTAGACACTCAACGTCTTACTCCTCTCAGCAAGCTCCAGCACCCAGAGCAATCAACACCTTCAGAGAACCGATAACTGCCGTCAGCCGGTCAACGGAGTCAACGCATTACCACTCGCTCCATTGGCACTAAGGACCCAGCTTAAACAAAAGTGTACTCCTAGGACTACATCTAAGTCCTATATTGTATCACTGTTCTGTTTGTATTAAGATTTCAATCAAAACAATTTTAATGGCAAACAGTACCACCGCCACCTTTTCATTCTCGGGTGTCCTGGCTGCTTCCAGAACCACCTCGGTATCCTGAAGCCATACATCCGTGGCAATCGCATCCTCGCTGCCGTCGAAGAAAGGAGGGTTCAAGCGCTTGAAACTGTTCGCCGCCTGGTTCCCTGGATGACCGCCTCGGGTCAAAACATCTTGAACTGTCTGGTACAGGGCGTCACTTCGACGATCCTGGGAAGCTATCAAGGTTCTGATGAGGCCTACTAAGGTACCATCATCTGGCTCTGCGGGCTGGACGGGCCGAACTGGTGACTCTCCTCAAGTAGGCACAACTCTGGAGGCTACCCCAGAATGCTGGGCTTGATCTCCAGGTTGTTGCTGATCCGCGGGATATGCTCCACCTCGTCGATCGGTAGGACCAGGTACAGTGCCACTGAAGAAGACGACACAGGGAACAATAAGAAAAGGACCAGGACAGATCAACGATATAAGCACAGGATCAGGGCAAGAATCCAGGGATTCAGAGGATACGAACAGAGATCAAGGACGAGTACGGATTGAGACATCTATCTGGTAAACCCCGACACATCTTGATTTACAAGACCTGCATGGGCCACCACTTAAACCATGTCACGCCCCAGAACCAGAATACTGGAGAGCGGGGGCAGACATAGCCAGCTACGTATATTGAAATAGAATACATCTCAACTATACGGTCACGGCTGTCTAGATATGAGGGTTTACTACAAGCCAACAGTCTCTTAAGGTCAAGCCTATTGTCTCAATCTCAAGCAAGTAATATAATTACAAGATGTATGATCATTAAATATACAATAAAAGGCGTCCCAAATATTACATATCAGCTGATCATGAAGCTAGTCGTACAAAATGTTAGGACTAGCAGGAGTTTAAGTCATACATGATCAACCCTAGGATTTGTTAATCATGTTTACAGCCCGTAGGCAGACAGAAAGTAAATGTTCATCGAGCTAACAGGTGTTCGTCGGCTAAACGCCTCAAAAGAATAAATTTACAATAGAGTGAGCGAAACAAAATAGAAAACCCACTCGTAGCCTGGGTTCCTTCTAGTCGCCACCATTGGGCTGGAAGCTTGGTAGATCCTCGGGAGCTGCTCCGAAATCTGGCCACACAAAACCAGCTGGGTCAACCCCAGAAAGAGCAAGTGCCACAAGGGGGCCACGGAATAAGAACAAAAGCCAGCAATCAGCACAGAAAACTAATATTAAAACTAAATTACGAAAATATGTCAGGATGATATACGACGAGATAACCATAGAACTATTCCGATAGCCAGGTTACAACCCGTAAACCAAACAAGGACCGGGGTTGTAATCCTTCATCTGAACAGAGCTTGGTTTCCCACCATTTATCGGCAAGATAATAATGCAAGAAATCAAGACAGGAAGCAATCTTGTACTGGATCAAGACATGGCTAAACTGGTTATACCTCATTCAATCAATCACGGCCAAGCAGATACTACGGCTTACTACTTTAACTAACTAGGGTTATCACAGGCCTAATTACTAACAAGATGCAGTGAGATTGCTCCACAGCCACAAGCCCTGCAGACCATCCAGGCTACCCAGGTCGAAAGATTAGGGTTGAATTCAGGTGGGTACATCGCCCGGGAGACAAATATACCCTTAGGTGACTTAGAGGGTGCAACACTCGACGGTGCGCTGGAAATGTGCCCTACTCGACGGCAGGCTACAGATCCCAAGAGCGCCCAGGTAACGGGATTGCCTGTAGCTGTGTCATCTCTTCATGACTACTGTGTTATTCTAGTTATTAACCTTCATCCATTTTAGTAGGGGCTCCTGACCGTGGTACTCAGGAGTCCCATCCTAGACATGATGCAAGACTGGACAAGTGGATTAACAAGCAAGCAAGAAGGAACCACCCACGGTGTCAAGGCAAGTCAAGTTAAGTTATCAAAAAAATCATGTCAGGGTACTTGTCAGGAGTGCGCCACGACGGGCCACTATCATGTCAGGTCGGTCATGTCAGGAGTGCACCACCACGGGTCACTGTCGTGTTATGCTAGTTCCTTGTCATACCGTGCCATGAACAATAGTCATTCCAAACATATTAAGTAAAATCAAGTTCATGACAAAAGGCGTAAGGATATAAAATGGGCATGAAATATCTAATAAAATATCAAAATACGGGTCAGGGGATGCGTACGCACAAAAGGACGCACGCAGGGGGAATGCATACGCAATATAACACGCACGCAGGAGGGCAGCGTATGTGAAAGTCACGTACGCTCAAGGGAACAGCTGCGTGAAAAGTCACGCACGCTCAAGGGAGCAGCTGCGTGAAAGTCACGCACGCTCAAGGGAACAGTGTGCGTGAAAAGTCACGCACGCTCAAGGGAGCAGCTGCGTGAAAAGTCACGCACGCTCAAGAGAGCAGCTGCGTGAAAAGTCACACACGCTCAAGAGAGCAGGCTTCCAACAGAAAGCGTACTCAAGCCTGCGTATGCAGCGCTAAAGAGCGCACGTAGCTCAGTGTGCGTAGCTAAACAGCTCTGCACACTGCTCACTGTCTTCTCCAAACAGCAAGAACACATGGCTGAAACCAAAACTTCAAAAGTTCATAACTTGGCCATCCGAACCCCAAATCCGGATTTCCAAGGCTCCAATTGGAGTAAAACTGAAAGCTCTTCCACATAGAAACATCAAAACCCACAGAACTCCAACCAAAGTGGATCAAAACATACAAAATCCGAAAATAGGAGAACTTAGATCTACAACAATAGAGGCTCCAAATCACAAAAACCCAAGAACTAATGTTGATCTCCATGTCCTAAACTAGCAAATGGACTAAGAAAATATGGTTCTCATGTAGTGGCAAGATGCACTTGCCTAATGGTTGGGGAGTTGTGAGGAGGAAGAAGAAGAAATTAATGGTGGTTATGAAGAGAGAGAAGAGGTTGGTGGAATTATAAAGAGGGTGTTGTGGTGTGCTTGAGGGTGGAGCTTAGGGCTAAGGTGATCCAATGCTCAAAAACCGAACCAAACCGAACCAACCCAATAAAACCGAGCCATGAAAAAACCCAAAATACGAGAAATACCAAATTCCACAAGCTGAAAAAAATAAAAATATATGCCAAAATCCAGATACGAGTATAAATACGAAATACAGGAAAATATGAGAAATGAGGGTGACAGCCCGGCCTATAAATAGTAGCATGGAGAGAAGGTTTGCTTCTCGTTCTCTCACGCACTTCCAACATGAACTTGGGTACTCGAGTGCACTCTGTTGACGAAGTGCTCCCGAGGGTGAAGATGAGACGCCATGTCGTCATAGATGCACTTGAAGGTGACTGTTACATCCAAAAGACAGAGTCGAGGGCTTCCGAGGCAGGCAAAAGGTGCCTGTTGCATCTAAAGATAGGGATGCTCGGGCCTCGTCTCCGTTGTTCCGGAAGGGCCGTAGATCGGAATGGCGGTGCTAGGCTTTCTCTTCCTTCAAAGTGGGTGTTGCCCACTCTGGTTGTGTTGAAAGCTGCTCCTTTAGCCGTATTTCGATTACGGTCTTTCTTGGTGTTTGGAGGCTCTTTCGAAGCCTCCCATGGCCACAGATTTACGGTGCTCTTCTCTTCTTCGGTTCCAGCCAGAGGGTTAAATGCTTCATTAGTCGAAGCATTTATCAGGTGAGCCTGGCTGGAAGAGCGGCACATAACTGGGCTGCTGAAGGGATGCACATAACTGGGGATGCACATAACTGAGCTGCTGAAAATGATGCACCTTGCTGAGGGCGCATGGTGACTGTTGTGCCTGACTGACTGGAGGCGCACGGTGGCCGCTGCGCCTGACTGGAGGCGCATGGTGGCTGCTGGTCGTAGACTTAGGATCTTTCCTTTGTAGAAATTCTCCTTTGTACAACCTTCACTAGACATGTAATAGACTTTTATATGTGAAATAAAAAGTCCTCTTTCCATGTCTATATCTGTTATTTTTGCTGTGAAGTATTTTGTTCGAGCTCTGGCGTATGTAGTGTCTGGCGCATGGGCTTTCTGGTTGTGAAATTCCATGCTTCTACAGTGCTCTCATTTGTTGAAGAATTCAAGTGAGCGTGCATGCAAATATTTAATGAAGTTGCTAGCCATCCTACTCAATTCAAACATATATTTGAAGGCACAACCGAATAATGACGATAGATCTTACCCCCGGCAGAGCACGCCGTCGTGGCGTAAACTTACCATGTTCTTCCCTGTCATATGGATAATAATAAAACGTAATAGAGTGCGTTCGTGAAGGTCACTGGCACGACAAGCCATCCTGGACATATAGCTTGGTAGACAGAGGTCCTTCAGCGCGGGTAGCGAGCCCCGTTGAAAGCCACTGCCTACCGTGGCATGCATCCGGCATAGCTATCCGTGTTTCTTCCTAGGCCGGAACGGTCCCGTAGCCTCGGGATACCGTTCGAAGAAACAATCGCCCTTGTCGACAAGTTGTCCATGACCGTGCTAAGTTAATTTGTTATTTCAAGGCACATCTTATAGTATTGTTGCGACATTCATTTAATCGATTCATCCTTCCTTAGCACGGTTCTATATGATTTGATAATTGCAAGCACGATAACATTTTATGACAAGCATCTGTATAGTTCGTGTTCGTGGGACGTAGTGTGACCGTTCATCGGAATATCATTCATGTTGTTGTATTACATCTAGCATAGCACATGTCTAGTATTGATAATGTATTAGAGAAGAGGGTCGAGGGGAGAAGGGTCAGCCACTCACCTTAGTATTTACTTGAGACGAGAAACTGGTTGGCCGCGCTAGACATTGCCTACGTGTAACGACCCGCTCCGCCCTAGCGGAACGCCGATCCAAACGGCAAGTGCAACGACTCAAACGAGCCGTCGACCTGAAGAGTTGGCATCGACCTGATGAAGAATCGATGCAAGGCTTACATTAGCCCGTCAAGATGAATCCAGACTTAGACTTTCAAAGGTGCGCTCGGAGTATCGCTCGGCCGATGCGAACATCGCTAAGGTGGGTGGCTCCGATGAACCCGTCTGTGCTTAGCCTAGACACATAACAATGCGGACACTATCACGAGAATCGCTAGGCGATAACCCCGCGCATGCTAATAATTGACTCAACGCACCTAGCTAAGGGAATAATCCCATCTTGCATGCTTGTATAGAATATGGAAAGAAACATGGAAAAGAACTCGGCAAGTATCGAAATGCTCGCACCGCGCTCTACGCTCGTGCTAAGGCACAAGCTCACGTTCAAGTCCCTTACGCGTTCAACAATGAAACAATGAATGGGTTACAACAATAAAACGGAAGACTATCGACATAGTCGTTCCGAGTAGAGTATAGCAACATTGAAAGTCTTCGGGACCGATGGGTCGCCAAGGCGACTCCCGCAAGGGGAGTTGCATAATGTATGAATGAATAAATGAATGAATGAATGAATGAATACGTGAAACATGAATAAATGAACGAACAAGTAAAAGAAAGAAATGAAAGAGTGAATACAAGATAAGACATGAAAGACGTTAGCGACAGGTATGACGGGCACGTGCGACGGGGCTCGCTACCCGTGCCGCACGGACGCCAAACTGGTCAATAACGCATTGTGGCTAAAGACAGCCGTTATGTTAAATGACAAGTAAAATACGAAATGGTCGTGGACAAACGGCACGGGCGATGGAGGGAATACCGTGGCCGTCTTGAGGAAGGATTCTCCGGCACGGGCGATAGGAGGAATACCGTGGCCGGCCTAGGCGGAATCAGACATGGGGCTTACGGGCTGCTTTGAGTGGGGGCTTGGCCGCTCAAAGAGACGTAAGGCCAGGCATTTCAAGAAACTATCAAGGTGTACCAGCCATCACGCTTCGATAGGTAAGAATGCCCATGTGATATGTCCAAAATGGCTTGTAAAGCCAGCGACCCATGCATGTAGATTAAGTGGACTATGCTGGTGGCAATCCACGTGCAAGTTCTTGCATTGAAACAAGTAGTCTAAGTTAACTAAATGAAGTGTCTCCTGAACATGCTTGCAATGTAACATCCTGAACATGAACATGCTTGAAATATAATATGCCTGAACATGCTTGAAATATAACACTCGGAACATGCTTGAAATGTAACATGTTGAACTTGCTCGAAACGTAACACCCTGAACATGCTTGAAATGTAAGACTCTGAAACATGCCTACGACATGCTAGAACATGCCCGCGACGTGCTAGAAACCGAGACATGGACACGCCCGTAACATTGAATATTTACATGAATCACGTTAAGTTACTTCATGTTAATTGTTGACTAACTTGGTTTACCTTGGACAGGGAAGGCCGGGCGGTAAGTATGGGTAAGTCGTGTATGTATTTTTCATGCGACACTTGAATTCGGCAACACGAGATATGTCATGAAATATGCCATGAAACTGATCCTAAGGCAAGATTAGAAAGACAATGAATGATAGACGGTGCACGAAAGTAAATGGAACGTGTTTGGTAATGATAGCATTGTGGGCGAGCTAGCCTCCCTACCAGTGCATAACAATGTACTGATAACCCCACAGTCTGCTTGCAGGAAGCAGAAAACGTCGGCGGATGTGGAGCTTTCCTCGAACGTGCTAAGGCGCGGAGCTATCCCTGGGGCCTTGGAACGTTGCAGAAGCTGAAGCACCCTATACAGGACATAATGTATCAGAACATCGTCATGTATCATTCCATCTTGTAAGCCACTTGGCACGTCTTTTATGTTTCAGAGAGAGAGCTCGAACGATTTGTAATATCGGCCTAGCGCCGCTTGTAACCTTCTTAAATATCAATAAAGAGTTCGAATTCGCTTCTACTTGTGTTTATTTACTTTCTGCCGCAATGGGGACACTCTGTGCGACTCTGTGGCCTAGCTCAAATCGGCCGTTTCTGGACTTGGCCTTGCACGGGCGCAACCTAGGCCCGTGCGGCATCACGCCTTAGCGAGGACGATCGCTCCTACGGGAGAGGGGCGTGACATAGTGGTATCAGAGCACGGCTTTACGTCCTTGGACTTCACGTCGATTTCTCAGTTTTGAAAGCTCGTCGTTGGAAAAAGAAGTATACGCTCTCTCTCATGTGCTTTGGGATGTTCCATACAATAAGTCTAATATTTTCAAAAGCTCGTACAATTACTCGGTTGAACGAGATCGATAGGCAAAGGCCTTTGTGCCAAACCACGACAGACTTGAGTCGAAGGAAAACTAAAATGCTAGAAGTTAGCAAACGCAAGGCGTGCTTGAATAACCTTACGCTAACACTGCCGAACGATGTTAAACTTGACTCGATAGAGAACACATGCTAAGTTAACATGTTGCGTACGTGCCTGACTAGTCTTGCATCGACCTAGCAAGTGAGCGTGCAAACTTGAATATAGTCCTCACGGGATGGTTATGCGGCACAACTTAGTCCGCGTGTCGCGCACCTCGACTTCTGGTGCAATCGGGTTGCGAGCGATATCAAGTATCGCTCGATCGAGAACGGAAATACACTTTGAGTGTCTATCGATAGGAACGCTATCGAGTTAATGCTTAGGCGTACTCGAAAAGATTGGCTTGGATTTTGTGGATTAGTGCGAACGACTTAGTACGTCGAGGCGACATGAGCGATTACGCTAGAGATTCGTCGAACGAATCTGAAGGATGTCTTAGCGCATGACGCGAACGTGATTGAGGACTATATCGTATGGCTTGAATCCAAGTGGTGTATGGGATAAGTTCGGAGAAGAATAAGAATGAGTGTCGACGACTAGTCGAGTGGCTCGAACCCTGAGTGGTGTATGGACGTTAAAGGAATTGTTCGAGCGAGACTAAGGGATATACGGATAGAACGAGTATGTCGGCGAGGCGATACGATCGTACAGAGCCTTAGAACGTGTCATGCTTAGTTGGCCGTGACTTCAAAAGTCTCGAATGAGATGTCGCTGGACAACTTGTCAATGGACAATGCAAGTTGGAAAATGGTTCGGAACGATGAATGAAAATGAATGGGCTTGATCGAGGAAACTTAGAGGATCGCGTGTACGATTTTGGATTGATTCAAATGAATTGTGACTTGAGTCGAACAACAATCTTGAAACAAGCTTGAGGAATAGCGATCAAACTTGATCTTGAATATCGAGAAAATTGTGTAATATCCAACTCGGACAACAGCATCAACGCACGACTCGAAATTGGTTGCAAAGGAAGATCGTCAGGTTACGCATATCGTCGATGGTATTGAGGCATATCAAAGACCGATATGCGATAACTCGGGGATACTCTGACTCGACGAATGACGATCGTACAAATGTCATTGTTCCGTTGGATGCTATAATTGGGATGTTGAAACGTGTCGAGGAAAATATAGACGTGGCTCGAGGATTTTCTAGTTGAACGAAATGACGAATGGACTATCGATCTTGGCTTGAATAAAAATAAAATGCTTGGATTTACTTCGACGATAACCCCAACGTCGACATGCTTGTCTTATGCGAGCGAAACTCCAGCCTCGTACATGCGTCGCACCGATTAGGGCGATCACTCCGCGTGAGCGCTGGTATGGTGATTCATACAGCGGGGGTGATTGAACTAGCATGGCGTGGCAATTTGTGTGCTTCGACTTGTGGTGACGCAAAGGTGAACTTGAGTACGATTTGGTGTACTTGATGATTGAGTTTGAGGATTGAGTAGGTCCAATCCGCGTATCGAGAATGAATTAGTCTAGACGCAAGCAAAAGTTACGCCCCGATGAGAATGATTATTCCGCGGGTGCATTGCATGGTGATTCATGAACCACCGTGGATAATCGAACTCGCGTGAGATTGGGGCACAACATATTGTCAAAGCTAGATGAACTCGTGATCAAATACATGAATTGGTTAGAATGGATATGTGAAGTAAGTGATTTGAATAGATTCGGGTACATGCGACGAATGCCTTGATGTGAATAGGTGATCGTGCTCGATGTTTAGAAATCTGAGTGACGCGAGCTTGGGTAGAAAACCCCTGTACTATCGACTTTGGTTTGACCCTAGGATTGGGGTCAGTGTTGGCATTATTGTTGGGGAACTATGATTCCAATCCTGACATTTACTTAGCCTCGAAGAGAAATGGCCTAGCGGTTAGGCGAGACGCCCTTGTTTCAAGTGTTAACAATCGAAAGATTGATCTTGAAGATTGGCATGGATGGATAGCATGAATCACGAATATAGGAAACCATGCTCACGAGATTCGGCTGACATGCATATATTTTAGGGACGCCGGAGTATGTGCACGATGCGACTCGAGTGAGAATGACGAGTTCTCTATCACGCGGCTTGGCTGAATGCATGTATTTTGGGGACGCTTAGAATGCGTGCACGATCCAAGCCAAGTGATACGTTGAATTCCAAACAAGACTTGAGGAATGGGAGAGTGTCAAAGATCTTGAAATTGCGTTAAGTAAAGGATCGATACTAGTACGAGCGTGGCTCGGAATCAAGAAACGTGTGAGCGGAGTGTGCGTGAACGACAACGAGATTGGCCCTAAACAAGTAAATGATATGGAATCGATATCGTGCAAGTAAAAGTTGGTATACCAAATTGAACCATAGATAGGAAGATATACTCGATAATAGTACAACACTTGGTCTCGAATCGAACGAAAATTACTTAGACTTGGTCGACCCCGATAGGAAGAAATCATACTGATTTCGTGGACACGAACGCTTGAAAAGTGAATCGGGTCATCTCGATGACCGAGATAAATGAAAGTGAGTTTGCCTCAACCTACGATCCGCGCACTTGATAAATTACAACGTGCCTCGTGCGACCATTTTTAGTCCCTTGACACAAAGAAATAGAAACCAAGACGAAGAAATACTTGAATTGAATAAGTACCATCAACTCGAAAATGAATAAAAAGTTATTCAATAAAATCGACCAAACGCGTGCGACAAGGAACTTAGAAAGATATCAAGTATTGTTCGATGCCATCGAACGATAGAGCCGTTCGATGAAATTGTCTAGGAAATACGACGATACGAGTTAAGGAATGGTAGGATGACCTGCACTCAAAAAGTCTCGAGGACGAGACTTATTTTGAGTGGTGTATTATGTAACGACCCGCTCCGCCCTAGCGGAACGCCGATCCAAACGGCAAGTGCAACGACTCAAACGAGCCGTCGACCCGAAGAGTTGGCATCGACCTGATGAAGAATCGATGCAAGGCTTACATTAGCCCGTCAAGATGAATCCAGACTTAGACTTTCAAAGGCGCGCTCGGAGTATCGCTCGGCCGATGCGAACATCGCTAAGGTGGGTGGCTCCGATGAACCCGTCTTTGCTTAGCCTAGACACATAACAATACGGACACTATCACGAGAATCGCTAGGCGATAACCCCGTGCATGATAATAATTGACTCAACGCACCTAGCTAAGGGAATAATCCCATCTTGCATGCTTGTATAGAATATGGAAAGAAACATGGAAAAGAACTCGGCAAGTATCGAAACACTCGCACCGCGCTCTACGCTCGTGCTAAGGCACAAGCTCACGTTCAAGTCCCTTACGCGTTCAACAATGAAACAATGAATGGGTTACAACAATAAAACGGAAGACTATCGACATAGTCGTTCCGAGTAGAGTATAGCAACATTGAAAGACTTCGGGACCGATGGGTCGCCAAGGCGACTCCCGCAAGGGGAGTTGCATAATGTATGAATGAATAAATGAATGAATCAATGAATACGTGAAACATGAATAAATGAACGAACAAGTGAAAGAAATAAATGAAAGAGTGAATACAAGATAAGACATGAAAGACGTTAGCGACAGGTATCCACGTGCAAGTTCTTGCATTGAAACAAGTAGTCTAAGTTAACTAAATGAAGTGTCTCCTGAACATGCTTGCAATGTAACATCCTGAACATGAACATGCTTGAAATATAACATGCCTGAACATGCTTGAAATATAACACTCAGAACATGCTTGAAATATAACATGTTGAACTTGCTCGAAACGTAACACCCTGAACATGCTTGAAATGTAAGACTCTGAAACATGCCTATGACATGCTAGAACATGCCCGCGACGTGCTAGAAACCGAGACATGGACACGCCCGTAACATTGAATATTTACATGAATCACGTTAAGTTACTTCATGTTAATTGTTGACTAACTTGGTTTACCTTGGACAGGGAAGGCCGGACGGTAAGTATGGGTAAGTCGTGCATGTATTTTTCATGCGACACTTGAATTCGGCAACACGAGATAGGTCATGAAATATGCCATGAAACTGATCCTAAGGCAAGATTAGAAAGACAATAAATGATAGACGGTGCACGAAAGTAAATGGAACGTGTTTGGTAATGTTAGCATTGTGGGCGAGCTAGCCTCCCCACCAGTGCATAACAATGTACTGATAACCCCACAGTCTGCTTGCAGGAAGCAGAAAACGTCGGCGGGTGCGGAGCTTTTCTCGAACGTGCTAAGGCGCGGAGCTATCCTTGGGGCCTTGGAACGTTGCAGAAGCTGAAGCACCCTATACAGGACATAATGTATCGGAACATCGCCATGTATCATTCCATCTTGTAAGCCACTTGGCACGCCTTTTATGTTTCAGAGAGAGAGCTCGAGCGATTTGTAATATCGGCCTAGCGCCGCTTGTAGCCTTCTTAAATATCAAAGAGTTCGAATTCGCTTCTACTTGTGTTTATTTACTTTCCGCCGCAATGGAGACACTCTGTGCGACTCTGTGGCCTAGCTCAAATCGGCCGTTTCTGGACTTGGTCTTGCACGGGTGCAACCTAGGCCCATGCGGCATCACGCTTTAGCGAGGACGATCGCTCCTACGGGAGCGGGGCGTGACACTACGCGATCACCTGAAATCGCACAAGCAACCGATTAGAACACTGTGTTATTCAAGGAAATTTCGATACGAATGCGAAGTTCAAAACGTAAGCCATGAAAACCATCGAAAACATTCACGAAAACGCATTCAGAAAACAAAGCCAAAACCAACGCAAGCGGCGTGAAAAGCAGAGCAACGGGAGGTCTCTCCCGACTCAGCCGCAGAGTTAATCCTTGAGGCGCAGCCCGCTGAATATGGGACTTGGTTCCGAAGAAGCCATTCCATAACGGGGAATGGATCTTAATTCAACCGTTCCCGTTCGATCGATTCGATCGATCCCGACCTATTTGTCCCGACCGAGTCGATAGCGACAGTGTTCCTTTCTCGCGCACCCCGTGGACGAACAACGGGGCACGATGTAGGGATAGGGCACTACACGATTAGACACTTACCAAGCACTTGCTGTGTCAAACCAAACGTGGGATCTCGTCGAAACTACGTCGAGTTGCTGCGGGGACTGCCACTTGCAGCGCAGTCCCCGGCAACCAAACAGCCCCTCATTGTAACTTAATTTTAATCGTAATAAATTAATGGAGTTTATAATGTAATAGAATGTATCAGCATGTTTGGTCATGGACGGAGCCAGGACTTGAGTTGGACAGGGCCGAACACGAAAGTTATTGAACCATGTTAAAAAAAAATCGGTAACTACATAATTTTTTATAGTAAAAAAATGTTTCGTCCCTCGTCAATAGTATATATCATATGAAAGTAAAAGCTGAGTGCATGTCATTTAAATATTAATACTAGCAACTCTTCAATTATCTGTTGGTAGAAAAAAAATACAAGTTAAATGTACAAAATTAAAAGAGTTTAGAGCATCTCCAACCCTATTGTCTTGTTTTTAGTTGTGATTCCTATGTGGCATGAGACACAAGACAATGTCTTTCCTATGTGGCAAGATAATATTCACTCAAAACAATCAGATAAAAAAGTGTTCTCCAATGCAAATGTTTGAGAAGACAATAAAATTATTTTTTTCCAACTTCCAAGACAACTTTCCACTTCTTCCTTTTTTTATAAATTTTTTTATTCATAATTTATGATGTGGAAGTAAAGCATTGTGAAGTCTATTGTCTAGATCTAGACAACCAACTTCACATTGTCTTTGACATGTCATTATCATGTCAACTTCACAATTTATTTCACATTTGCATTGGAGAAATTTTTTTGAAATAAGAAGTGGTAATTTCTATGTGGTAACCATTTTTTTTTCAAACTCACATTGGGTTGGAGATGCTTATAGTTTGTTTGTTTGTAGAAACTAATAACTCCTTTAACCGTTAATTATATAATACATTGTCTAAAGCAATGTGCATACCATCAATAACTAATCAATATTTTTTTTTAGACTTTTTTTTTCAAAGTCAGGGGCTAGGGCCCCCTTTGGCCCTAGCATAGTTTCGTCCGTGTTTGGTCCGAGAAAAGGAAACCTTAAAAAAAAAAAACCGAACATGTTAGGTTGAAATATGTAATAAAAAAAATCTAATGTAATATTAATTCATTCAAATGTTTAACTTAATGTAATTGAATACTAATTGTTATTAGTATGGTTATGGTAAATATATTATTGACATTTTTATTTCTGTTTTGTCCATCTTAACTTTTATAAAATAAATATAAATTATAAAAATTATGAAAATTAAGATGTTTCTAAAAAGTAAAAAAAATAACAGTTTAAATTTAAACAACTAAAAAAATTAAAAAAAGGAATTTAAGAATTGAAATAATATAAACTAATTATTTTTTTAAAAACATTTAAAACAATAAAATAGAAAATACAACATGAAAATACAAGAAATACACAATTATAAGAAGTAAAAAGTAAAAATAAATAAATAAAATAAATGAACATTTAAAATATGAAAAATAATGAATGGATAAAAGTAAAAAAAAATACAATTTAAAATTTAAATAATAATAATAATAATAATAATAATAATAATAATAATAATAATAATAATAATACCCAAAAAAGGTATTTTGTAAGTTTTAGGTTGTAACGTAATTGTGATTACATGAATTTTAGGGTATAATTGGTTTTAAAAGAAAGTGTTATAATATAATCAACTTTTTAATGGTCATTATATTACATCCAAATTTTTTTTGTCTAATCAAATACTCAGAATTATATGTCAATTATATTACATTTGCCAACCCAACACTCGAATTATATGTCGCGAAGTTTTAGCCCAGTGGTAAGATGATGGACACCCGGAGAAAGTGGTCAGGGAATCGAGCCCCCCTTTGGACTGGCTGAGTGGTTATTATAGTCATGGATCCCTCTCTCTCTCTCTCTCTCTCTCTTTATATATCCTAGCATATGTGCACGTGCCTTGCACGTATTTTAATATTATTTTAATTAACTTAGGAAGACCAAAGAGTAGTCTTCTTAATTATTAAGTTGTCTTTATTAAAATTAATGAATAGTTTTTAAATAGTATAGATATACAAGGGTATTTTCGGAATTCAAAATTTTTATCATCCAAGTTTTCCTATTATATAGTAAAATAGATAACTTAGAAAGACTCTTTAGGAAGACCAAAGGGTAGTCTTCTTAATTATTAAGTTGTCTTTATTAAAATTAATGAACAGTTTTTAATTAGTATAGATATGTAAGGATATTTTCGGAATTCAAAATTTTCACCATCCAAGTTTTTCTATTATATAGTAGAATAGATAACTTAGGAAGACTCTTTAGGAAGACCAAAGGGTAGTCTTCTTAATTATTAGGCTTAATTGCTACTTGATACCCTCAACTATTACGCTTTTTCAAGTTGATACCCTAAACTTTTTTTTGTAACAACTTGATACCCAGATAATTTTTTGGACAATAATGCCCTTACCCAAATTTTAAAACTACCACTCACCCCCCCCCCCCCCCTCTACTCCAGCCCCCCCCCCCCCCTCTCCCCTCCGCACCCCCCCTCCCCCCCCCCCCCCCCCCCGCCCCGCCTCGTCTGCACCATCCCCCTCCGCCGCCCTCGCCTGCACCCCCCCCCCTCTGCTAGCTCCGGCGCGGCTCTGATGGCGCGAGCGGCGCTGGGCTCCCACGCCGCCGCCGCGTTCTCCCTCGCCGTCGTCCGCTTCAACGGCTCCGGCGGCCCCGCGGCCTCCAGGAACCCCCGCGCCGGCTTCGTCCTCGCCACCCGCGCCGCCCTCCTCGGCCACGTGGACGCCATCCGCGAGGTCGGACACTGCTTCCTCGACGGCCACGGAGCCCCCGCCTGCTCTTCCCTCGGCCGCCGCTTCCTCGTCAACGCCAGCGCCCGCGAGCTCCTTGCCGGATCCTCCGGGTCGTGTTCGGATCCGACATGGATATTGGAGGAGGAGGGGGGCTGGGAAGGGGGGGTGCGGGAAGCGAGGAGGGGGGGGGGGGGGGTTCGGCCGGAAGCGAGGAGGGGGGGGGGGGGGTCGGCCGGAGCTAGCAGGGGGTGGGGGGTGGGGGGGGGGGGGGGGGGCCGGAGTGGGGGAGGGGATGGAGGGAGGGAAGGGATAAGGGCATTTTGGGGTTTTTTAAAATGTTAGGTATTAAGTTGAAAAAAAAAAATAGTTGAGATATCAATCTGTTACGAAAAAAAGTTTAGGGTATCAACTTGAAAAAGTGTGATAGTTGAGGGTAGCAATTAGCAATTAAGCCTAATTATTAAGTTGTCTTTATTAAAATTAATGAACAGTTTTAAATTAGTGTAGATATGCAAGGGTATTTTCTGAATTCAAAATTTTTACCATCCAAATTTTCCTATTATATATATATATATATATATATATATATATATATATATATATATATATATATATATATATATATTTTTTTTTTTTTTTTTTTTTTTTTTTTTTCCAACCAAGCAAGAACACAAGTCCAACGAACGTACTTACAAGAACAATAATAAACGAAAATATCGAAATTGGTTGCATAATATTTTTCTTCCACCACTCTACTAAGGGGTTATCTCCTCTATAACATGAGAAAAATGCTTCAACTATGTTGCACATACACACAAAATGATAGTCCTATTTGTATCGTCTCTGGTTATAATTCATACAAAATAGGTGAGTACTTATTGTACCTATAGGAAAAGAAAAAATGTCCTTATTCTTTATCATCATTATTGTGTCATTTTTCGTACCGCCCATGTCCGTGTCCCTGATCCTTTTCCACAACATGCATCAGAGTCCTCTAGGTCTACCCTGCTTAGGACAACTCATTTAACACATCTCCCCTGTCATTCTTATCTATAACTTTTACAGAAAATTACATAAAAAGCAAGTTTTATATAATTGTACAAAAAGTATCAAGTTTTCCTAAATTTTATTTTGAGCATCCTTACGGCAATTGAAATACCGTATGATGATGTTTAGCTTACGTCATCGTAGATTAAACCAGATTAAGTAGAGGGAGAGAGGATTATGTTCAAACGGCAATTCGAAAGCCGTTCGCTGACGTCAGTTTGCGGCATTTCATTTGCCATTTGGGTGGTTTTATTTTTATTTTTATTTTTTCTTTTCTTTTATTTTTCTTTCTTATGGCAACGGCTCTTTTTTTTTCTTTCTTAGGAAAATGGACTACCCACCTACTCACATTTACCCCAACCGCCAACAATAAACCACCGCAGTAAAAAAAAAACAAATTCAAACACCAAACATCAATTCATTTGCAGCAAGCTGACGTCAGCGAACGACTTTTCATTTGCCGTCTGACCCTAATCTGATTACTCCCCCCGTTAATCCCAGTTAACGGTTAATACCTCAGCTGACATCATCATACGACATTTCAATTGCCGTATGGATGCTCAAAATAAAATTTAGGAAAACTTGATGCTTTTTTTACAATTATATAAAATTTCAATACTTTTTATGCAATTTTCTGTAACTTTTATCATAAATATCAACAATTATTTTTCCGTTTGTTCACCAAAAGCTTCCACTGAATGCACTCATATCTATATGGGATGTGTTAGAAATTTCTATTTTTTTAATAAAGGTTATCGGTCTCCAAAAAAGTCGTGTACGTAGTATTGCCGTAAGTATTAATCTGGATTTATGTACAGACTTTGTCCGAATACTCATAGTCATAAAATTTTCGCTCTACCGGTATCTCCTTGCCGCACACAACGTAGAGAGAGCGACTCTTGACTTAGCTCTGCCCAGAACAAGAACGAAGGAGGAAGAAGGTTGGCTGATGTGAACATAAGAGAGTTTTCTCGTATATTGCGAGTGTTTCGTGTAGAAGATAGGAAGAGAGAACCTCAATTTATAGGTTTCAAAAAACGTAACTGATGGCTGGATAATGGCCCATAAATGTTGTAACGGCTGAATTTATGTAGTAGGGTGTTTAAAACATGGAAATTAGTGAGCACTAAATTTTCCAACGTTAAGATAATTTATGGGTCACAAACAGTCCAAAAAGTAAGGAGGAGCAAAAAATTTTTTAGGGACTCAGTCCGAACATGAAGATGAAATCGGATCTACATTCGTTGTAACGCTGAATTTATGTAGGAGGGTGTTTAAAATGTGAAAATTAGTGAGCACTAAATTTTCCATTGTTAAGATAATTTATGGTCATAAACAATCCAAAAATTATGGAGGAACAAATTTTTTTTTAGGGTCTCAGCCCGAACATGTGGACACATAATTGCATTCGTTATGCAAGCCGCTCTAGGCGGCGGTAGCAAAGTGCTGTGTGTAGTCCATATGGCTCCCACACAATACTTTAATGAAGCAATATGAGGTAAACCAATATATAGACAAACAACTCCAACACCCAGCCGATGTGGGACTAAAAAAAATAGGGACTTTGAACTTTTGCTCTTAGCAGCAAGTTGAGCTTTTGTTCTTTACATATGCAACATGATGTGCTTTAAACTCTTTTAAGACATTATTGCTCATCTTACTGTTCACCGTGCATTAAGCGTTTAAACCTTCTAATTAGCACCTCATTAAACATTCACCTGGAAGGCAGGTTCTGTTGGAGTGGGTGAGGTTCTCAACCTATGTGAAGAATACTCCGAAGTGCGTCAAGCTTCATCCGTGTGTCGGAGAAGTTCGGGGAGTGCATGGATCATATTTTGGAACATATATGGTAAGAAATATATGATTGGATTTTCATATTTAGTTTGATCATATATTTATGATTGGACCCTTCATACAGTAGCTTTCCATATAATTGAGCTTCCAATTTTGGCAAACCAATTATGATTGTATTTCCATTAAATATATGATTTATGCATATTGAAAGTTTTCATATATATATATTGGCCTTCCATGTATAGATTACCAAGGGCTTATAAAAGGGTGATGCATGCTAGTTGAAAACTCATCTCAAAACAAGAGTGATTTACAATCTTTGAGAGAGAGATATGATTAAGGACTATTGTGAATGAGAGATTGCTTCGAATAATTTTTCGGTATCTCTTGTTCTTCAGAGTTCGCAATCAAAATTTTTTTTTTTTCCTTTCAAGTGAGTTGTGATGATCCGTGTTGGATCGGAAGGAGCTTATAGAGGGTGTATTCTCTTTATTTCATTGGTGGAGGTTCTTCAAGGTTGGACTCCGATCGTCCCGTGGTTTTTTCCGTAAGAATTTTCCACGTCAAAAATCTTCGTGTCTGCGATTGTGTTTGGCATTTTTTGGTTTATGTGTTTTTGCTCGGTTCTTTCGTAGAATTTTCTGGTTTGGGAGAACGGAGAACGATTTCTGCGCTTAGTCCCCAACATGTTCGCTATTGAAGGTCATTTCACAGTGTAAGCCAAAAGGATTCGTTTTGACAAAATTTTAAGTTGGTTGTCAGCTGGCTAACGTTCAAGTCTTCTCTATCCGGTCATGGGACCAACAATAAGAAATGTAAGATTTAAGCAAAAATATCCGCTCAAAATTTCTTGGTTTTCCTGTATCCTGTATTTTTGAACATGTACAAGATAGGCAAATGTGTAGCACAAATACTGACACGGATACAATTACGGACACAGTATAAATATGGACACCGATTTTCTGTGTCTGCAACCACAGACTTTAGAAGACATCATAGGTTATGAAGCCCAAATCATAGTGCGGACTAGCTCACTCGAACACGAAGACGACAGAACAAAAGGAGGATAAATGTAAACGGACTATAGTGTTTCTAGCCCTAACCTCAGTTATTGGAACTAGAGCTGTCAAGACGGGCCGGCGGGACGGGGCAGGACGGTCCGTAACCCACCATAACCGACCATTTGGCGGGACGGGACGGACCAACCCATCATTTTGGCGGGTTGAAAAAATTTCAACCCAGCCCAACCCACCGGCGGGCCGCGGGCTAGGGCTAGGCGGGCCGGCCCGCTTAATTTTTTTAAAATTTTAAATTATTGTTAAGTTTCTTAAAAGAAAAAAAATCATATATATAATATTTTCTACTCACTCTCATATGCATCAAATTACAAGTAAAATACAAGAAACATTATAATAGTAGATATTTCCTTAAAACACCTTCATTCATGTAAATAAATGACTAAATTTAATATTTTATACGTCATTACTTGCATTAAATGAGAATTTTTATCATTTATAATACATATCTCATATATGTGCTAAATAAAAAATTAAAAATTTTATAAGAAAATAGATGGCGGGCCAACCCACTTGGCCCGCGGGCTAGCCCACCGCGGGACGGGCTACTAGCGAGCCAGTCCACCTAGGCCCGCCTGTTTGGTGGGCTCCTAAATGCTCGGCCCAACCCACCTTTTTGGCGGACGGGACGGGCCGGCCCAACGGACTTAGCCCATTTTGACAGCTCTAATTGAAACATAACTCATCCAAAAAAAATACAGTAGTTCTATTTTCCTATCCAAGCTAGAACACAACTGGCCCTTGCCAAACATATAGATCAGACCCACACATTCAAAGAAGGAGCAATACTAGAATTACAATAAATTTTTTTACAACTATTTAGGTGGCAGTTACGAATTGGATCCCTCTCTCCATGTGGAGAAGTAAGGGACGTAATTAATAATTATTACCTAGACGGTTGTAGAAAAATTGTAAGACTTTTAATTGTAATCTAATATTATTGTCAAAGAAAGCACCGAGATATCTGGGCCCAGGCAGCAATTAACCAGAGAAAAATGTACATTTAGAACAGTACTAGAAAGGTAATGGGTTCTTTAATATAATATCAAGAGTAAACAGGGAGCAAATGTGACAGATGTTATATTGAGAGAAAGCATTCACAAAATAGCAGGATATGGAGGATCTATGGATAGATAGGATTGTACAATCAAGTTAATTATGACAATGGATCATCTATTTCTCATTTCTATGATCAACACTAGTAATTTCCTATACTCCTGCCATATCGGAACTGATGTGTCTAGACATGTGAATTGTTGTGGCACAGCGAAAATAAATTCAAGAAATTCAATTATTGGAATTTAGTTCCAGGAACAACCTTAGTCAACATATCATCGGAGTTGTCCTTGGTATGCACCTTTTCAAGTACAATATCACCGTCTTCTATAACATCCCGTATGAAGTGGTAGCGAACATCAATATGTTTGGTCCTTTCATGATGGACTTGATTCTTTGCCAAGTGGATAGCACTCATACTATCACAATGCACATCAACTACATCCTGCTTCACCCCAAAGTCATTAATCAAACCACGAATCCATAAGCCTTCTTTCACTGCTTCTGTTACCGCCATATACTCTACTTCCGTAGTTGATAGGACAACCGTAGCCTGCAATATAGACCTCCAACTGACTGGTGCACCATGTAAAACAAACACGTATTCGGTAGTTAGCCTATGCCTATCCAGATCACCAGCATAGTCCGAATCCACATATCCACTGACTTGACTAAAGTCTCCACCAAAGTGTAATCCCACATTAGTGGTGCCCTTCAAGTACCTGAATATCCACTTCACAGCCTCCCAGTGCTTCTTTTTCAGATTAGCCATGAAGCGACTAACCACACTTACGGCTTGTGCAATGTCTGGTTGAGTGCACACCATAGCATACATTAAGTTGTCAACTGCACTCGCATAAGGAACTCGAGCCATGTGCTCATTCTCCTCATCTGTAGTAGGGGATAACTTGGCTGAGAGCCTAAAGTGGCCAGCCAAGGGAGTAGAAACAGTCTTTGCATCTTCCATACCAAAACGAGCAATGATCTTCTCAATGTACAAATTCTGAGACAAAGACAATTTTCGTTTCTCCCTCTCCCTTTTAATCTCCATCCCCAAAATCTTCTTGGCTCCACCAAAGTCTTTCATCTCAAACTCCGAGCTAAGTTGAGATTTGAGTTTATCTATCTCTACCATACTTTTTGAGGCAATTGTCACGCCCCGCTCCCGTAGGAGCGATCGTCCTCGCTAAGGCGTGATGCCGCACGGGCCTAGGTTGCGCCCGTGCAAGGCCAAGTCCGGAAACGGCCGATTTGAGCTAGGCCACAGAGTCGCACAGAGTGTCCCCATTTGCAGCGGAAAGTAAATGAACACAAATTGAAGCGAATTCAAACTCTTTTATTGATTTTCAAGAAGTTTACAAGCGGCACTAGGCCGATATTACAAATCGCTCAAACTCTCTCTCTAAAACATAAAAGGCGTGCCAAGTGGCTTACAAGATGGAATGATTCATGGCGATGTTCCGATACATTATGTCCTGTATAGGGTGCTTCAGCTCCTTGCAACGCTCCAAGGCTCCAGAGATAGCTCCGCGCCTTAGCACGTTCGATGGAAGCTCCGCACCCGCCGACGTTTCCTGCTTCCTGCAAGCAGACTGTGGGGTTATCAGTACATTGTTATGCACTGGTGGGGAGGCTAGCTCGCCCACAACGCTATCATTACCAAACACGTTCCATTTACTTTTGTGTATCTCTATCATTCATTGTCTTTCTAATCTTGCCTTAGGATCAGTTTCATGGCATATTTCATAGCCTATCTCGTGTTGTCGAATACAAGTGTCGCATGGAAATACATGCATAACTTACCCATACTTACCGTCCGGCCTTCCCTGTTCAATGTAAACCAAGTTAGTCAACAATTCATGTGTAATATCATAACGTGATTCTTGGGAACATTCAATAATAGGGCGTGTTCCTTCCTCAGTTTCTAGCGCGTCGTAGGCGTGTTTTCTAACTCACTTCATAAAGTACTCTTTATCATTTGGTGTGATATATTTCAAGCCTATTCAGAAGGCACTTTGTTTAGTTCACTTAGACTACCTTGATTTCAATGCAAGGACTTGCACGTGGATTGCCACCAGCAAGCCCACTTAATCTATATGCACCGGTCGCTGGCAAGTCAGCCATTATGGACATTTCCCCTGTGGCATTCTCATCTATCAAGCGTGATGGCTGGTACACCCTGATAGACTATTGAATAACCGGCCCTACGTTTGGTTATGTGCCCAAGCCCGCACACCTGTCCGCCCGTAGGCCATGATTCCGCCTAGGCCGGCCACGAAATCGTCGTTCGTTGCCCTTGGAATCCCTTTTCGCTCGTGCACGAGCCGTCCACGACCATTTCGTATTTTATTGTCATTTTAACTCAACGGCTGTCTTGAGCCATAGGCTAACCCTTAGCCATAATGCGTTATCGACCAGGTTGGCGTCCGTGCAGCGCGGGTAGCGAGCCCCGTTGTACGTGCCCATCACACCTGTCGCTAACCATTCTTTCTTTTCTTATCTTTCGTTCATTCTTTCTTTTCTTTCTTTCACTTGTCCGTTTGTTCATCGATTCATTCACGTATTCATTCCTTCATTCGTTGATTCATTCATTCACTTATTCGTTCATTTATTCATTCATACATTTTGCAACTCCTCGTGCGGGAGTCGTCTTGGCGACCCATCGGTCCCATAGCCTTTCAATGTTGCTAAACTCTACTTGGAGCGACTATGTTGATAGTCTTCCCGTTTTATTGTTGTAAACCATTCATTGTTTCATTGTTGAAAGCAAGCTTGTGCCTTACCACGAGCGTGGAGCGCGGTGCGAGAGTTCTCGTATTTTCCATATTCCTTTCCATATTCTATACAAGCATACAAGATGGGATTATTCCCTTAGCTAGGTGCGTTGAGTCCTTTATTAACATGCATGGGGTTATCGCCTAGCGATTCTCGTGATAGTGTCCGTATTGTTATGTGTCTAGGCTAAGCAGTGACGGGTTCATCGGAGCCACCCACCTTAGCGATGTTCGCATCGGCCGAGCGATACTCCGAGCGCGCCTTTGATAGTCTAAGTCTGGATTCATCTTGACGGGCCAATGTAAGCCTTGCATCGATTCTTCATCAGGTCGATGCCAACTCTTCGGGTCGACGGCTCGTTTGAGTCGTTGCACTTGCCGTTTGAATCGGCATTCCGCTAGGGCGGAGCGGGTCACTACATAATACACCACTCAAAACAAGTCTCGTCCTCGAGGCTTCCTGAGTGCGGGTCATCCTACCGTTCCTTTTATTCATCGCCGTGTGCCTACTTTAGACAATTCCTATCGAATGGCTTTTTATCGTTCGATGGCATCGAACTATACTCGATACCTTTCCAAGTTCATTGAATGGCTTTTCATTCATTTTAGAGTTGATGTAACTTATTCAATTTAAGTGTTTCTTCGACTCGGTTGCTACTTCGACGTATCATAGGACTGAAACGGTCGCACGAGGTGCATTGTAATTCGTCAAACACGAGAGTCATAGGTTGAGGTTAACTCACTCATTCGTTCATGTGCATCGCAACACTCACTTGCAGCTGCATTCGAGTTCGTCACATCGCTGAGTTTGGATCGTGCACATATTCAAGGCGTCCCCCGAATACGTACATTTCAACCAAGCTTAGCGATTAGCGAAGACGGACAAGCTACTCGTGATAGTTTTGATTTGGCGATCGTTCGCTAGATTCGATTTAAAACCGAACTCACGTGTATCTCGCTATCGTTTATCTCGGTCCTCGAGATGATCCGGTTCGCTTTTCAAGCGTTCTTGTCTACAAAATCAATATGATTTCTTCTTAGCGGAGTCGACCAAGTCTAAGTAATTTTCGTCCGATTCAAGACCAAGTATTGTACTATCCTCGAGTACGTCTTTCGACCAATGATTCAATTCATTATCTCAACTTTACTTGCGCATCATCCATTCCTATCATTCCTTTTGTTTGGGACCATTCTCGTTGTCGTTCACGCACATTCCCTGTTCCCCATCCTACTCTAAGTCTTGTTTTTCCCAAGTCTATCGTCCGTCCAGACGATACTGTAAGGTCAATCGCACAAGTTCAATCACTCGGCATAGGGTCGTCCGCCTATCCGCTAGGTTAGCTCACAAGGTCATAGTTACAAGTCAAGTCTATTGCTCATCGTGTAAGGTCGTTGCACGACGCTCGCCCCAAATCCTATGGTCAAACCATTTGTTTGCTTGTACGGAAGTTTCTACCCAAGTTTGTTTCACTCAAATTTCTAAACATCAAGCAGTGTTCCTCCTATTCGCATCAACACATTCTCCGCTTCATGTCTGAGCTCGTTTAGGAAAATCATCCTACGATAGGTTATCCTCAATCAAATCCTTGACATGTCAGTCTCATGCGTCCGCACTAGCAATTACCATAGTCTATCTCTTCAAGTATGTTTAATATAATTCACCTATCCATCCTATCCAATTCACGTAGTCGATCACAAGGTCGTCTAGCCTTGCAATACGTTGCGCCCCGATCTCACGCAAGTCTGATTATCCACGGCGGACATGAATCACCATATCAACGTTCCCGTGGAATAATCGTCCTCATCGGGACGTAACTCTTGCGTTGAATCTAGACTTACTCATTTTCGATACGCGGATTGGGTCTACTCAATCCTCAAGTTTTCTTCGTTGTCCCTCATAAGTCCGATCAATCCTCCGATTCGCCTTCGCTTCAAACCACAAGTCGAAGCAATCAAAATTGTCATGTCAAGGTATTTCGAGTTTGATCATTCCCGCTGGACATGAATCACCATGCCAACGCTCACGCGGAACGATCGTCCCAAATCCGACGTGACGCATGTACGAGGCTAGAGTTGCGCTCGCACAAGACAAGATCGTTGTCGTTGTGGTTATCACCGAACAATCAAGTCACTTTCCTCTCCATCCAACATTCATTTCTATCCAATCCCCAACATAGAATCCTTCGAAACAATAACTTCTAACACGGTCATCATTCATCGAATTAGAGTACCCCCGAGTTATCGTACATCGATCTTTGATACGCCTCAATACCATCGATGATGCACATAACCTGACGATCTTCCTTTTGCAACGAATTCCGAGTCGTGCAACTTAATTCCTCAATTCACGTTGTCTCGTGCTAACTCTTCATTGAGCAACATCTATTCCAAATCCTTAGTCATCCTCGTATCTTCAAACCAACGTTTTCTATGCACGCCATCTTTCGATCGTGCTATCTTCGATCTCGTCTATGGGTATTTCACCTCAACTCAATTTCAATCCATTCAACTAAATTCAAAATTGTATGTATGATCTTTCTATGTTTCTTCGACCAAGACCTCCATTCGTTTCATGATTCGTACTACGCATTCTTAATCCGTCCGAATGATATCTCGTTTGAGACTCTCGAAGTCGAAACCAACTAAGCGTCACTCATTCTAAGGCTTGCGCAATATTATCGCTTGTCGACGTACACATTCTATTCGTATCTCCTCTAGTCTCGCCCGAACAATTTCTACAACGTCCATACACCACTCAGGGTTCGAGCCATTCGACTAGTCATCGATACTCCCTCTTTTTCCTTCTTCGAAGCTATCACATACACCACTCGGAGTCAAGTCATTCTACAAATCCTCGAAAGGTTATTCGACTCCCGATCGACATATCCAATTACGCGTTCGCTCATTCTTCAAATTCTAAGAACTATTTCCCGTGTTTGCTTTAGCGTCGGTCAAGTAGCGTCTCTATCAACATACGTTCTAAGTCTTCCTTATTCTCGTCCGAGCGATAGTCAATCTCGCTCGCAACTCGTTTCCACCATAAAGTCTAGGTACGCGATACTCGGCACAACTTAGCCAATAGGCTGTGTGCATCACCATCCCGTTCGAACTATACTTCGGTCTCGTGTACTCGTTCGCTATTGTCAGCGTAAGGTCATTCAAGCACGTCTTGCGGTTGCAACTCTTAGCATCGGTTCCTTCCAATTCAAGTATGTCGTGGTTCGGTACAAAGGCCTTCGTCTATTGATTCCGTTCAACCGAGTACTTATACGAGCTTTTGAAAATATTAGACTTATTGTATGGAACATCCCAAAGTACAACGAGAGAGAGCGTACACTTCTTTTGTTTACAACCGAGCTTTCAGAACTGAGAGAATCGAAATGAAGTCCAAGGACGTAAAGCCGTGCTCTGATACCACTATGTCACGCCCCACTCCCGTAGGAGCGATCGTCCTCGCTAAGGCGTGATGCCGCACGGGCCTAGGTTGCGCCCGTGCAAGGCCAAGTCCGGAAACGGCCGATTTGAGCTAGGCCACAGAGTCGCACAGAGTGTCCCCATTTGCAGCGGAAAGTAAATGAACACAAATTGAAGCGAATTCAAACTCTTTTATTGATTTTCAAGAAGTTTACAAGCGGCACTAGGCCGATATTACAAATCGCTCAAACTCTCTCTCTAAAACATAAAAGGCGTGCCAAGTGGCTTACAAGATGGAATGATTCATGGCGATGTTCCGATACATTATGTCCTGTATAGGGTGCTTCAGCTCCTTGCAACGCTCCAAGGCTCCAGAGATAGCTCCGCGCCTTAGCACGTTCGATGGAAGCTCCGCACCCGCCGACGTTTCCTGCTTCCTGCAAGCAGACTGTGGGGTTATCAGTACATTGTTATGCACTGGTGGGGAGGCTAGCTCGCCCACAACGCTATCATTACCAAACACGTTCCATTTACTTTTGTGTATCTCTATCATTCATTGTCTTTCTAATCTTGCCTTAGGATCAGTTTCATGGCATATTTCATAGCCTATCTCGTGTTGTCGAATACAAGTGTCGCATGGAAATACATGCATAACTTACCCATACTTACCGTCCGGCCTTCCCTGTTCAATGTAAACCAAGTTAGTCAACAATTCATGTGTAATATCATAACGTGATTCTTGGGAACATTCAATAATAGGGCGTGTTCCTTCCTCAGTTTCTAGCGCGTCGTAGGCGTGTTTTCTAACTCACTTCATAAAGTACTCTTTATCATTTGGTGTGATATATTTCAAGCCTATTCAGAAGGCACTTTGTTTAGTTCACTTAGACTACCTTGATTTCAATGCAAGGACTTGCACGTGGATTGCCACCAGCAAGCCCACTTAATCTATATGCACCGGTCGCTGGCAAGTCAGCCATTATGGACATTTCCCCTGTGGCATTCTCATCTATCAAGCGTGATGGCTGGTACACCCTGATAGACTATTGAATAACCGGCCCTACGTTTGGTTATGTGCCCAAGCCCGCACACCTGTCCGCCCGTAGGCCATGATTCCGCCTAGGCCGGCCACGAAATCGTCGTTCGTTGCCCTTGGAATCCCTTTTCGCTCGTGCACGAGCCGTCCACGACCATTTCGTATTTTATTGTCATTTTAACTCAACGGCTGTCTTGAGCCATAGGCTAACCCTTAGCCATAATGCGTTATCGACCAGGTTGGCGTCCGTGCAGCGCGGGTAGCGAGCCCCGTTGTACGTGCCCATCACACCTGTCGCTAACCATTCTTTCTTTTCTTATCTTTCGTTCATTCTTTCTTTTCTTTCTTTCACTTGTCCGTTTGTTCATCGATTCATTCACGTATTCATTCCTTCATTCGTTGATTCATTCATTCACTTATTCGTTCATTTATTCATTCATACATTTTGCAACTCCTCGTGCGGGAGTCGTCTTGGCGACCCATCGGTCCCATAGCCTTTCAATGTTGCTAAACTCTACTTGGAGCGACTATGTTGATAGTCTTCCCGTTTTATTGTTGTAAACCATTCATTGTTTCATTGTTGAAAGCAAGCTTGTGCCTTAGCACGAGCGTGGAGCGCGGTACGAGAGTTCTCGTATTTTCCATATTCCTTTCCATATTCTATACAAGCATACAAGATGGGATTATTCCCTTAGCTAGGTGCGTTGAGTCCTTTATTAACATGCATGGGGTTATCGCCTAGCGATTCTCGTGATAGTGTCCGTATTGTTATGTGTCTAGGCTAAGCAGTGACGGGTTCATCGGAGCCACCCACCTTAGCGATGTTCGCATCGGCCGAGCGATACTCCGAGCGCGCCTTTGATAGTCTAAGTCTGGATTCATCTTGACGGGCCAATGTAAGCCTTGCATCGATTCTTCATCAGGTCGATGCCAACTCTTCGGGTCGACGGCTCGTTTGAGTCGTTGCACTTGCCGTTTGAATCGGCATTCCGCTAGGGCGGAGCGGGTCACTACAGCAATAAGCATATCATCCACATAAAATAATAGATAGATATAATCTCCACCACGAAGTCTATGAAAGTAAACACAACAATCATACTTACTTCGGGTGAAATCATGCTGTGTCATGAAGGTGTCGAACCGCTTGTACCACTGTCGAGGTGACTGTTTCAACTCGTACAACAATTTTTTCAACAAACACACATGATTTTCGTTGCCAACCACCTTGAAGCCCTCCGGTTGATGCATATAAATTTCTTCATCAAGATTGCCATGCAAGAATGTTGTCTTCACATCGAGTTGCTCTAACTCGAGATCATGATGAGCTACCAAGCTCAACAATACGCGAATAGAAGTATGCTTGACCACGGGAGAAAAGATCTCATTGTAGTCGACTCCCTCCTTCTGCGCGAAGTCCTTTGCCACTAATCTTGCCTTGAACCAAGCGCCACCTGACTCTGGAGAAGCTTCCTTCTTTTTGTACACCCACTTGCAGCCTATAGCCTTCTTGCCTTTGGGCAATGGAACCAGATCCCATGTACAGTATTTGTGGAGAGACTCAATTTTTCCTGCATAGCCACCATCCAGTTCTCGCTGCTAGTATCTTTGTTCGTCTGTCTGAATGTGATAGGCTCGTCATCCTCCATTGGTAGTGCATATGCCACCAGATTTAGTTGCCCATAATGCTTTACCGATTCCTCAAATCCATACATATGTACTGGCTTGACTGATCTCCTTGGCCTAGTGGTGGCCAAGTAATCTTACTGCTGGTGCTGCTCACCCTTTGGTTGTCGCTCTTGTGGGGCTTGATGATCATCTTCAGAAACCTCCACCTCATCTGATGCATACTCGGATGACTCAATCTCAATTATTTGAGATTTCCTAGATACACCACCATCCTGATCGGACTCACTCTTCTTGCTCGAAGCCAACACTGAAGACTCGTCGAATGTGACATCCCTGCTGATTAAGAACTTCTTATCCTCCAAGCAGTACAGACGGTAGCCCTTCACTCCTTGTGCGTATCCCAAGAATATTGCTTTCTTGGCTCTCGGGTCCAACTTACCCTCATTGACATAATAGTAAGCTTTGCATCCAAACACGCGCAAAGTGTTGTATTCTACTGGTTTGCGGGTCATCACCTTATATGGAGTCTTACAATCTATAGCCGGAGTTGGTGATCTATTAACCAAGTACCGCACCATGTGTATAGCATCCGCCCACCATTCCTTGCCTAAACCGGCATTGGAGAGCATACATTTTGCTTTCTCAAGAAATGTTCGATTCATCCTCTCTGCTAACCCATTCTGTTGCGGTGTGTTCCTAACAGTCCAATGTCGAATGATACCTTCTTGAGCACAAAAATCTTTGAAAGGTCCATAGGTATATTCAGTACCATTATCAGACCTCATCGTCTTTACCTTTCTGCCTGTGCTATTCTCCATAGTCGCTTTCCACTAATTGAACTTTTCGAACACTTCATCCTTTGTTTTGATGAAATACAACCAAACATAACGTGTATAATCATCAATAAAAGTGACATAGTACCTTGCTCCATTCTTGGAAGGAATTCTGCTAGGTCCCCACACATCTGTATACACATAGTTGAGAATACCTCTTGTCTTCTGCTTGCTTGTATTGAAGGTCACCTTGTGCTGCTTGCAATAAACACAATTCTCACAAAAATTCATACTTCGCTTCTTCAAGTTATTCAATAATCCTTACTTGCTCAGTAAGGACAGGTCTCTTGTAATGTCCCGCTCCGCACAGGCATTTGGTTGGCTTGTTGGATGGGATCAGAATGTTGGACCGTGACTTGTGTTGGAGATCAAGAGAGTTGAGACTGATGCAGTCTCTCTTAGCTGGCTAGACGGATTAAGTGTTGGAACGTGGCTCGCTGGTGGAGCTACGCTTAGGGGGAATGTGTGCAACCAGAATAAGAAGACCCTTTTGTGCAGGCAAGTGGAACTGTCCTCCTTCCTCCTTATTCCTGCATGCTTAATAAATGGAATAACGTGATGCTATGAATATGTCCATAATGTCTCTTACCTTGAATGTGAATAATTATGATGCGATGCTTTAGTTGCTAAATCGATAGAGATGTATATGTTGGAAATCATTGAATGAATAACATATGAACTTTGAATTGCTGAACGAATCACACTCGAACTGCTAATGTAACTTGATGCCTGAGAAGGAATTGATAATGTCCCTTTTTGCTTAATGTCGATGAAATGAATGAATCACTTGAACAATGAGATGCTGCGTGAATGATACAGGTGAAATGAATTAAATATGCTATTGTCCCTATGAAATGAATGAAATGCTACAGGTCCCTTCGAAATGAATGAATGCTGTTGTTCCTCCTTATAAGGAATGTAATGGAAAATGTTGTAATGAAGCAATGAATGAGAAATGATGAGACTTTGGATCGTCGAGATCACTAAGTGGAATGATGAGAATATTGAAAATGATGAGTCGTTGAAAATGACATGGATGAGTTGAATGATGCACTGTTGCCTTTAGTTATTTCAATATTTTACCATTTGCTTTATGATCACGATCGAGTCGGACACGCATTCGCATGGTCAGCGACAACTTGTATACAAGGGGGTGACTGCTTCCTCGGACGGTACCCCAGGACGTTAGGCGACCGATCCGACCATAAGGGAAGTATAAACGTACTTTAAGGGTACGTGGTATCGGGACATTCCATTCGGGCTCGCAACCTGGTGGAATGGCGCGCCGATTACCTTACGAAGTCCTATATGGCAACGTCTGAAAATGGTGCACTAATGTCACGCCCCAGAACCAGAGTAATGGAGAGCGGGGGCGAACATAGCCAGCTACGTATATTGAAATGGAAACCACCTCGCTATACGGTCACGGCTGTCTAGATATGAGGGTTTACTACAAGCCAACGGTCTCGTAAGGCCAAGCCTATTGTCTCAATCTCAAGCAAGTAATATAATTACAAGATATTAGACCACCAAATATACAATAAAAGGCGTCCCAAATATTACATATTCAGCTGATCATGAAGCTAGTCGTACAAAATGCGAGGACTAGCAAGAGTTAAGTCATACATGATCAACCCTAGGATTTGTTAATCATGTTTACAGCCCGTAGGCAGACAGTAAGTAAATATGCATCGAGCTAACAGGTGCTCGTCGGCTAAACGCCTCAAAAGAATAAATTTACAGTAGAGTGAGCGAAACAAAATAGAAAATCCACTCGTAGCCCGGGTTCCTTCTAGTCGCCACCATCGGGCTGGAGGTTCGGTAGATCCTCGGGTGCTGCTCCGAAATCTGGCCACACAAAACCAGCTGGGTCAAACCCCATAAAGAGCAAGTGCCACAAAGGAGGCCACGAAATAAGAACAAAAGCCAGCATATCAGATCATAAGAAATAGAAGAAAAGTACAAGTAATAACGAATACAACAGGACAATAAACGACTAGGGACATGGAACCATTCTGGGAGCCAGATTACAACCTGTCAACCAAACAAGGACCGGGGTTGTAACCCTTCGCCTGAATAGCATCCTGTCTCTACCCATTTATTGTTAAGATAAGTAAAACAATCATGCTCAGGGGTACCAGGTACTGGGACTAGACTTAGACAGGGCTAGACATCATCCATTCACAAGCGGCCAAGCAATTACTACGTCTTACTACTTTAACTAACTAGGGTTATCACAAGCCCAATTACTAACAAGATGCAAGTGAGAATTTTCCAGTCCCAAGCCCTGCAGACTATCCAGTTATCCTTCCACGGGTTGAGAGTATGGTTGGGTATATCGCCCAGGAGACGATATACCCTTAGGTGACTTAGTGGGTGCAACACATGACAGTGTGCTGGAAATGTGCTCTACTCGTCGGCAAGCTACAAGTCCAATTAAAGCGCCCAGATAACGAGACTGCCTGTGACTGGAAATTCTCCATGAACTATAGTTTGATCTAGTCATTATCCTAATCCATATTCAGTGTGAATCCCTGACCGTGGGAACCGGGAAGCCACGTCCTAGACATGATGCAAGACAAGACAAGTAGATTGCACAAGCAAGCAAGCAGGAACACCCACGTTGTCAGAGTTGGTCACAAGAGTCAAGTTCGACCAGTTATCAAGTCGAGTCAAGACAGGTCAAGTTACAAGTTATAAGTTATAAGTTACGAGTCAAGAGTGCGCCGCCACGGGCCACTATCAAGTTATCAGGTTACAAGTCAAGAGTGCACCCCATCGGGTCACTATCAAGAAGATCCGAAGTACTAGGATCATAAATCACAGAAATCACGAACACCGTATTAGTCATAAGCAAATACTGAAAATCGTGTCAGGTCGTGTTGGGTCAAGATAGTCGTGCTGTGTAGAACAAGATCTCAAAAACCCAATCTACAAGAGAGAAGCCTAGTCCAAGAAAATAAAACCAAATCATTTGGGAAATAGGTTGCGCACGGGGTTAGGTGGCCCAAGAGAATGGGCTACGCAGGGGTGAATGGCGCAGGGGTCAAGTGTCCAAGTGCGCAGGGGCATACGGCGCAGGGGGCCGAGGGTCCGAGTGCGCGGGGACGAACGGCGCAAGGGGGCCGAGGGTCCAAGTGCGCAGGGGCGAACGACGCAGGGGGCCGAGGGTCCAAGTGCGCAGGGGCGAACGGTGCAGGGGGCCGAGGGTCCAAGTGCGCAGGGGCGAACGGCGCAGTCGGGCAGCGGCCAGGCTGCGCGGTCAGCGACCAGGGCTAAAGAGCGCGGCGCAGGGACGGGCCAGCGTCCAGCGCCAAAGGGCGCGGCGCGGGGGAAGTAGCCCGGCGCTAAACAGCGTAGCGGGGGAGGGGTCTTCTTCTCCAAGGCTGAGATGAACTTCTTAAGAACACCAAAACTTCAAATCTTTATATCTTGGCCAAATCAAAACCAAATTTGGATTTTCAAAGGTCTAACTTGTATAAAATTGAATTCTCTTCCACATGGAAGCATCAAAACAAGCAAAAATCAAAGTTTAATAGATCAAAACCAAAGATTTTCGAAAATGATTAAAACCTAGATCTAGAAAAATGGAAGCTCCAAATTATAAAATGCCAAGTTCTAATGTTGTCCTCCATGGCCTAATCAAGCTAATGGACAAAAATGTGGTGCTTATTTGGTGGCAAGGTGCACTTGCCTATGGTGTTGGTGGAGGAAGGAGGAAGAAGAAGATGAAGAAATTAATGGAGAGTAAAGAGGAGAGAGAAAAGTTAGGTAGGATTTAATGGGGGTAGTTGTGGTGGAATGAGGGTGGAGTATAGGTAAAGGTGTTCCATGCATAATAAACCAAACCAATCCTACTCCACAAAATAAAACCAAGCCAACTAAAACCGAGCCGAGTCGGAACCCAAAATACGAGAAAACTCAAAATTCTACAAGTCGAGAAAAATAAAATATATGCCAAAATCCGATTTACAAGTATTAATACGAAATACGGGAAACAGGGGTGACAACTAACACCAATGATCATGTTGTAAGGATGCACGCTAATGAATATTTTGTGCAGGCAGAGTAAGTGTAACAGTTAACCTGTATTTGATGCAGGTAAGAGAAGTGGCTATTGGTAAGAAATCACTTAAATGTGATATACTCAATATATGTGTTGGTTTAACTTGCGTGCTTAACGTGTCAAGTAAATGATGCTATGTGTAGCCTTTCAATATGAGAACCTGCTTAACATGTTAAATTCAGTATCTTGAAAGATGCTTTGCTATAAACCCTGCTCAATTATAACATACATGTTAAGAGATGCTTGAAGTGAGAACTGTCATAACATGTTTAAGATAATAATGTTAACGATGCCTCAATGATGACTTTGCATGATAACACCAAGAATGCTATAATGATATGTCTACATGAATGTTGCTAAGAATATATTTACATGCTTCACTATGATGATTGCCCATAAACTGTAAACTGATGCTAGGTCCCAATTAGAAAGATCATTCTAATAAATGCGTGCTAAAATCGACCAGTTAGTGTTGGTTTAGGCGAGTGGGTTAGATTCTGCTCGCTAGTACATAGATGATGTGTTGACCCACGTTTTGTGGGCTGGTGCTCGTGCTTGGAATATTATACACACGAAGATTAGCTTTATTTGTTCCGCGGCATCGAAGATTTGTTGGGCATACAGAAGCTCTCCTTGTACAAGATGATGTCTTCTGTTTATAAAGGGCATAATATATAGAACATTGTAATCAGTTGTACCAGTGAGTTGTAAGCCAAGTCAGTATATCGAGTTGTAATCCAATGTATCAAAGTATCAGATGTAAGCTGTATAGCATTGTTCAGTTGGCTTTCAATGTAAAGTGGGATTTGTTGTAAGCATTGTACTTCAATACAAGTCTTGTACTCTTCTTCAATTATCAATAAAGAGAATAAAGTTCTGTATATCTCTGTGACACTTCAAGTTATCCTTTTATCTCCGCTGCTATAAAAAAACTGACGTGTTTCTATTCAATAAGAAAGATTGTCCTTATTAACTTCAATTTGTCTGCTTCTGTCGCTGCGATGTGTTTCTATTTGAAGATAATCGATTATGTACCATCTTTGCCTTGTACAAGTGCAATACCAGACTTGTACGGCATCACGCCCAAGCGAGGACGATCGATTCCAAGAGATAAAATATGTGAATAAATGACTCTATGAATCGGGACGTGACATCTTTCTCGCTCATATGCCCAAACCGTATATGCCAAAGACGCGTGCTATCAGACAAATCAGATGTAGTGACTGCTAAAGTCCCGGTCCCAGTGCTTTCCAATAAGATATAAAGGTTACCCTGTCGGTGACCTTTCATCACCATCAAAGAACCACGAACGACCCGCAAGACTCCACCCTCGGCGACGAACTTGTTACCATTCGAGTCAAGCATACCAAGAGAAATAAGATTTTTCTCGAGGTTGGGAACATGTCTGACATCGGTCAAAGTTCGCATAATTCCATCATACATTTTTACCTTGATAGACCCAATTCCAATAGCTCGACATGCATTGTTGTTGCCCATCAACACAGAACCACCATCTGTCGTCTTGTAGGAAGAAAACCACTCTCTCTTTGGACACATATAGTACGAGCATCCAGAATCGAGAATCCAACGGTCACTCATGTTGTCATGTGCCACCGAAAAACAGTTCCATCACTATCAGCTTCTGAAGCACAGTTTGCTTCATCACCTTCTCTCTTTGTCTTATTCTTCTTTTTCTTGTTTTTCTTCTTTGGATGAGAACACTTATTTGCATAATGTCCCTTCTCATTGCAGTTGAAGCACTTCACCTTCTCAATAGGTATTTTGGACTTGGATTTTGACCTTCTGCTAAAAGATGTTTTATCGTTTGTCCTTTCTCTTACCGTCAAACCTTGGGCTTGGCCTCCACCGTTTCCGCCATTAGATGCTAACCTCCGCAACTCATTAGATAATAAAGCACTCGTAGCTTCTTCTTCTACGGAGATTGAATCCTTTCCGTACAGTAACGTTTGAATAAGATTCTCATAAGAATCGGACAAAGAAAATAATATGATTAGTGCCAAACGATCATCTTCTTCATGTATGTCAACATCCTTCAAGTCGAAAATAATTCGACTGAATTTTGAAATATGATCCCGAATTGACGTACCTTCCTCCATCACTAGTCCATAGAGTGACTTTAACATATAAAGTCGGTTGGTGATAGTCTTCGTCATGTAGAGTGATTCCAACTTCAACCAGAGCCTAGCGGCGGCGGTTTCGTCCTTCACAGAGTACACGACATCCCTTTTCAAACACAGACGAATAACGACACATGCTTCGAGATCCATGTCATTCCAATCATCATCGGTAATGTCAGTGGGCTTCTTGGACTTTTTCCGTAAAGCTTTGTGAAGCTTTTGAGATATGAGAACGTCATTCATCTGGCTTTTTCAAAAGCCAAAATTATTCTTCCCATTGAACTTCTCAATTTCATACTTCCCGATCCTGTTTGACGGAGTCATATCAAGAATCCATCCAATTAACTTTTTCTGAGAACTTTGTCGAAAATTTTGCTAGACTCCCAAAGCTCTGATACCAATTTGTTGTGGCACAACGAAAATAAATCCAAAAAATTCAGAAAAAATTCACAACCATAAAGACAATTATTTACGTGGTTCGGCTAAGATGCCTACTTCCACAAACGAGGGTGATTTAATTCAACTATGAAAAAGAAAAGAAATTAAAATACCTCTCAACACTTCTCTCCTTACACTCAAGAACTGTCTATGACACAGATAAAAAAAATCTCTCAAAATTTTGTGTGTGTTGAACTTATTCAACAACTTTAGCTCTCTTGTGTTGAACTTATTCAACAACTTGAGTACACAATGAGATATCTCAAGGAGCACCTATAGATCCCTTTATATAGCATAGAAATCCAATCCTATGTAGGCTAAAAAATATAATCATAATCCTATGTAGGATTACCACACATATGGTCAAATCCAAACTTGTATAGGATTACCATATATATAGTCAAAAAAAAATGTCATGAACCTATTTTTGGACAATTCCCTTCGTGAACAAGTATATATTATGTCAAATTCGCTATATTGGTACATACCTAAAATAGAATTCACCTACAACATTCAAATAAATGAAGAATTTCCTAAAGATATATTTCAACATATATAAACTACTTCTGTGTAGGTGAATACTTCTCTCCTTCTTACAAATTTCTTGTTAAAACAAAAGAATGAAGCCGAGTATTGGTACCTGGCTTTAGTTTCACTATGAAGCCCATTTCTTCTCCAGCTAGTAGAAGGGAGAAATTGAGAAGCACAGAGAGATCCCAGTTAGTTACAGTCGAATCACAGCAGGTTAAGCTCTGCCGCCCGGGGAAGGAGGTGGAGGTTCCGGTACATAGTTTGCAGGCTCTTCCCCTTCTGTTTTCGCGGAAGCCATCTCTGTATGATCAGGAAAGGCGTCTTCCTGCAGGTTCTGAGCTTCCGGCACTGGGCACTGCAAGCTCGAAAGATCGGTCGACCTCCTGGAATGGAGGATCGCAACGCAAATTGCAAAAGCCTGTACTGAAGCTACGGACGCTCTAAATTCAACTGCATAACCCCCCTCTCCGAAACTATCCATGCTGAAGGAATGCTTGCTCGCTCGGGCTTCGCTAGCCTACGAAAGAGGACATTTGAAGTCAGTGTAGACTGTAGAGCTCACTCTTATTGTGCTCGAAAGACTATAATAGATAGAGTGGCAAACCTGTGCAAACAATTCGATTCGATGAGCCCCGTCTGTGCTGCAAGCTCGGGTTGAGGTGCAGTCTCTGCGCTCTGTCAGAACTGACAGAATGCAACCTTCATCCCAACCTCCACAGTCGCACGAACCTCCGGATTTCCATCTTTCGATCAGAGGAGAAGGCTCCCCTTCGGAGGACAAGCCGTGAACCCCTTTCGGAAGAACCGCAACAATGCTAGAGGTTACATCTGCTGCTGAACTCATCGTCGGCTTGCTGCTCCGGAGTACATCACTTGGAGCCTTAACGACAATTGCCGCGAGCTCGCTACTGAAAGAAGTAACATGCTTCTCTGTAGTTGGTACCAGTTCAGAACCGAACAAAGTAAACTCTCTCGTCTCAGAATCACTCTTGGGAAAGAATCCGGCAGGCTTGAGAGAAGAAGCCCTGATGTGACCAACAACATTGTAGACCAGCCCTTGCTTCTTACTCTTACTTCCTTGGCTCATCCAAGCTCCACCTCTCTTCTTCACTTCATGGGCAGTGAATATCGTATATAGGCACTTGTAGTCTTTCTTCTCCGAGACGTCCCTCTTTCCGATCGTGGCTGCAAGGACGTCATTGTCGCTGGAGGAGAACATGAAGAGGGGGAGACCGTTCTTCCAAGCAAGTTCAAGAACAGCCTGCCTTGTCGATGCCGTACAGCTCTCGTCCCGAGCCGAACGTCGAGGCTCGCTGATATGGTCAGTGGAAGGATTAATGCCGGTGCCAGACGGTGGTCCTTTGGCTGATTTCAATTCGTCGCGTATATGCAGCCTCTCGCTGCTGCTTGGTTCACTGCCCTGGTGGCTGGCTAAACTCACAACCTGCCCGGAAAATTGCATGCGGTTCTTCGGCTTCAGCAGCGGATCGAACATCCTCCTCAGCGGGCTTCGCCTTCCTTTGCCATTAGCTGCTGCATGATCTTCAGCGGAATGAACTGAAGCCGTAGTTTGGTTCGCCTGTTGTCCCGATGGCGGCCTCTCCCTCGCACTATTGCTTCTCAGCCGATTCAGACCGGCGGCTAGCAGCCGGTGAGGAGATAGGTCGCGTCGTGCTGGCCCCGTGGCTGCTTTTGCTTCATCTTGGCCTGGTCTATGAGCAACAATGACTGGAAATGGTTCATCTTGGCCTGGTCTATCGCTGGCAGAAGAAAGCGGAACCGAGTAGCTCCCTCGGTTCGCAGTCGAACCCTCCCTCACGCTGGAGCTTCGTAACCGATTCAGACCAGCCGCGAGTAGACGCTGGGGCGATAGGTCTCTTCGTGGCGTGGTGGCGGTTTTCATCCTAGTCACCGGAACTCCAGTTTCGGCACGCTCATTGATCGGACTCTTTGAGACGAGTTGGTTGAAGCCTCCAACAATCACACTACTCTCCATAGCCGAGTCGAAGCTGAAGCGCCTTTTCTGGACACTCTCTCCACGATGGTCCAGCATGCTGTCGAGTGGCAAGAACTGATCTTGTAGAAGATTTTCAGCCGGGTGCAGATTGCAAGCATAACAATGTTCTTCTTCACATTGATAGAATTTCTCTGCCTCTCTTGACCTCTCGAGTTTATTGCCTATACTTCCTCCATCTCTGCTCTTAATTTTCTCGTGGTCGTGCTGGACTGACGAGTTCGTATCCGGAGAAGTTCGTGCATGATCAGGAGATCCCGTGGCTCGTCCGGACCTGTTCTCTTTCAGCAGCTTAGATCGCCGGTCGCCAGCAGAGGAGCTCCGATGAGGATCTTGAGTGGGAGACTGCTTCCTTTGGGCAATGCCTCTACCGGACTGTGAAGACAATACGAGGATAGACGTCTCCAATTTCTCAAGGCGCTCCCAGTCAAAAACTCCAATGCTCAACGCCTTCTCCTGAACGCTGTCTCCCTCTGCCGCGCGGCGGAGACAATGCGGGTCGTTCGACGTGTGTTTGGCAGCCGCCTCTTTGGCCTCGTTCGCCTTCCTGCTCGGCCATGGTTTGTGACGATTCCCAGAATGCATTGGTGATACTAAAAATCTATCGCCGCTCCTCCCTGTCGCGGCAGCCTGCTGGTTCAGACCGGTCTGCCTGCTAGGCTTTCCCGACTTCGCGGGCGATCCCTTCTCCTGCATTGTGGCACTTGTGTTTTCCATCGACGATGAAACCTTCTGGTTTGGTGATCCGGGTGTCTGATGCTGCTGAAGTGAACTCCTTTTGATGGATTCGTTCGGCTTCACTATTGTAATTTCTTAGTTCACCTCGTTATCTGTCGGGAAATGGGAGGAACACATGATTCCTAAGTTAATTATTCAGATGAAAGAATTTTGCGAAAAGCTAAAAGCCACATTAAGGACATGACGACACAGACACCACCGATTTTGGCGTGTCCTGGTGAATTTTGTAATGTCTGGGTTATGTCCGATACGTTTTAGACACGACACGACCCACCTTTTTTGGAGTGTTCGTGTTCCCTAGGCTGTGGCAACGGATTTCAATTCAACTAAAATTGATCTAGGAGCCTGATTTGCTTGTTTATGTAGTCTCATGCATAAGTTTGTATATCACCACAACAACAAATATGATACTCTGTTTATAGAAAGAAAAAAGGGAGAGTATCAAACTATTGACAGTTGTTTATGTATATGATATGGTAATAACATGGAAGTACAGATAATCAAGGATCATCTGGCATCAATGTTTGAGATGAAAGAATCTTTGTTATCCTCACTATTTCTTTCTGGATTTATGAAAGAAACACGAAATTGGGCTGATCAATTGTTGATTCTCCGATTATTCGGACTCATAACTTGTATGCAAGCTAAGAGCATCCACAATGGAGATACTTCAAACACTTATTTCAAGTTATTAGAAATTGTGTAAATTATTACTTTTGGAGTGTATTATTGATATTAGCACACAATGGTACACTCCAAACAAATACTCCAAATTAACATCTTCCATCTTTCTTTCTTTCTTTCTTTTTTTTTTTTCATGTTTGATAAGATTTTTTTTTTTACCTATTTTTTTCTTTATTTTCTCTCCATTTTTGATAAAATTGGTTAATATTTAAAAATTAATGTAGTGAATCTAGCACACGTTCCAAATCTGGAATGTCTTTTAGTTTTCTAAATTTTTTCAAGTATGGGCAAGTGTCCACTGTACCCTTCACGTGCAACAAAATTTGGCTAAAGTCAAAATATAGAACTTGAAATCTCTCTCACTGTGGATGCTCTAACATGATCAAATATTAGCTCGATGGCTAAAGTTAATATATATATATATATATATATATATATATATATAGAAAAGCTTGAGTGAAGTTTACTCCGATATTGATTGGGTTCAATGGGTTGGTTCCATTGATGATATAATATCTACATTTGGTTATTGTTGGGATTTTGGCCTTTGCATTAAAAAACTTTAGTCCCACATCGGCTAGGCCAAAAGAAATGTATCTCTATATATAAGCTATGCTTGTTTAGAGATGCACAAGTGGTGTGGAGGTGCGCATGGGTGCCATGTGGGAGTACTTTTCAAGTGAGAAAAAAAGGCCAAATCAACAATGAAGCATTCATGCTTTTTGTTCTTGGAAATTAATTTCCAATGGAGCTAAGTCCCGTAGGGGCTCAGCGACTCGGAATCATGGGCTCATGAGGTGTAATGTGACGTTTTGTTGGCGCACTTTGCACTTACCACGTCAGCATCGGCGCGGTCCAGTTGCGCGGCCCAGTGGCGCGCCAGTGGGCGTTGCCTGTTGGCGCAGGTTGTGCAGAGTGCGCAAGTGGCGCTGTGCGCGCGGTGCGCAAGTTGCACGGGTGGCGCGCACCGTGCGCAAGTTGACTCAGATCGTGTCTGTGCATGATCTGAACGGTTACAACATGTTCGAAGCGATTTTTTTTTCACGTCCCGAACGTTCTGCTAACTGGACAGTTGCAGCGCAGGCCTATATAAGGTCTCTTCTCTCTCACAGTGCATATAGATAAGAACAAGACAAGTGTTCAGAATTTCTTATAAATTTTCACAGACTTTGAGAGAGAAGAGAAGCGTTGCACCAACGTTACTAAGCACAGGAGTCCACTGCCATCCGAGGAGTCAGAAGAGCGGAGTGTTCCAAAGTTCTTCGTCGAACGCTGGTTCCTGCAAGCTGTTCGTGTGGGACGAATTAAGCTTTTCCGTCTTTTGAGGGTAAACTTGTAGACGGCCAAAATTATACACTGAAACCAGGCTGGCACATGGCCTTTAATGTGCAGCCAGAAGCACATGTAACTACATTATGTGAGTGGAAAGAATTTTAGCTATGATGCATAATTTAAGGCTTAGTCCATTCTTGTATTATAGTCTGTTGTTTGACCAATGCGAAAATATTCAAGTCGTCAGCGACATCTCTCCTAATGCACGATGGACAGTTACTGTGGGGAACACTCAAATCCATATATAAAGATATGTGGGAGATTGTTGAGATTTTGGCCTTTGCATTGGAAAACTTTAGTTCCACATCGGCTAGGCCAAAAGAAATATATCTCTATATATAAGCTATGCTTGTTTAGAGATGCAAAAGTGGTGTGGAGGTGCACATGGGTGTGCCATGTGGGTATATTTTTCTAGTGGAAAAAAAATGCTAAATCAACAATAAAACATTCATGCTTTTTGCTCTTAGGAATTAATTTTCAATGAAGCTAAGCCCCGTAGGGGCTTAGCGACTAGGACTCGGACTTGGCGCATAGTGGCGTTTTGTTGGTGCACGTCAGCATCATCGCTAGGCGCATAGTGCACTTAAGTTGCGCTCGTTGCGCGAGCCACTTGCGCAGGCGATCGCGCTGCCAGATGGCGCGGCTAATTGTATTGCTTTAAAAATCGGACCGGAGATTGATTAGGACTAATTGGGTCAATCAAATTAATTCAACCAATTGGTTCAATTATTGAATTAATATAAATATTTTTTTTTGGACACTAATTTCGTAAATAAATTATTTACAACAATTTAAAAAAAAAATTAGTGTATCAATACTGATCCATGATGCAATCTGAAGAAACTACCGGTTTATGGGTCAACCAATTGCAGCTGATTACAGCCGGTCCAGTCCGATTTTTAAAACAGTGGCTAATTGGTGCGCCCAGTTACGCGGTCCAGAGGCGTGCCAGTTGTGCGGCCCAGTGGCGCCCCAGTGGGGGCTGCCTGTTGGCGCACGGTTGGCACATGTTGCACAAGTGGCGCTGTGCGTGCGGTATGCAAGGTGCGCACGGTGCGCAAGTTGCATGGATGGCGCGCGTTGTGCGCCAGTTGACTCAGATCGTGTCTGTGCATGATCTGAACGGTTACAGCACGTTCGGAACGATTTTTCTTACGTTCCGAACATTCTGCTAACTGGACAGTTGTAGCGCGGGCCTATATAAGGTCTCTTCTCTCTCATAGTGTATAGATAAGAACAAGACAAATGTTCAGAATTTCTTACGAATTCCCACAGACTTTGAGAGAGAAGAGAAGCGTTGCACCAGCGTTACTAAGCACAGGAGTCCGCTGCCATCCGAGGAGTCAGAAGAGCGGAATGTTCCAAAGTTTCCGTCGAATTGCTGGTTCCTGGAAACAGTTCGTGTGGGACGAATTAAGCTTTGAGCAACGGTGATCATTCACCCCAGCAGATTGTTCTTCCACCATTCGTCTGTCATTGCTGCTGCTAGCAATTCGATTGGATACTTCTTTTTAAAAGTACTACTTTCGTTTGCTGCTATAACAAAATGTTTTCAGATTTTCGTTATCCAGAATCCTCCAAGGATCTCTGTCAAGTACCTTCTTTGAAGTATAACTAGAAATATTATTTTTACAATCGTTTCATTTTGATAGTTTTTTTTATCGAAAATTGTGTCCCAGGACTAACATTTATTGCTCCTTAGGTACTCTTATCGCTTGGAAAGTTGTGCTTGTTGAACGCAGGGGAAGGATATCGGCTCAAAGCACAAGGGTTTATGGTTGAAGAAGCTCTTGATAGAGTTGGTACTGAATTTCACCAAGTGATATAGCAGCCGCCAGATGCAACATACACATCTCTGTTCCCGCTTTTTTTTGTCTACCGAATTCACTATCAATTCTTTCTCATCCACTTGTTACAATTAGGCGAAAGAGAGAGAGAGGTCCAAAATCAAACTAGTTTTTGAAAGCCGTTTTTAAAAATCGTTCCAAATTAATCAAATATTTCAAATTATGCCAAGCTCATCGTCCTTTTTGGTGCCAACCCTTGAGTACATATGGTTGCAAACTATCATTGAACATATTCGGACTGCAAGTATATTCTTTCTTTCAATAATGTTCCGATAATAATATATGAATACAACGATACATGATCTGACTAGATGAAGTAGGGCTACATTAGGACATACAATACCAAACATATAGCAGAAAAGTTTTTCTTCTCGCATCAGCAAGAACAATATCAAAAGATTGAAGTCAAACAAATCCGGTCCCATAACAACTTGGCCAACATGTACACAAAATTCCTACGAAAGTCCACTTTCCGAAAGTCGTCGTGATATCGTATTGTGGAAAAATTTTGTATTGCAACGCTCATGGTTTGGAATAGTATCAACATCAGGGAGAGTATCCACAAATATATACTCATTTGACTTTAATGTATTATCTTTCTAAGGACATTTTCAACTAGATTCTTTGCATCCTAAGAAGATTTTATACGGGCATTCACATCGGCATAGTCATAACTCTATATATATTTTTTCATATCCTAAACATAACAACCCTCACTTTTTTCCTTCAATTACGTTTTTTTCCACTGAGAATCAGAATTTTGGTGAATTATATCTACATATGCATTATATTTCCATTAACTCACAGTAGCATTTCATCTGAGGATTGATGTTGATCATCCCTAAAGACTGAGGATGATCATCCTTCAAGACTAATGCTAATCATTCAAGAAGATTGATGATGATCATTTCTGAAGATTGATACAAATTGATTATCGAGTTGTGCACACTCAATGAATGTAACTAACTATTGGATGACTGTGCCAACCAATAATAGAGAAAGATACTATTGTATCGAATTGTTACGCCATCGAGCTATTATAAATATAAGTCCATGGACAACCCCTTGAAGGATTATGCCTTTAGATAATTTATCTTTCCATCTCTCTCAATTGTCTTAGTCAAGAAATTGACTACAACACCATAACAAAAAGAGCAATGTTATGCCTACAACCGGTCATGTGGGACAAGAGATGGGGCCGGGTGGAACCGTGTTAGCAGGAGGAGAGTGGGTTGTAGAAAAGTTGTAAAGGGTTAGTAGATTATTGTAACAAAAAATATAGGACAACCAATAACATTATACTTTTCTTAATTGGTAAATCTTTCCTACTATTTTTTTTTTCTTCTTCTTCAGAAAACTAGTAATTTTCATTGTTTGCTTTCATACTTTTGCAGGATACTTTCTGGTCACCAAACACAAGTTTAAAGATTACTTAAAATCTCTCACCATATTCTTAAGATGTTCCAACATAAAGATGTTAGAAACGAACTTTTATCAGAAATCACTCCTAGAACCACTTAGTAGTCACCACACAAAAACTTTATCCACTTTAGAGATGAAGGAAGGAATGGATCTCAGTAGGAAAGCATTACATAGATAAAACCAGAGCAATATACTAGGCATGAAATTAAGGACGAAGACGTACCACCACTTCGAGAGCAGTTGGGTGACTGCAACAAAGATCCGTTCAGAAAGAATCGGAGAAGAAGAGCTTCCGTCTCCCTCACTATATAATGTCAGCCGAAACTAAACACAAGTGGAGAAGACGTAGGTAGAGGAGAGACCGAAGAAAGTGCTGCGGATCGTATGTAATTGTTGGAATTTGGGACGAAATAGCGCGACAGTTCGTCCACCGGCCAACGCCAGCAGCAGAGCAGATGTGATCGTCTTGACATTTGGAACGCAATCCTGCAAACCGATGGGACGTTGCCTCTCGCTAGCTATAGGTACAATACAACAGCATGCTGCTCATGTTCTCGCCTAACATCACAAGTTCACAACTATAAACGTGTGTGTGTTTATGTTCGGGTTTATTTTTCAAGACTCTCAAAAAGGCTCAATCCAGAATGGGCCGAGTTTTTTTGACTTTTTTAGTCAGAGTTCTGTTTTCTCCGCTTTTGTTGTTCTGACTGAGAGTATATTAGTATAAACGTGAAATATATATATATATATATATATATATATATATATATATATATATTTTTTTTTTTTTTTTTTTTTTTTTTTTTTTTTTTTTTGAAGAAAGGGTTCTTTATTCATAAATGGATAGAAACTTTACACCATACAATCACTTAGTACTGAACTCCCAGATTGGACTGTTATCCTTCTAAGCACCTAAGGTCATACTCAATGTTATTAAGTATGCCGCAGACAGATGTCTCCTTCCCTTCGAATATTCTCCTGTTCCTTTCTCGCCAAACATGCCAAACTGCCGTTAGCAGTCGCATGCGGGCTCTTCTGTAGTTTTGTTGGCTTCTGGACTTCAAGGCTGTTATCTCCTCTAAAATTTCTTGTAACCCATCTCTAGCAGTTGAACGTATACCCACTCGATCCCTGCTCCTCTGCCAAATATAACTGGAGACTCTACATTGGAAGAAGATGTGGTCCCGATTCTCCGTGTCTTGTCCGCATAATACACACTGTAAGCTTGGCAATGTAATGTTGAACCTTGCCAATCTAGCTCGCGTTAGAAGACGATCCCGGACGGCTTTGTAGGTGCAAAGCTGAAATTTGAGTGCTGCTCCCTTAGTCCAAACAATCTCCGCCCATTCGACTCTTGTATGGTGCACCCGCATTTGTTCATATACGGTTTTGCTGCAAAATTTTCCTGTCGTATCCCCTTCCCATTCCCAGTGGTCTCTAGTTGTTCCTCTGTCGATCGGGATGTTGGTGATTTCATCCGCGAGCCATCGACCCACTTGCCTGTGATCAGTGCGCCACTCTCCGTCCTGTATAAGTACGTTGAGTCCCTCCGTACTTCCTACTAATTCATAGGTTGGCCATCCCAACTTATCCAGAATACTCTGATGATTGAGCCATGGGTCCATCCATAAACTGGTGCCTCGTCCGTCGTATATGACCCGTTTAATAAGTTTCTTCATTGTAGGTCGAATTCGCAAAATATTTTTAAACGTGACCGAAAAGTTATTATCCACCACTTGAACCCAGAAGTTGTTGGACTTGAGGTATTTGTTTCGTGTCCACACAGCCCAGTTGGACCGCCCCTCCAAGAGTCGCCACGCCATTTTTAGCGTGGCCATGTCCCGAAGTACCCGCAGGCTCTGTAGGCCGACCCCTCCTTCCTCCTTGGTCCGACATAGCTCCTCCCAAGCTATCGGATGTAGCCCTCCTCTCCACACAAAGTTTGCACAAAGTTTTTCGATTTGCTGAATAGTATTGGTTGGCACATAAATGGCTTGTAGCCAGTAATTTGTTATAGCCGTAATGACTGCTCGAATAAGCTCAATTCGACGCCCGAAGGAAAGCAATTGGGATTGCCACCCCTCCAATCTGCTTTGAACATACTGTATTAGGCCATTGCAATCCGAATGTCGTGCGTAGTTAACAGTCAGAGGTAAGCCCAAGTACCGAACTGGTAATGTGCCCCTTTCTATGCCCAGAATTGCCGACCAATGCTCCTGTAGTGGACAATCTCTATTAAAGTATATATAACTTTTCTCCTTGTTTAGACATAGCCCGGAGAGGGATCCAAATTCTTCCAAGATCTGATTCAATGCTGCACAACTCCTCTCATTTGGCTCGATGAAGACCAACAGGTCGTCGGCATAGATGAGGTGTGATATCCTCGGTTCTACCCGACTATAAAGTGGAGTAATAGCCTTTTTATGCACAGCAAGATCCATCATACATGTAAAATATTCCATCACCACAGTAAATAAGTAAGGGGATAAAGGATCACCTTGTCTGAGTCCTCTGTTGCTTCCAAAATAACCATGCGGTTGGCCTTTGATTAGGATGGAGAATGTAGGCGTCATAATGCAAGTCCTGATCCTGTCCACCCACCATCTCTCAAATCCCATACTAAGTAATACTGAGCACAGAAATTCTCTGTTCACCATGTCGTATGCCTTCCGCAGGTCGAGTTTGAGACATCCTTTTCTTCCTCCAGCTTTGTTGAAGTCCCGGACCATCTCATGAGCCAGCAAACAATTTTCAGATATAGATCGACCTTTTATGAATGCCGTCTGATTTTCCGAAATAAGCTCTTGCATAATGGCTTGCATTCTCTTGCACATAACCTGAGTAATTATTTTATACAAAAAATTGCAACAGGCTATAGGTCGGAAGTCTCCCAATGTCGCCGCCCCCTCTTTCTTCGGGATCAGTGTCAGGAAGGTGTGATTGAGTTCTGTCAGTAATCTACCTGTTCGGAAGAAATCATCCACAATGTGATATACTTGATGCTTCAGTTGTTGCCAATGTTTCTTGTAGAATGCCGAGTTAAAGCCGTCTGGCCCCGGTGTTTTGTTGGGGTCAGCTTCTTTAATGATCCGCTCAATCTCCTCCATGGTGACAGGTCTTTCCAGGGTGGCGTTGCCTTCTTCTGTCACTATACGTTTGCATATTATTTCGGGGAAGTTCGAAGTGTAATCTGTTTGATTGTAGAGTTCTTGATAATACTCTACTGCTTCTTTTTCGATTTCCTTGTCGTCAATGATTCTTCTCCCTTCAGTATTAACCAGTGTCGAGATGGCGTTCGAGTGTTGTCTAGCACGGACAGTAGCATGAAAAAATTTTGTGCATCGGTCCCCTTCTTTTAGCCACTGGCATTTTGCTTGTTGCTGTAGCTTAACCTCCTCGAGAAACCTAAGTTGGCGAACTTCATTCTGTAGCTCGGATTCCCGTTTGGCCAAGTCTTCATCCATAATATTGATTTGCAACTCCTCTTGAACTGCCATTAAGTCATTTTCAGCCGACTCTAGTGGCCGAGTAGGCCTGTGCTTGTTCCAGGCTTTTAATTCAGCTTTCACCCTTTTCAGTCTTTGCACGAAACAGTATTGTGGGGTACCAATATAATTCATCTGTAGCCCTTTGTTCACCGCATCTTCGTAACCATCTAGGGCCGGCCACTTGTTACAGAACCGGAATGGACGCCTACGGTTGGTGAGCTGCTCTTGTAGTCGGACTAAGATTGGAGTGTGATCACTGGTACCACTATGCAAACCCTCCGCCTTGCCATCCGGGAATTTTGCCATCCAAGCTTCATTGCATAGCACCTTGTCTAGTTGGCACACAATTCGATTTTTTGCTGAGCTGTTATTCCAAGTCCATCGATGGCCAATCTTGGATAAACAGTGGAGCCCGGAGCTAAGTAAACATCTTTGGAAATCAGCTAGGATCTCTGTAGGCACTTGTCTTCCTCCCCGCTTCTCTTCAATGGACAACATCGCATTGAAGTCGCCACATAGTAGCAGCGGTAATTGGTCGTCCATCCCTGATGCAGTATGGATGATGTCGTTCCACAGTTGGTGTCTCCTACTACGATCATTGTGTCCGTATACTGCCCCGACCAATATCTTCAAACCTCCTTTGTTAGTGAAATCAATTACAATTAATTGTTCAGAGCAGAAACTTACCTGTCCCGCCCAAACCCGCGTGTCCCACATAGCCCAGATACGAGCCACCCCGCACTCGCCAATGTTGTGAGTCGACGCCCAATGGTGTGGTGTGCGATTACTAATTTTTGAGTTCTCCTTGATCTTACTTTCCTGGAGCAAGGCAATAGTACACTTGAATTTCCTAATCACGTTTTGAACTTCACGCCATCTTCCTATGGAATTTGCCCCTCGCACATTCCAAGACACTATTGTCATTTATAATAAGGATTTAGCGTCCTTGATTCTCAAGCTTTCCCTCGGACGAGGTGGGCAAGCTTCATTGGATTGGTTGATTCCTTCCATGTTTTCTGAGTTACTCTGTAGTTCTCTGATTTGTTTCTCCCAGTTAGGATTTGATGTAGCTAGGCCTACACTTGTGACCGGATCTCCGTTGTGCCGGCCGCTCGATTTTTCATGCCAAGTAGTTTCTGCTTCAGGTGACCCCCTATCGGTGGTGTCCGTTGCTAGTCTCTTTGATGCGCGGATCATTTCCTCGGGGTCTTCATTATTATTCCCACTTAGGCTTAGTGAGTTCTCCCTTCTGTTTGTCATTATATCCATTGTGTTTCTGTCTCTGTCAAATACCACAATGGCTTGGTCGAGATTACTCTCCTCTTCCCTGATAGCTTCGGTAGCCGCTGGCCCTTGGCGTTTCCCTAGGACTGAACTGCTGGACCCTTCTGGGGTTGGGTTCATCTCATCACCTCCGCCTTTATCCTCCATGTGGGTATCATGCTCCGATTGGACTGTGCTCGGCTCCTTCCTCCTCTGTTCCTCGGCTGGGTTTACAACGTCTGTGTACCCTCCCGGTTCTCGACAACTTCCTTTTGTGTGACCAAAGCATTTGCATGCTTCGCACGACGGCGGTACCCACTCGTATTCAACATCTTGTTGTATCCACTCTCCGTTCGGCAAAACGATGTCAATGGTTCTCGGTAGAATCCCGCTCACTGCTATTTCTACAAATATTCGCGCATAGGAGAGACGTTGCCTCCTGGCTGTAGGGAAGTCTGTGCGTATAGGGTTACCTATCATGCTGGTGATTTTCATGATAGATGGGATGCTCCATAGTTGCGGGGATAGCCAAGGAAGGCGTATCCAGATAGGCACCGTGGATAGTCGGTCCTTCTCGAAGTTGATTCCCGGCAACCATCTTTTAAGCACTACCAACCTGCCGTCGAATGTCCATGGGCCGCCCTCCAGTACCCTCACGAGATCCTCCTCCAACGCGAACTTAATAAAGTAAAACCCGTTTTCTCGGGAGAAAACCTCCATATCTCCTTTCGGTCGCCATGTTCGATACGCAAACGCCCGGAGATGACCGAAGAATGGCCTGCTCCCCATGACATATAGAACAAGTGTGTTCTTCCAATATTCTAGCGTCTCTTGCAGATCATCTGTCGTAATCTCGACCACCTTCTTCCCATTGATTACTCCAGGCTCTATATATTGTAGATCTACCTCTTCCTGCACTGCCGCGGGTCTGCATATTTCTGCCCATGTCACCGGTTTCGACCAAGCGCTCGTGTTCTCTTGAGAGATATTCTGCCTTGTTGGGAGGGAGGGGCGTATGTCCGCCTCTTGAGCTATCATCTTCCCTTTACGCACTACTTCCTCTCTTTCTCGTACTGGTAAGGCATCACGTGTTCGATCTTTGAAGTGGGCTGAACCTCTTGCGGGCGGCCGGTTCATCTGTGTCGGCACTCTTTGCACCGTCCGAGTCCGCTGGCCTCTTCCTCCATGCTCTCCTCGCATCTCTCCCTCCTGCACTTGGTTAGATCGATTCCTTCGTCGCCTGGTCACGGTGGTCCACCCGCCTGATTCCTCTCGTGGAGGAGCCGAGCCCTCCTCCTTGTTTGCCACCTTCGTCGTCGAGCCTCCCCCAACCTTCTGTCGCGTCTGTGTCGGCGCAGCCAAGCCGTGGGCATCATCTCCAGGATCGCCCGGATCCAGAGCTAACCCTAGCATCATCTTATACATGATTTATATATATACACGTCAACTAACAAAATAAAAGAAAAGTCCTCATATTCCGAAATGAGATCGAAGGCTGAACCGAGGCTGATGTGCAACTAAGGGTGAGCATTCGGTTAATTCAGTTCCAACAGAACCGAATAACAGAAAACTGAATTGGACCGAAACCGAATAAGCAAAACCGAAATCGAATTGGCCAATAACCGAAGCAAACCGAAGCGAATTAAATCAGTTCGATTTTCGGTTTATTCGATTTTTGGGTTTATGTGTGCTTTTTGTTTTGTTAATATATATATATATATATATATATATATATATATATATATATATATATATATATATATAAACTAAATTTTCTTATCGATTTTCGGTTTTGGACCGAAACCGAAATCCAAAACCAAAACCGAATAATAAAATTTAGTACTTCAAAACCGAACCGAATTTTTTTAAAACCGAACCGAATCTCTTATTCGGTTCGGTTCGATTCGGTTTTTGGTCCAAAATCGAATAATGCTCACCCCTATGTGCAACCCTGGTTAACTATGGCCCTCCGTGTATGACATGTGGGCTCCACCGATAATAGTTAACAAAACAGAAAATTTCACCAGAAACATAATAGTTTATTAAAATTGCAGAAAAGACATTAAGTTTAGGGAATTTGCGGGAAGAGCACAGTCGCGCCCAATTTTTGGGCGTAAAAAATTATCTTCTTAATGTTCCCGCTTAATTTTCTTAATGCCCGGCGTAATTTTCTTAATGCAAATAAAAAAAAAAGGGCGCCCAAAATTGGGGCGCCAAATTTGCGGCTAAGTGGGAAAAATAAGAAAAGAAAAAGGGCGCCCAAAATTGGGGCGCCAAATTTGCAAACAGGAAAAACGGCGCCTGGGGCGCTGACACACTGCGCTCTGAAAAGTGCCCCAACGGCTAGATGAATTTTAACTTATGCGCAACGGCTACTGGCTATTATAGCTTTTACAACGGCACTATAGTTTTTACAACGACTATTATAACTTTTACAACGGCTATTTTACATGTATATTGTCTATATATATATAAATCATCTTATTAAAAAATTTCACATTCAATTCTTTCCCTCACTTCTCAAGTTACCTCTCAGAGACAAAATTTCTTCTCCTCCGCAGTGAAGCTTTCAAGAAAAATCATCTCCAAATCACCACCTGGTGTCAAGAAGAATCCATCAGAAAGAAGAAAGAAGTTGCAACATTCAACGACTTTTTTTAGGTTTTTTTCATGGATCAAGTATTAACATTGCAGAAAATTTACTGTACAATAAAATTTTTAATATAAATTACTAAAAACGATAATTTTTTTTAAAATTTGAGGAAACGATAACATCCGACAGACGATTTGTCGGAAATTGGGGAAGCCCAATTTCCGCCCAATTTTCGACAGACGGACTGTCGGAATTTGGCCACCAACCCAAATTCCGACAGACCAACTGTCGGAAATCAAGCCCCCCCGGTTCATTTTGGGTCGGTTTAAACAAACTTTGGGTCGGTTCGCTTCGGTTCTTTTGTTTGGTTTTATTTTTTATGGTTTAATTGAATATGATGGTGGGTGGGTTGGGTTACTTGATTGTTGGTTTTTTAAGGTTTGGATTTTTTTGGTTGGGTTGAGGTGAGTTATTTTTTGTTGGATTTCTAACGTTACAATTTGCAACGTTACGATTCTAACGTTACAATTCCAACGTTCTAATTCCAACGGCTATATATCATCTATAAGTATCAAACACTTCACAATAATTTTCTCATTCACTTCACAGCACTCACTTCACAGCACCTCTTCCATTCAGTAAGAAGTTTGTCAAGTATTTCGTTGAAAGCCGAAGCTCCTCTCTTCCTACAGAAAGTTCATCTTGTTGTCAACATGGATGGAAATCTGACAATCCTATGCTCGCTTGGAGGTGTACTAAATGGGTTAGCGTATCAAGGGGGTTTAACCCAAGTTCTTTTAGTTGATCGAAATATTTCGTTTCTTAGTTTACATAATCTAATTATTGATCAATATTCTATCGACTACGAATTTATATTAGTACATATTTTCGTATCTAATTGTATAAATGTAGATAGTGAAGATGCATGGAAATTTGTTCTTCAAGTGAATGCACAATCACCGTATATTAATATCTATGTCACTCCGCCCCCATCTATGAATGTAAGTAATATACCTGCTTGTAGTAGATGATGTTAATAACGATGACGAAAATAGTAGTAGATGATGTTAATAACGATGACGAAAATAGTGATGATCTAATTGAAAATTTAGATGATGAATTTGATGATTCTGTTGATAGCCTTAGCACTCCTGAATTATTTATTGGAAAACAATTTGAGAATCGTTCTAAATTTAGAAGTTTTATTAGTGATCTAGCAATTAGACGTAATTTTACTTGTTCAGCTACTTTAAATAATGCTACTGGAATTATATATAAATGTAATAGTTTAAATTGTCATTGGAGGGTATACGCTAAAGCCATAGGTAGAGGCGAAAGATTTTCTATTGCAACGCTAGAAAATATTCATTCTTGTTTAGGTGGACTTACAACTGGTTCTCATCCATTAGCTACCACTGTATGGGTTAAAAATCAGATTATTGATAAAATTCGAGATAATCAGTCGTATAGTCCATCTTGTGTTGTAAAAGATATATTTAGGGAACATCGAATACATATTAAATATTGTAAGGCTTGGAAAGCTAGAGAACTTGCTCTATCCGAAATAAATGGTAGTTATATTGATGCATATAGTAGTCTCAAAGAGTATGGTCTTAGAATTATTGAGACAAATCCAGGTAGTCAATGTTTTATGAAGATTACAGAAAATAATAGGTTTGAAAGAATTTTTATTTGTTTCAAGGCATGCATTGATGGATTTCTAAGGGGATGCTTACCTGTGATTAGTATTGATGCTACTTTTCTTTCCTCTAAATATAGAGATATTTTATTTATTGCTTGTGCTCATGATCCTAACTATCAACTATATCCTATTGCATATGCTGTTGCTGAGAGTGAAAACACTGATTCTTGGAATTGGTTTTTAAACGGTTTAAGAATATCTTTTGAAAGATTTTTTGATGCCTGGAATACAATTTCTTTTATATCGGGTAAACAGAAAGGATTGATAAATGCCATGCGTGCTATTTTTCCGGAATCGTCTCATTTTTTCTGTATTCAACATTTTAAAGCAAATTTGAAATCAGTATATAGATCAAAGCATTTTCAACGTAGCTTGGACTCTCTTGCAAGATGTTATAATGAAACAGATGCAAATAATTGCTTGGAGATGATTAAAGCTGAAAATGTTGATGTTTACAATTGGCTCGTTGGAGTAAATGATGAAAATCGTGTTTTCTCACACTGGATTACAGCGTATTCTCCTTGTCCAAGACTAGATATTAACACGTCAAATCTTGCTGAATCTTTCAATAACTGGATTAAAAATCTTCGAGATGAACCAATAACGACACTACTTGATGGTATTCGAGCCAAGATTATAACACTTCAGGATAAAAACAGACAACAAGCTGAAAATCTTGAAACAAATTTTTGTCCAAAGATGTTAAAAACGATGGCTCGTATCACAAAAGAAATCCATCAGCTGGAAATGTTACGGATAGTGGGTCATTTGTTTGAGATATTAGATCGTCAAACAAATAGAACATATGTTGTTCGTTTAAATGAAAACTATTGTTCATGTTTAAAGTGGTATCATACTTTTCTTCCATGTGTACATGCATGTTATGCTTGTAATTGTTGCAATATCAGGATTGAGCATTACTATCCAGCAATATTTTCAAAGGAAGCATTAAAAAGTGTCTACGAGCCGCACTTGGAGCCAATTCCAGTCCCGTACAACATTCAAACTGCATTGGTTAGAGGCGACATTGGAGTACCAGATGTATGATAGAAAAATGATTAAAATGCTCGTAGGACCAAACCTACAAAATATATAATATAAGTGTACAAATTTTAAATATATAACAAAATTTAAATATATACCAAATTCAAACAATTTTTCTACCTGAATCAATGTAGCACATCCGTTTAAATTTTTCATCAATTTGTCCTTCGAATGGAACTGCACAAAGTCTGACATAGCACTATATAGATATGCCAGCATTGACGCTCCCCACGCATGACTCGTCGGTTCCGTCAGATCATTCAGAAATGATAGAAACCGTAAATTTACCATATCCGATGCGTCAGAAAACAAAAAAACATTAATAAGGCCTAGCAAATAGGCTCTAGTGCATGCAATGACCTGAACAGAATATGAAAAATATTATATTAGCTGAACTAAATTGATATATAATTTACGTGCACAAATATTAACCACAAATGTAATACTTACCCGTTCCTCATCAACTGATATTTTTTGGTCACCGATACGATCTATGTGCATAAAATTCTGTCGGAGCCATGTATACGACACTAGACCTTTGCCTTTCAATTTTGGTGCCTCCACACCTAGGTAGGTCGTGATCACTGTCTCACCAGAAAATTGTTCATCAAATATTATAGGTTCACCTGTGATAGGTAGACCTAAAATATTTGCAACATCTTTAAGCACAATAGACATTTCTCCAAAAGGTAGCTGGAACGTATTTCGTCCGGGCCACCAGCGCTCCACTAGACTCAGAATCAAGTCTCTATCGTGACGTAGAAAACGTATTTGGTCAAGGTAATGAAAACCAAATACGTGCAATAAAGCTTCTTGGCCACTAGTCAATTTCCAGAAACCAAGTTGGCCCTCATAGCGCCATGTATTGTGTTCTCGACACCGCACTTCCCTTTTATAATCACATAGCTATATATAAAACATAAACTATATTATTACTAAACATATAAAATAAAAAAAAATTTGACTAACATAATTAAAAGTATATATACCTCTCCAGTAAATATCAGACTACATATGTGCGACTCGCGTTGCTGCTTAATCAAATCTGTAGTTGGCCCCCCTGGTATATGACCATCGTTTTGGGTAGCCATCTGTAAAAAGATGGTTGTCAAAATGCATATTTAGTGGTTGTTATGACACACAATTAGTGTTTACGTCCTTGTATCCTAACCCTAAATTTCGTTGATATTACACAACTATATGAAAACTAATTGTAGATATCAATGAATATTAGAGCTATAGAACATTAATATATCAATGAACATTAGTGTTGTTATTAGTGGTATATATAAAATGACACACAATTAGTGGTTCAAAATTAGTGTTACAATACAAGGATGAACATTAGTGTTTATGTACATTAGTGGTTGTTATTAGTGTTTATGTACATTAGAATACAAGGATGAACATTAGTGGTTGTTATTAGTGGTTCAAAATTAGTGGTATATATAAAATGACACACAATGCCTTAATGAACATTAATATCGTAGAATTTTGATAGTGGTTCAAAATTAGTGTTAGATTATAAGAATGAACATTAGTGTTTATGTAATATCAACATTAGTGTCCTAGAAAAATATGAGAAATAGGATGAACATTAGTGTCCTAGAGAAATATTAGGATGAAAAAAAAAAAGAGGATGAACCATTATTCATTAGTGTCCTAAAAAATTATGAAAAATATCAACATTAGTGTTTATGATATAGGGTAAACATTAGGATACAAGATCTGAAAAAAAAAAAAAAAATTTACCACTGAATTTCTTCTTCTTCCTCCTCTTCTTCTTACTTCTTCTTACTTCTTCTTCTTCTCCTTCTCCTTCTCGGCTTCACAGCAACAGCAACACCAATACCAATACTTTACTCTCCCCACACCCCAAAAACTTTACTCCCCACCTACTTCTTCTTTCTTTCTTTGTTTTTTTTGGTTGTTTGACCAAACAAAAGAACCAAACGACCCGACCCAAAGCTTTAAACCGACCGAACCAAACTGAACCGGGGGGGGGGGGGCGCTTGATTTCTGACAGTTGGTCTGTCGGAATTTGGGTTGGTGGCCAAATTCCGACAGACCGTCTGTCGGAAATTGGGCTTCCCCAATTTCCGACAGTTCGTCTGTCGGATGTTATCGTTTCCTCAAATTTTAAAAAGTTTTATCGTTTTTAGTAATTCAAATTAAAATTTTTATTGTACAGTAAATTTTCTGTTAACATTGATATGCTACCATGGAGGTACACTTAGTGGACTATCTTATGAAGGAGGTACAACTAATCTAATTTCTACCTATCCTAATATCTCCTTAGAAAATATACGTAATATTATCGTGTAACGTTTTTCTATTACATATGATTTCGTAATAAGATATTTTTTTACCGATACATTTTTAGTAATAGATAGTGAAGAAGCATGGAACTTTGTTATTCAGGATAATATAGGTGCATCTTGTATAAAGATTTATATTAATCAAGCATTAACAAATATATGCAGAAATCTTTCTTCTACTAGTCAACCTGTTTATAACAGCCAAAATTTTTATGTTGGTCCTAGCACTTCAAACCAAGTAAATTTAGTTGAAGAGAACGTTGATGACGTTGATAGTGACGACTTAGTCGAAAATTTAGATTATTATTTAGACAATAATGATGATAATTTAGATGGTAGCACCCCTGAGTTATTTGTTGGAAAAGAATTTCCTTCATCTTATGCATTTCGAAATTTTATTAGTGATATAGCAATTCTTCATAATTTTAGTTGTAGAGCTAAACATAACAATTCTCAAAGAATTGTATACATTTGTGACTCTCCAGATTGCAGTTGGAGAGTGTATGCTAAAGCAATTGGTAACGGTACAATCTTTGAGATTCGTACATTTGAATCTCGACATTCGTGTACCGGTGTGTTACCAAGAGGACATCATCGACATACTACTGCTGCATGGATTTGTGAAAAAATAATGGGTAAAATTAGAGATAACCACTCCTATAGTGCATCTCATATTGTAAAAGATATACTTAGAGATTATCGAGTACATATTACGTATTCTAAAGCTTGAAGAGCCAAAGAACTTGCATTATCTGAAATCAACGGTAGTTATATCGATGCATATGGCAGTCTTGAAAGATATTGCTTGACAATTGCGGAAACAAATCCTGGTAGCAAATATTTTTTAAAGACCGTAGAAAATAATGTCTTTCAAAGAATATATATTTGTTTTAAGGCATGTATAGACGGTTTTTTAAGTGGTTGTTTACCTATAATTAGTATTGATGCAACATTTTTGACATCAAGATATCAAGGTAATTTATTTGTGGCATGTGCACATGATCCTAACTACCAGTTATATCCTATTGCATATTGTATTGCTGAAAATGAGAATACCGAATCATGGACATGGTTTTTAAACAATTTGAAGATTTCTTTTGAAAATTTCTTTGACCGGTGGGATAGTAGCTCATTCATATCAGATAAACAAAAAGGATTAATTCGTGCAATGCGTGATACTTTTTCTGCCTCTCCACATTTTTTTTGCATTCAGCATTTTAAACAAAATATGAAAAGTCAATGCAGTAGTAAACCTAAATATCTAGAATGGTTGGATAAACTTGCTCGATCTTATAATATTGTGGATGCAACGGAATGGTTTCAAAGAATCATGTCCGCGGATGTTCGTGTTTTTAATTGGATAGTTGGTACCAATGATGAAAATCGTAATTTCTCACATTGGATAACAGCTTATGCACCATGTTCTAGACTCGATATCAACACATCCAATATTGCAGAATGTTTTAATAATTGAATTAAGAATTTGCGTGATAAACCAATAACAACATTGCTTGACGGTATTAGAGCGAAGATCATAACAATTCATGAAAAGCATCGACAAAATGCTGAAAATATGGACAACAACTTCTGTCCAAGGATGCTTAAGACTATGGCTCGCCTAAGAAGAGAGAAACATCATTTTCAAATGTTGCGTATTGAAGGTTATTTATTTGAAATATTTGATCACAAAACAAGTAGATGTTATGTGGTACAGTTAGAAAATAGAACATGTACATGTTTTCGTTGGCAACACACTTTTTTACCATGTGTACATGCATATTTTGCCTGCGAATCTACTAACTTACAGATTGAAAGTTATTATCCTGCTCAATTTTCTGTTGAAACACTTAAACGTGTTTATGCGTCTTGTATGGAACCAATTCCATCTCCATACACTCCTGAAGGTGAACTGTTAAGAGGTGAAATTGGAGTACCTAAAGTTGGACGTAGAGCTGGCAGACCTAAAAAGAATCGTTTTATGACAAAGGAGTTGCCGACAAGAGATCTACATTGCAGCAATTGTAACGGACTTGGATACAACAGGAGAAATTGCACAAGACAACCGACACAGTAAATGTGTATAATTTTTTTAAATATTTTGTAATCTTGTAAGTTTTAATATTTCTTAAATGTTACGTAATCTTGTTATTGTCATTTTTTAAATATTTTGTGATCTTGTAAGAGGAGAAATTTAAATGATTCAGAAATTTATACAACAGGAGAATTTGCACAAGAGAATACACCATGGCTTTTAATCATTCACCTCTGTTCATTCTGTCATAATGCCTACGGGGAACTGGCCTAAGACCTAATCGCATTCTTCGAGCTGCCGTTTCTTCTGGTGTCTCCCTGGCAATGGCTGGAAGTCATCCCCTCCATACTGGGGTGTCTGCGTAGATGGATAAGGCTGGGGCGTGTCAAATAATGAACCTCCCGCGTTGTACATATAAGATTCCCAGTCAAAGTCATTCGAAGCATACTGCGAACAACCAGGTTGGGATGTGCCCTCGCCCGCCGCTTGATCAATATGTGACCTAGAATAATATGATGCATACTGTGAACAACCAGGTTGGGATGTGCCCTCGCCCGCCGCTTGATCGATATGTGACCCAGAATAATATGATACATACTGCGAACAACCAAGTTGGGATGTGCCCTCGCCCGCCTCTTGATCAATATATGACCCAGAATAATGTGATGCATCTTGTGAGGCTCCGGAATAATCTTCCCTCGCCTCTTGGTGTGGCCTATGGGGCTGTGCATGTCTGCGTCTCACAATTCCTACAGGATGATCCTGAGAAATTTCTAATGGTAGCACTGGGGGCCTATGTGGTTGGCTCAAAAATTGTGCAGAAAAGTCTAGCAATTCACGTGGATCTACTCTTGGGTCCTGGGACAATCCTTCCCAATTTTGGAGCTGAAATTATTTAGATACTAAGTGAGTGAGACTCAGAATGATCATAGTTTATTTAAATAAAATTTAGACACATACCATTATATTTACTTGTCTATTCCGTACACGCAGGCTACTATCATCCAGAGCTCGGTAAGGAAATCGGGCTTCTTCAAATTGCCAACGTCGATTTTCGACGCGGGGAGTCCCATACCAAAGTACGAAGGATTCGCTACCTTGCACTGCAAGAGAGATAATTTAGCATGACAAATATAAGAAAGTAATTGTATTTACACAATCATGAGATGACTTACAATCAAGTATCGATGTCATCGTTTGAGACAAATGTTCCACCCCGTACGTCTCAAACCTGTTCTCCCAACCTGGAAGATGTGAGCGAGCCCGCGATGCGACTGACTCTCTGCTCCAACTAGCAGCCAAGGGTTCTTGAGGTATGAATTGTTTCATCCCAAACTGTCGCATGACACGATCAGCCGGATGAAACATGATATGAGAATGGTAGATGATGTAGTAGCTGTACATACTAGCTCCAAGTGCACCATCAATCACATTTTGAGGTACACTAATATGGTGCCATTCGACCTATATGAAAGTAGTATGAAACATCCAATATTTTGATAAAGTGTGATAAAGATGTATAACTAATTGGTTCAACTAACCTCATTTGCAGAAATTGTGTCAAATAGATGACGATAAATTGAGACCACTTTAGTAAGTCCGTGAGCTGTATCTACATCATCTGAATTCCATCTCACTCCTGCGGGCGCATGACCCGCTCATCTACACTGTATCGAGTAAGTGGCCTACCGATATAAAAATATTCGTATGACCATAGCTGCAGATTAATAAACAATAAAAACGATATCAATTTTCTAACTTATATAACCATTTATGAAGAATTTTTTTTCCTAATTATACCTGTATAAGTGTAATACATCCACATATATTGCTGTGTACAACACCTTCCGATCCAATAGTAACAAAACTAGTCATCGAATGATAAATATAGGCGAACACTGCGGCACCCCATGCATGCTTTGTAGGAGTTTGTAAGTCTTCAAAAAATGGGAGGAGGTTTGCAGTAACCTTATTTTTGTGTAAGGAGAGAAAAAGAGAGTTATATATATATATATATATATATATATATATATATATATATATATATATATATATATATATATATATATATATATATATATATATATAAAATAAATTATCGAAAATAATTTTAAAAAATTCAAAAATCAGTCCCGAAAATTCTGGGGGCTTACACGGGTGGAGCCCATATAGCAGGAGATGAGAGGGGATGTGGGACCCGGTGGAACCCATGTGTAAGGGATGGAAGAGATGTTGTAAAAAGGTTGTAAGTATTTGGTTGTAGGCTTAGCATTTTTCGAAAAGAAAAATGCTAAGTCTACAACCAAATGCTTACAACCTTCTTACAATCTCTCTCCCACCCATACACATGGGTCCCACCTCTCCATTCATCTCCTGCTACAAGGGCTCCACCCGATCCCACCCCTTTTTCCCCTCCTCCAATCGAAGTCCGACACGTAACGGTTGTAAGAAAATTGTAAACATTTGGTTGTAGACATAGCAAAACTCTAAGGGAAAATATGGGCATAGGCCAGTACCTTTTTTTTTAACCAGCACGTGCGGGCTCAGTTAAATCGTGTGTCCCCCGCACACGATTTTTAGCTGGTCGTCAGTTCTTTTCGGACTCTTCGTGCGGATCGTCCGCAGTGGCTTTATCATCATCGTCCAACACGCACACGTCGCGCACTCCGCGCTCTCCAGAGCTCCATGAGACGGCCATGACGTCTTTCGACGTCCGTAACTCAACGCCTCGCTTCGTCCACGACGCAGAAGGCGTCCCAGACATCTTTACGACGCCTACAATAGTCGATGCCCCCAAGCCGTCCGTTTTATGCACACGACGTCTTCTAGACGCCCTTACGGCGCAGCACGATGGGTCGCGTGGTCGACCTTCGTTTATACCTCTGGTAGAATGGTGTCAGTCATCGACCGTCCGCGTGCGCCCGATCCGTTGAGTTATCATGAACGGACGTCACAATCATAGTCCACGTAAGCTTAGATCGTGATCATTTTTTGTCAGTTCTCTGACGTTGTCGGTGCCCCGCATCGCGCAGGTCATGCTCATCATCACCCCATAAGCCAATACCTAAGAATAGGGGTGGGCATACGGTTCCAAAACCCGCGGTTTCGACCCGGTCCGAACCGTAAAATGTCCAAATAAGTCGGTTCCTAAAATTTGGAATTTAAACGAGACGGGTCGTGTGACACTAACGGGACGGGACGTGTCCTATTTTCAAAATAAACGGGATCCCGGACCGACCAGTTTCTAGGGGTATGTATTTTTTTATTATCAATTTTAAATTTTTTGCTATTATAGTTTATAGATAATATAACAAGTTATTGTTTAGTAAACAAATTCTAGAAATTTGGGAAGACATAAGACTTGTTTTGTTCTTATAGAAAATAGAACATATGTAAATGTTTATTATTCTAGAATTTTTTAAACTTTTTTTAGACTCGTTTGGACCCGCGGGTCGGCCCGGTTCGGACTCGTTTTGAACGGGTCGAACTCGTTCCGGTACCAATATCTTTTGGACCCGCCCCTCCCTGTCCTGTTCCGCCAATTAACGGGTCCAATTCGGATCCATAAAATTTGGACCCATCCGTGCCCACCCCTGAGCAATACTTTGTATTAATAGTTATGGTTTTAATAATGAGACGGATGGTCTAGTGATAGCAATAGTAAAAAAATAAAAGTAGAGATACAAAGTCAAATTTTAATTCGAACAAAAAAATATATTATGCTTTTGGCTAAGACAAGGATATTCATTAAAGATTGATTTTTATCTAAAAAAAATGGAGTATATATTTTTTTTTTGGGGATTTTCCGATCACACAATAGAATGATCTATATAACGCCGTATAATATTCGTCATCCCAGTCTAATTTACATACAGTGGATACATAAACATTCAGTTATAACTGAAATTTTATACATTTTTGCATGTGGATCAATGCCATCACTGCTTACGACACTACTGACTATGAAGATACAATTATATTGACTAGTGAGCATCTTGCAGATCAATGCCATCATTGCTAACGACACTCCTGACAAGGAAGACAATTATATTGAGTAGTGAGCATCGGGCAATGACCTTGGTTTCTTGGCTTGACCTTGGTTCTAAAATTCAATTTGTGAACTCTCTCCCTCGGTATATAAATGCCCTCTAGCCTAGTGGTTAAAAGAGATGCATGCGATTCAAGTAGTCGGAGTTCGAGCTCCAGTAAAGACGAGTTCACCACAATTACCTATTGTTTCAAAAAACATCCAAAGGTTCAAATCAAAAGTTATCTAATCTTAACCATTGATTTGAACCATCAATGATTTGAAATGTTCAAATCAATTATTTAAGATTAGATGACTTAAAACAACATCCAAAGGTAGATAGCATAAAAATGTTCCGAGGTCAGAGGTGGGGCTCTCACAGGACTCTATGACAAACTGACTAGAACAACTACTCCATGCGGACCATCGTGAGGTGAAGATCCTGATAAGGTATGTTTATGCGTTTGTGAACTCCCTTATTACTAAGGGAGCTCACACGTTGATGGGATGAAGCTTTCCTCTTCCCTCCTCACATTTTTTTTTTTGCATTCATCTTTCTCGTCTAGATAGGGTTGAGAACGACAAGTTGGTGGCCTTGTCCTTCTATAACCTTTGTCCCCTTCCCACTATCCTGACCAGGAGCAGAATTCGTGCAAGAGTGCTTCGGGTAGTGGAATGACTATTCCCTTCCTTTTAGTTCTCAAGAATATTTTTTGTCTCCATCCTCTGATCACAACCTGCATTGCGATCATCTTCATGTTCATCCTAGTTCTCCTCGACATTGTTGGTGTCCTTTGACCCTTACCATGAGGTGCCCTCATCAGAGCATAGACTTAACGTATGCTCGAAGATATTGCACGTCGTACAAGCCGGGGGCACCCATCATACTCCATTGCTTGATCTATCATAGCTCTGCTAGATAAGCATAGTTTAATCTTCTCTGGGAGCGGGTCGGAGGCCTTAATCTCCACAAAGACTCGGGTGTAAGCTAATTGAGTCCTCTTAGCAATGGAGAGATTGGTGTGAATGGGAGAGCTAATAATACTTGGCATTTTCATAATAATGACCATAATTCATAGGTGGGAGGATAACCAAGGAGAGTCTCTCTCTATCAAAGGAAGACGTCAGAGACCAACGCTTGAGCACCACTAGTCTACCACTGAACATCAAGGTCCCCCCTTCAAGGGTTCTAACCAAATCTTCATGAAGGGCAAATCGAACGAAGTAGAACACATTCTCTCGGGAGAAGAACTCTGTGTTACCTTTGGGACGTCATTCGCGAAGAGAAAAAGCTCGCAGGTGTCCATAGAAAGGTTGTGCTCCCATGACGTAAAGGATCAACGTGTTCGTCGAATACTATCTAGTCACTATAAGATCGTCATTGATAATACCCGCAATCCCGTTATCCTTCTACGATAGTCAGTTCAACATATTGTAGCTATAGTTCAGCACTAGGGACAGACAATTTGCAAAGAGCTGCTCACGACACCAAATTACCCTTAGAGCATCTCCAACCCTATTGTGACTTTGGAAAAAAGTTAATGCCACATAGGAATGACAAAATTTTATTCAAAAGTTCTTCTCCAATGCAATTGTCAAGTCAATTGTGAAGCTTATGTGGCAAAAATTAAAGAAGACATTGTGAAGTTGATTGTCTTGTTCTAGACAATGCACTTGACAATGTCTTCTCTTCCATGTCATCAATTATGAATAAAAATATTAGAAAAAAGAAAGAAGATGAGTAGTTGTCTTAAAAGTTGTCTTGAAAGTTGGAAAAAATACTTTTTATTGTCTCCTCAATACTTTTGCATTGGAGAGAGTTTTTCTATCTCATTGTCTTTTGAGATATAATTTTGCCACATAAACAAGACATTGTTTTGTGGCTCATGCCACATAGGAGCCACCTAAGACTCACAACACTTAACAAGACAATAGGGTTGGAGATGCTCTTAGGAACTTTCGTCTGAGATTTCCTTGACAATTTTTTATACACCTTGCGTGCAATAGGGGGAGAGGTGCTGCAGATGCTCCAGGTCGGACACCGGACCGAGCGTTCCCTCATGGTTTAGGAACAGGCCCTCCTGCCACCACCTCTCGACCGTACTGTCGCTTAGGTCAGCCAACCAAGGAGACATAGAGCATACCTTTGCTTCTCTCATTAGCTTGAGAACTAAAGATCATCTTCCCTTTCTTCTTTCGAGGCAGTGGGATGGTAAGCATGAGGAGATATCAGGGCAGCGTCTCCATTTTTCTTTCCAAATGAAAGAATTGGAGCAAGGGACTTACCAGCGACAGCCTGGGGGAGGGAGGGGGCACGCACAGTCGTGAGAGTGGCAGCAGAGGGCGCTTGGACTGTCGGAGCCACCTGGGGCACAAGTCCTAGGTCGGTGGCAGCAAACAAGTCTGAAAAGGTGGAAAATGATTATTTACTTTTTTATTTTTTTATTTTTTTTTTTGCCAGGAAAATGATTATTTACTTGATGGATGTAATCATTCCTCCCATAATAATTTTTTGTTTCTCGTTAATTTTTTTGGCACCCAAATATATGAAAGAAATGACTTTCTTTTTTCAATTCCATTATTCCGGAAACCAGATGAGGTCGGCTGTTTGGGCAAATAGTTCATTCCTCATATTTTATAGGGTTAATTAGTTGTACCCCTATGGTTTGTACATATTTCGGTAACTGTCTCCGTTGTTTCAAAAATAAAGAACATCCCGCTTAATTTTTTACTCATTTTCTTCTATGCACGAGGGGTACAACTAATTAACTTTATAAATCAGGGGGATGTTCTTTATTTTTAAAATAACAGAGACAGTTACCAAAATACGTACAAACTATAGGGGGTACAACTAATTAACTCTATTTTATAAGAGAAGAGAAGAGCTTTTTTTTATATTATAAGAGGAGAAAATAAGAGAGGAGGAGAGAGAAATTAGCGATGGCCCATGTTCTCCTCTTTCCCTTCCCTGCCCAAGGTCATGTACCTCCATTTCTGAAACTGGCCGAGCTTCTTTCCAGAGCCGGCCTCTTCATCACTTTCGTCAACACGGAACACGCCCATCGCCGCTTCCTAGCCTCCTCCCCGACCATCGACCGCCTTGCCGGCCTGCAAAGATTCCGATTCCGCACCATCCCCGACGGACTCGGCGAGGAGGACCCAAGACTGTTCGTCCACTTCCTTCGCATACTAGAGTCGTTAAGAACTCGATCGAGGGAGCACTACAGGGAGCTGCTGGCCCCGGAAGACGGCCACGATCCCGACGGTTGGCCCCCGGTGACGTGCGTTGTGGGCGATGGGATGCTCTCTCTGGCATTGGAAGTGGCCGAGGAGATGGACGTCCCGGTCATGCTGCTGCGTACGAGCAGCGCGTGTAGCGTCTGGGCCTATTACTCAATTCCAAAGCTGGTGGAGACTGGAGATATCCCCTTCCCAGGTTTGACGAACACTTTTTTTACAGCCTAAGCAACATCTAACTAGGGGGAGACCGAAAATCAAAACTAATAGAATCGAATAAAGTTTAAAAAAAAAAGATTTCTTTTAATTCTATGCATATTTTGTGATCTAAAATATGAAAACATCGATTCTATGCATATTTGAAGTCAAATTTTGATAATTTAACAATTAGTTCAATTTTGAATACGAATTTGAAATGCAACAAACACCTATATAAAAAGAGCTAATTAGAGTTTAGAATTCGGATTTTATACCAACTTAGTATTTAGGTCTTGACTTATCCAATTGAAAAGTTTTCACTCTGGACTTTTAATATTAGTTTTTATTTTTTTTCTATTATATCCTCCCTATCCTATAAAGAGAAGTTTTATTGTCACACATGAGAGGGATGGCATAATTAAAAAAAGATACACAAAAATAGAAATCTAGGGTCCAAAATTTTCAATTGGACATGTTAGACTTAAACTCGAAGCTAGTATAAATTCAGTCTAAACACTATTTAGTCAATATAAAAATTATAAAATTTAATATAATTCAATGGTGATACCAATTTTGGATCATATCCATTATACAATAGAAATATTCCAAATCGAAGACTAAATAAACCGAATTGATTATTCACTTCCTTACAGTTTCGGTTTTAACTAATTTAGATTTGTTTTGAATTTTTAGAATTTTGATTTATTCAATTTTGACTATTTTTTGATTCGGTTGAAATCGTATAAACCGAACACTCACCTCTGCATCTAACACGATAATTTGATTCCAGAAAAGGCTGATATGGATGAGCTAGTACAAGGAGTGGCAGGGATGGAGAGCTTCCTGCGACGTAGAGACCTCCCGGGCCTAACGAGACACGCAAAATCTGTGGCCGACCCGACTCTCAAGTTCTTGATGACGGCCAGCGAGAATTTGGCAAGAGGGAGAGCTCTCATCATGAACACTGCAGAATGCTTGGAGTCCCCAGTCCTGTCGCATCTTTCCTCGATCTGTCGAGTTATCTACACTGTCGGACCACTCCAAACTCTTCTCCAGAACTTTGGCTCCTGCCGTCCAGATCAGGATGTTAGCAACTCGACCGCTGCCTCGAATTCTGCTAGCTTGTGGCAGGAGGACCGGTCTTGTCTGAAGTGGCTCGACTCGCATCCGAACAAGTCGGTGGTCTACGTCAGCTTCGGCAGCGTCACGGTCGTGTCGAGGGAGGCGCTTGTCGAGTTCTGGCACGGGCTGGTCGGCAGCGGCCGGCCGTTCCTGTGGGTTATCAGGCCCGACATGGTGGAGGCGGGGGACGAGACGGCGCCGGCCGAACTGGAGACGGCCGCGAGGGAGAGGGGATGCCTCGTCGCGTGGGCGCCGCAGGAGGAGGTTCTCGCCCATCCGTCGGTCGGGTGCTTCTTGACCCACAGCGGGTGGAACTCGACACTGGAGAGCATCGTCGCAGGCGTGCCGATGATATGCTGGCCGTTCTTTGCGGACCAGCAGGTCAATAGTAGGTTCGTTGGCGAGGTTTGGAAGGTCGGGGTGGACATGAAGGACTTGTGCGGGAGGAGCGTCGTTGAAGGAATGGTGAGGAAGGTGATGGATGGAGGAGAGGTGGGCGAGGAGCTGAGGAAGTCTGCAGCCGAGATGTCGCACATGGTTCGTATAGCTGCTGAGGAAGGGGGTTCTTCCTATACCAACTTCCAGAAATTAGTTGATCATATCAAGTCCTTGAGTTCCCAAAAATATCAAGGAAGCAGCAACAAGTAACTCGCTGATTGTTTTGTCTGTAGAAAAGATTCAAGAGAGGATTCCAATTATGCAGCAAATGTTATCTGTGCATCAGCCGTTAGGAGGATTTTAACCTTTTTTTTCTTTTTTTTCTTTTTTGTAAGATTGTTCGGTTGTTTCTTCACTATGGTATATGGAACGTAATTTTCTCATGCATTTCGAAAATGGAGAGCAGAACAGAGAGATGATGGCTTATGAGGTACAAGTAGGGGTGGGCATTATTCGATTTTGTGCCGAAAATCCAATCTAATCGAACAAAATAGAATATGGTTAGGTTTAAAATAAATTCGGTTTGATTTCGATTTTAAAAAAATAAAAAAAATAATCGATTTTGGGTTTCGATTTCTGTCCAAAATCGAAAAAGATTTGTGCAACTAATATAAATACCCTCAATTTTATGCATATTTTTTAATTAAAATATATATATTTTGAAAAATAATAGTTTTATGTATATGTTTTGAATTCCAATTTTAATAATTTAACAACTAGTTCAACTTTGAATACAACTTTAAAATACAACAAATACGTATATAAAATTATAATATTTAATATATATATATATATATATATATATATATATATATATATATATATATATATATATATATATATATATATTTCAACACGTGCGGGCTCAGTTAAATCGTGTGTTTCTCCGCACACGATTTTAGTCCGTCGTCATGTCGTTTCGGACTCTTCGTGCGGATCTTGTCCGCACTGGCTTTTTCATCATCGTCTCACACGCACGCCTCGCACACTCCGCACGCTCCAGAGCCTCATGGAATGACTGACGTCTTTCGATGCCGGCAACTCAACGCCTCGCTTCGTCCACGACGTTGAAGGCGCCCCCGACGTCTTCATGACGCCTACGACAGCCGATGTCGTCCAGCCATCCGTTCTATGCGCACGTCGTCTTATCGACGTCCATACAGCGTCGCACGACGGGCCGCATGGTCGGCCGTCTTTTACACCCGTGGTAGAATGGTGCCGGTATTCGACCGTCCGCGCGGCGATAATAATATTTAATATAATTTAACCACGAATTCAACTTTGGACCCGACCAATTAAACAATAGAAATATTCCAACCGTACAAACCGATTTTATTATTCGATTTCTATTATGGCTCATATCGTTACGGTTTTGATTTTGGATTTTTAGAATTTCGATTTATTCAGTTTTAACTATTTCGGTTCAGTTGAAACCGAATAAAACGAACGCTCAACCCTAGATATAAGCCAATGTTTAAAAAATCGGACGGATGATTGAACCTTAAATCTTTGGTACAGATTTGATTGGGGTTCAATCGAGATTCAAACAGGCTTGGCTTGGTTCAAATATATAAGATATCAACTTTCACTTATTGGTTTGGTTTGGTTCTCAGTATTGATTGGTTTGATTTTACAACTATAAGGTCTCTTAAAACTATATCAAGGACCAAATGGTCCAAATCTCACTTGATAAACCTTTTTGAGTTTAAAAAAAAATCATAATCAGCCGGTTCAATTGTGTACATGTTTGGCATGTACATCGGTAAACCACGGTTTTGAAGAATATGCTAGTTCTTAAAAAAATAGAAAATTTACTGTACAATAAGAAAATTATTTAAAATGGTATAAAACGATAGAAGTTAGGAAAATTATGGGAAACGATACAATCCGACAAACGGTGTGTCGGAAATTGGGCACGCCCAATTTCCGACACACGGTCTGTCGGAAATTGGACAATGTCCAATTTCCAACATACCATTTGTCGAAAATTGGGAGGGATGTTGGGTTGGGTAGGGGGATGCTGGGTTGGTTGGGTGGTGGGTTGGTTATTGGTTTTTTTTTTTCTTTTGAGTTGGTTTGGTTTTTTTTTGTTTTGTTTTATGTTTTAGTTGAGTGTGATGTTGGTTTTATGTTTGAATTGGTTTGGTTTTTTTAGATTTGGTTTAATTTTTTGTTTGTTGGATTGAGGTTTTAACCAATTGTAATATTCTCCAACGTTACAATTACAACGGCTATATTAGACCACAATGCTATCTATAAGTATCAGAGCAGCAAGCAACATCTTCTCCCACAAAATTTTATTTCCTTCAAAATATCTCTCATTCAGTAAGAAGCTCTCTATTTCGTTGAAAATTGAAGCTCCTCTCGTCCTACCTCCATTTGAAAGTTCTTCTTGTTGTCAGCATTGATCAGAATCTAACAATACTATGCTCGCTTGGAGGTGTACTAAATGGGTTAGCGTATGAAGGATGTTTAACCCAAGTTCTTTTAGTTGATCGAAATATTTTGCTTCTTAGTTTACATAATCTAATTATTGATCAATATTCTATCGATTACGAATTTATATTAGTACATATTTTCGTATCTAATTGTATAAATGTAGATAGTGAAGAAGCATAAAAATTTATTCTTCAAGTGAATGCACAATCACCGTATATTAATATCTATGTCACTCCGCCCCATCAAGAAATAATAATGTAAGTAATATACCTTCTTGTAATGTAACTTTTAACGTTGGTCCTAGTTCTTCTCACCAAGTTATTCCATTTACTGAATAAGAACATATAGTAGATGATGGTAATAACGATGATGAAAATAGTGATGATCTAATTGAAAATTTAGATGATGAATTTGATGATTCTGTTGATAGCCTTAGCACTCCTGAATTATTTATTGGAAAACAATTTAAGAATCGTTCTAAATTTAGAAGTTCTATTAGTGATATAGCAATTAGACGTAATTTTACTTGTTCAGCTACTTTAAATAATGCTACTGAGATTATATATAAATGTAATAGTTCAAATTGTCATTGGAGGGTATACGCTAAAGCCATAGGTGGAGGCGAAAGATTTTCTATTGCTACGCTAGAAAATATTCATTCTTGTTTAGGTGGACTTACAACTGGTTGTCATCCATTAGCTACCACTGTATGGGTTAAAAATCAGATTATTGATAAAATTCGAGATAATCAGTCGTATAGTCCATCTCTTGTTGTAAAAGATATATTTAGGGAACATCGAATACATATTAAATACTGTAAGGCTTGAAAAACTAGAGAACTTGCTCTATCCGAAATAAATGGTAGTTATATTGATGCAAATAGTAGTCTCAAAGAATATGGTCTTAGAATTATTGAGACAAATCCAGCTAGCCAATGTTTTATGAAGATTACATAAAATAATAGGTTTGAAAGAATTTTTATTTGTTTCAAGGCATGCATTGATGGATTTCTAAGGGGATGTTTACCTGTGATTAGTATTGATGCTACTTTTCTTTCCTCTAAATATAGAGGTATTTTATTTATTGCTTGTGCTCATGATCCTAACTATCAACTATATCCAATTGCATATGTTGTTGCTTAGAGTGAAACCACTGATTCTTGGACTTGCTTTTTAAACGGTTTAAGAATATCTTTTGAAAGATTTTTTTGATGCCTGAAATACAATTTATTTTATATTGGATAAACAGACAGGATTGATAAATGTCATGCGTGCTATTTTTTCGGAATTGCCTCATTTTTTTTTGTATTCAACATTTTAAAGAAAATTTGAAATCGGTATGTAGATCAAAGCATTTTCAACGTAGCTTGGACTATCTTGCAAGATATTATAATGAAACATTTTTAACATAGCTTGGACTAGCTTGGACAAATCAACCAAGAGAATGAATAGGAAACGTCATGTGAAGTAATTATAATAGGAAACATCATACAAGTACAAAATATTCATCTATCTTTCTTGTCTGTCTAATTTTCAATAGTCTGGACGATCAACTTCTCTGAGATTAAGTCGGGCTCTCCTCCACATCGTATTCTCCTGGGACGCATCACCACCTTCGTCTTGCGTGGGTGCTGGTGCTGATGGAGTTGTTAGTATCTTTGTATAATAATTTTCATCCAAACCATAGCTTTGAAACCAGTCTGTCACTCCGGGCCACTGCGAAGTCTCCTGGCCAGCCCACTGCGATGAACCCTGGACAGCCCACTGGGAAGTCTAACACAGTTAAAATTTAATATACCTCTCCAGTAAATATCAGACTGCATATGTGTGACTCGTGTTGCTGCATAATCAATTCTGTAGTTGGCCCCCCTGGTATACGACCATCATTTTGACTAGCCATCTGTAAAAAGATGGTTGTCAAAACGCATATTTCAATAGTCATGAATATGATCTACATTAGGATCAAGATTAAGGTTTACATTAGGTTAGGGTTAAGATTATTACTATTATTTTGAATACGATTAGGATAATGGTTAATGGTAGGATTAATTTGGATTTATATTAGGGTAAGGGTTTGGATTAGGTTAGGATTTAGTTTACGAGTTAGGGTTAGGGGGTTAAGGTTATTAGTAAACTTTTTAATATAATTAGGAAACAGTTAAGAGTGGGATAGATTAGGGTTTGGGTTTTTATTAGGGTTAAGGTTTGGATTAGGTTAGGATTTAGTTTACGGGTTAGGGAGAGGGTTAGGGTTGGGGTCTAATTAGGTTCAAGTTAGGGTTAGGGTCTAGATTAGGTTCAAGATTAGTGTTATGATACAATTTTTTGGATTAGGAATGAGCATTAGTGTTCGTGTAATAAATAAAATTAAAAAATTAGTCTAACCATAAACACTTCACTCATTCTTTTTTTTCATAGAATATGAGTAATAAATATAATTAAAAAAAAATGAACTAACTATTTCTTCTGCTTGTTCTTGTTCTTCTCCTTCTTCTTCCTCCTCCTCCTTTTCTTCTTCTTCTCGGTTTGCTACTAACACATCACAGCAACTCCCCTCAAACCCCCCACCCTCCAACCCAACCACCAACTACCAACCACCAACTACCAACCACTCTTTACTCCCCCCAACCAACCCGAACCAACCCGACCCAACCTACCCTCCTGGACCGGCACAGATGGTCTGTCGGAATTTGGGGTGATGTCCAAATTCCGACAGACCGTCTGTCGGAATTTGGGGTGATGTCCAAATTTCGACATGACCGTTTGTCGGAATTTGGACATCACTCCAAATTTTGACAGACCATCTGTCGTATCATATCATTTTTACAAAAAAATTTAACTTCTATCGTTTCTACTAATTTGTATATATTTTCTTATCCTACAGTAAATTTTCTGTAAAAAAAACTAGTTAAAGTTCTAATCGACTAAATGTTTTTGGCAAAATCTAGACAAACTCGGTCCAACTGTTGGTCCGATCCAATTTTCTGACAACACTTGTGTAAGCAGAGAGGAGAGTGGACCCACAAGATATTTAGTTGCAGATGATAATATTTTAGAATAATATTTTGTTTATTTTTGGCAAGGCCAAAATGTCCAAGTCTGTAGTTGATATGAGTGTTGGAGTGGGTGGGGTTCCCAACCTATGTGGAGAAGATCCCGGAGTGCGACGAGCGCCGTCCGATGTCGGAGAAGCTCGGGAGTAGTTGTTACTGCTGCTGCTGCCCCAAAGGGGGTTCTGGACCAAGTCTGCCGAGTTCGGGCCGAACTCGGTCCCAGGCCGAGTTCTGGCCGAACTCGGTCTGGCCGTTCCAGGGTTTGGCCATCCAGTGCTGGTTGCCCCACACAGAGTTCTGGCCGAACTCTGTGTGTCGGGGGGCTGAAGCGGATTTCAGGATGAGTTTTCATCATTGGATCTAATCCAACGGTCCAGGTTGGTTGCGGGATTAGGGAGATATATTGAGTTTTCTCAACCCTAATTCATAATCGTATTATCGCATTGGACAACACAAGTTTGAGAGAGAAGGAGGCAAGAGTGCCATTACAACTTCGGAGAAGAAGACGGAGGATTGAAGGTCGTTTTCGAAGGAGATCGTGTTCGGGTAATCTCTACTCGTCGTTCTCGCCCTTCGTAGCCTTGTAATCATTGTTCTTATCTCTGAGTGTTGTGGGGATCCGATTTGGATCGAGAGGAGTTTGTAGAGGGTGTAATTCTTCTATTCCATTAGTGGAGGCTTCTCAGGGTTGGACTCCGATCGTCCCGTGGTTTTTCCCGCAAGGGTTTCCACGTCAAAAATTCTCTGTGTCTGCGTGGTTGTTTTTGTGTGCTTGTTTTTGGGTTCGTGCGTTGTTTGCTCGGTCCTCTCGCAGGTACTCTCCGGTTTGGGGAAAGGTTTTCGCGCTTCTTTCCCAACAGAGTGGTATCAGAGCATAGGTTTTGTTCTGGCTGATACCAACAGAGTGGTATCAGAGCTTTGGGTTCAAAGGGTGTCAGGAGTTGACAGAGGAACCAGAGAGGAGAGATGGACGCGAAGTCGGTGCGCATGGTGAACCTCAATGGCACAAACTATCATTATTGGCGGAGCAAGATGAAGGATTTGCTATTTGTCAAGAAGCTGCATCTACATGTGTTTGCAACCGAGAGGCCCAGTGATAAATCCGAGGAGGACTGAAAGTTCGAGCACATACAGGTGTGTGGGTACATACGGCAGTTTGTTGATGAGAACGTGTACAATCACGTTGCCAATATTGAGCACGCGAAGATGTTGTGGGATAAGCTGGAATCCTTGTATGCGAAGAAGACCGGGGTAAACAAGTTGTTCCTGATCCGAACGATGATGGGTCTGCGGTACGAGGATGGGGCGTCTATTTCGGATCACTTGAGTGAGTTCCAGGGCGTGGTTGACCAGCTATCCTCTATGGGAGTCAAGTTCGACGACGAAGTTCAGGGACTGTGGCTACTGTGTACATTGCCAGACTCGTGGGAGACCGTACGAGTATCTATGATCGCTTCTGCTCCAGAGGGCGTGGTCAGTCTGGAGTTTGCCAAGAGCGGGGTGTTGAATGAAGAGATGCGGAGACGTTCTCAGGGCACTTCATCCACATCCCACCACTCAGAGGCACTTATTTCAGAGAGCCGCGGAAGGGGCAAAAGCAGGGGTCCAGGTGGTGGCAGAGACAAGAGCAGGGGGAAGTCCAAAGGTCGGTACGAGGACTCAGAGTGTTATCATTGCGGTAAGAAGGGCCATATCAAGCGGAATTGTTTCGCTTGGAAGAGAGAGAAGAAGGGCGACAAGGGGAAGCAAGAAGAGAACACTACAGCGGCGGCCTCGATGCATGGAGGCGATGTGATCGTCGTAGGTGATGAGGTCATTACTAACCTCGCCTGCGATGACAATTCTTGGCTGGTGGACTCAGGGGCTTCAGCACATGTATCTTACAATAGGGCACTGTTTGCCACTTACACGACAGGCGACTGTGGCGTGTTGAAGATGGGCAACGGAGATGTGTCGAAGGCGGTTGCCGTTGGAGATATGCATTTGAGAACGAAGACGGGTGCGGTTCTTGTTCTCAAGGATGTTCGTCATGTCCCTGATATCCGTTTCAACCTGGTGTCGGTTGGAAGGTTGGATGACGAGGGATTCTTCAGTCTCTTCGGGAACAGTCAGTGGAAGCTTTCCAGAGGTTCGATGGTGATTGCCAGAGGAAGCAAGAAGTCCGGTCTCTACTATATGGAGGGGAGCGCAGAGGGGGCACAGGAGGTGAACGCAGTCAGTGACGCGTCTACCGAGTTGTGGCACAGGCGGCTCGGCCATATCAGCGAGAAGGGGATGAGCTACTTGGTGAACAGGAAAGTGATTCCGGGGCTCAAGTCTACAAAGTTGGAGAAATGCACGCATTGTTTGGCTGGGAAGCAAAATAGGGTGTCTTTCCAGAGTCACCCAAGTTCGAGGAAGCCGGCGTTGCTCGAGTTGATTCACTCGGATGTCTGCGGTCCTATGAAGGTAAAATCTCTTGGTGGTGCTTCTTACTTTGTGACTTTTATTGATAACTGTTCCAGGAAGGTTTGGGTCTATGCCTTAAAGACCAAGGATCAGGTGCTGCCTACTTTCAAGGAGTTTCAGGCCTCCGTTGAAAGGGAGACGGGCAAGAAGTTGTTGTGTGTTCGGTCCGACAATGGCGGCGAATACATCGGTCCCTTTGATGCGTATTGCAGAGAGCAAGGAATACGACACCAGAAGACTCCGCCAAAGACACCTCAGCTCAATGGTGTAGCGGAGCGCATGAACAGGACACTGATGGAGAGGGTGCGGTGTTTGCTGTCAGAAGCAAACTTGCCGGGCAGTTATTGGGGTGAGGCTCTTCTCACAGCTGCTTATATTATTAATTTGTCTCCTAGTGCTCCTTTGCAGGGTGATGTGCCTGACAAAGTATGGTACGACAAGGAGCCGTCATACAGTCACCTGCGGGCGTTTGGTTGTAAGGCCTTCGTGCATGTACCGAAGGACGAGAGGACCAAACTTGAGCCGAAGACGAGGCGATGCGTCTTTGTCGGCTACGGTCGGGATGAGTTTGGCTACAGACTCTACGACCCAGTGGAAGGAAAGCTCTACAGAAGCAGGGACGTGGTGTTCGTCGAGGATCAGACCATGACCAACACTCAGGATTCCGAGACGCCTTCTGAGGCTGAGGAATTGCCTGAGTTAGAGTCATTTCGCTTCGAGCAGTTTCCAGAGGACATCGCAGAGGATCCAGTTATGGGGGAGCCGGTACATGGAGTTGCTCCCAACCTTGATCATCAGCCTGCTGATGGTGGTCAGGGTGTCCCTCAGGAGGATGAGCATGCCGAGGAGGCAGTTCCTGAAGGGGAGGAGGCTGTCGGTATACAGCCAGCACCAGTGGCTCCACTGAGAAGGAGCAACAGGGATCGTCGACCATCTACGAGATACTCGCCGGATGAGTATGTGCTATTGACTGACGGAGGAGAGCCCGAAAGTTTCGCAGAGGCTATGGAAGACGAACACAGGCAGGAGTGGATGGTAGCTATGCAGGAGGAGATGAGTTCCTTGCACACCAATTCTACTTATGATCTGGTGCGGTTGCCAAAGGGCAAGAAGGCTTTGAAGAATCGATGGGTGTTCAGAGTGAAGCAGACGGATGATGCTACTCGCCCTCGATACAAAGCGAGGCTGGTAGTCAAGGGCTACGGTCAGCGAAAAGGCGTGGATTATGATGAAATCTTTTCGCCTGTCGTCAAGCATTCGTCTATTCGGGTGGTGCTAGCATTAGCAGCCAGTTTCGACTTGGAGGTCGAGCAGATGGACGTGAAGACGGCGTTTCTCCACGGTGATCTTGAGGAGGAGTTGTACATGGAGCAGCCGGAGGGATTCTGTGAGAAGGGCAAGTCACATTTGGTCTGCCGGTTGAGGAAGAGCTTGTATGGTCTGAAGCAGGCTCCGAGGCAGTGGTACAGAAAGTTCGAGTCGTTTATGGGGGAGCATGGTTATGCACGGACGACGTCGGACCATTGTACATTTGTGAGGTATTTTGCCGATGATGATTTTATCATCTTATTGCTCTATGTTGATGATATGCTATTAGTGGGTCGGAATGCCACTAGGATAGCGGAGTTGAAGCGCCAACTGGGCGCGGCCTTCTCTATGAAGGATTTGGGCGCAGCGAAGACTATTCTTGGGATGGAGATCAGCCGAGAGAGAGAGTCCAAGTTGCTACACTTATCCCAAAAGAAGTACATTCACCGGGTACTTTAGCGTTTCGGGATGGACGGGTCGAAGAAAGTGAGTTACCCCCTCGCGGCTCACTTTAAGCTCACTGAGGAACAGTGTCCATCTACCGAGGACGAAAAGGAAGATATGGAGCGGGTTCCATATGCTTCAGCTGTGGGAAGCCTGATGTATGCTATGGTGTGTACGAGGCCAGATATTGCTCATGCTGTTGGTACGGTTAGCAGATATCTTTCGAATCCTGGAAGGGTACACTGGAGTGCGGTCAAGTGGATTCTACGATATCTTCAGGGCACTGCTGGTTGGAGACTTTCCTTTGGTGGTGACGAGCCGAAGCTGGTTGGGTATACCGACGCTGATATGGCTGGAGATGTAGACACGAGACGATCAACTTCAGGCTACGTGATGATGTTTGCGGGAGGAGCAGTGTCGTGGCAGTCGCGATTGCAGAAGTGTGTTGCCTTGTCGACGACGGAGGCGGAATACATTGCGGCGACGGAGGCTTGCAAGGAGCTGTTGTGGATGAAGAAGCTGTTGCAGAAAATGGGACTGAAGCAAGAGCAGTATACTTTGCTTTGCGACAGTCAGAGTGCTATCCATCTTGTGAAGAATCAGACGTTTCATAGCCGGTCCAAGCACATCGAGACTCGGTATCATTGGATACGGGATGTGGTTGAGAAGAAGGACGCGGAGCTTGAGAAGGTGCATACAGATGACAACGGAGCTGATATGTTCACGAAAATTCTACCAAGGGGGAAGTTTGAGTACTGCAGGCAGATCGTCGGGATGACGACGTCCTCCCCATAGTTGTGAAGGGAGAGATTTGTTGGAGTGGGTGGGGTTCCCAACCTATGTGGAGAAGATTCCGGAGTGCGACGAGCGCCGTCCGATGTCGGAGAAGCTCGGGAGTAGTTGTTACTGCTGCTGCTGCCCCAAAGGGGGTTCTGGACCAAGTCTGCCGAGTTCGGGCCGAACTCGGTCCCAGGCCGAGTTCTGGCCGAACTCGGTCTGGCCGTTCCAGGGTTTGGCCATCCAGTGCTGGTTGCCCCACACAGAGTTCTGGCCGAACTCTGTGTGTCGGGGGGCTGAAACGGATTTCAGGATGAGTTTTCATCATTGGATCTAATCCAACGGTCCAGGTTGGTTGCGGGATTAGGAAGATATATTGAGTTTTCTCAACCCTAATTCATAATCGTATTATCGCATTGGACAACACAAGTTTGAGAGAGAAGGAGGCAAGAGTGCCATTACAACTTCGGAGAAGAAGACGGAGGATTGAAGGTCGTTTTCGAAGGAGATCGTGTTCGGGTAATCTCTACTCGTCGTTCTCGCCCTTCGTAGCCTTGTAATCATTGTTCTTATCTCTGAGTGTTGTGGTGATCCGATTTAGATCGAGAGGAGTTTGTAGAGGGTGTAATTCTTCTATTCCATTAGTGGAGGCTTCTCAGGGTTGGACTCCGATCGTCCCGTGGTTTTTCCCGCAAGGGTTTCCACGTCAAAAATTCTCTGTGTCTGCGTGGTTGTTTTTGTGTGCTTGTTTTTGGGTTCGTGCGTTGTTTGCTCGGTCCTCTCGCAGGTACTCTCCGGTTTGGGAAAAGATTTCCGCGCTTCTTTCCCAACAGAGTGGTATCAAAGCCAGATTTTGTTCTGGCTGATACCAACAATGAGTAGGGTTGCAATTGAGCTGAACAAGTCTAAGTTTGCCGTTCAAACTTGTGCCATTTGTGGCCTAGACGAGGATGTAGTATATGCTTCTAGAGAGCAGATGACAAAATCTGTATATCAAATATTTTTCTTCTTCAATAAATATATGAATTCTATTATTTATTTTAAAAAGCAATACCTACAAACAGTGTCATTCATATTTTTATAGAAAAATAATATATAAGTTTTGAAAAACAACAAATTTGCTCCCGTGCTTCGAGTTTTTTTTTTTTTTTTTGGATTCATGCACCAAGCATTAATGACTTCGCAGCTAAAGCATTATAAGTATAAAATATTAAATTGGTCAATAATATAAAAGAGAAGACGGTTTTTTTTAATACTAATATACAATATGTACAGATGAACCAATGTCAAATCAATTGATTGGGCGTGTCATTTCATTCAAGAATTGTGAACGATTCATTGAATTTAATATTTAATGATTGTGAAGGAAGATGCCTAAAAGCTACAAATAAGAGTCGAGAAGTAAGTTTTCACTACATACATATCATAGAGAACATATTAGGTGAAAGAAGAGAAAAAGATAGTCCAAGTCTAACTCGGTGAAACCACAAGTGCTTAGACAAGTTCAGCAATTGGTCAAATATAAGATATCCATCACCAACTTGGGTGCTGCAAAATCCATTTGGGTGGTTATAGAGCTTGTTTGGGTACTTGTGTTCTGATGTGCTAGAACCTTTATACAAAAGAAGGTACGTGTGAGTCTACATTAATCTTCATTAAATTTTGTTTTCTATTTTTTTTTTTTACTTCATATTTGTCCATTTTATTTTATTTTGCAATAACAATTCACAGCCAATTTTATTATGCATTAACAGTCAATTATATATATATATATATATATATATATATATATATATATATATATATATATATATATATATATATTCCAATAGTATAAAAAATCCATTATATTATGGGTAGTTAGGTACTTACAAGATCTGTCTTTTGGTATTCCAATAGGTAAAGACAAAGTTAATTAAGAGCCAATTAAAATACGTACAATGCACATGCGCATATATATATATATATATATATATATATATATATATATATATATATATATATATATATATATATATAAAAGTTTTCTTGATTCAGTGGTCAACTGGTAAAGACAAAGTCCATTTTGACTGGTTGTTCAATACTATGGAGAAACAGATTATTCTTTTCCAATTCCAATGGAAGTTTATATATATATATATATATATATATATATATATATATATATAAGTTTTCTGGATTCAGTGGTCAACAGGTAAAGACAAAGTCCATTTTGACTGGTTGTTCAATACTATGGAGAAACAGATTATTCCTTTCCAATTCCAATGGGAGTTTATATATATATATATATATATATATATATATATATATATATATATATATATATATATATATATATATATATATATATATATATATGAGGAGGGATCCACATCCCTTTACTTTTGCATCCCCGGAATAGCAACCGTTGGATCTTGTTTAAGTTATCTAATCTTAACCATTGATTTGAACTATTCAAATCAACAGTTAAGATTAGATGACTTAAACACGATCCAACGGTTGTGAACATGGGGAGGGGATGGAGAGAGGATGCAAAATTGAGGGGATGTGGAACCCTCCTCTCTCTCTCTCTCTCTCTCTCTCTCTCTCTCTCTCTCTCTCTCTCTCTCTATATATATATATATATATATATATATATATATATATATATATATATTATCTCTCTCTCTATATATATATATATATTTTATCTCTCTCTCTCTCTCTCCCTCTCTCTCTCTCTCTCTCTCTCTCTCTCTATATATATATATATATATATATATATATATATATATATATATATAGAGAGAGAGAGAGAGAGAGAGAGAGGGCAAATGACCTCTAGCCTAGTGGTTAAGAGAGATGCATGTGGCTGCTAGGATCCCAATCTCAAGGCTTGGATCCTATGAAGAAGAGAAGAAGCAGCCAATGCCAGTCTACTGCCAAAGAGAAGAAGCAGCCAATGTCAGTCTACAAGCACCTGTGTAGCAACAAATTGTATTAGGCTCAAACATGTAAATGAAGAGTTAGTTAGTTGTCATCATAGTCACACATCAGCATGTGTGACTCAGCTACTAACTGATTAGTTGTCATCCCAGTCACCTGCTGACTCAGACAACTAATAACTGTAACTGTATAAATACTGAAACCTTAGCCAAGAATGGCAGACAATTGTAACCACTTTTCTCAGTAATCAAATTAGCTGCATTAGCTTTCTTGATCGTCTTCTTCTTCTTTCTCTTGCTTAACTTTACTGCTCAGATTGTCACCATTAATGGTGACAAGTATGGAAAACCCTAATCGAGGGACTTCAGGATCCAGTGTCCAAGGGAGAGGGGTGCAGCAATTGGTATCAGAGCCGGTCGAACCGGCACGAGCTGCCATGGGAAGCGGACCAAGCAGCCATGGCTCGACGCAAGGGCCACCAGAGAATCAGCACAATCTCGAAGGAGAGAGGCGTCTCCTAGCCATGGAAGGTACTATTCGAACCTTGAATGATAAAATGGAGAAATTCATGGAAGAATTGTGTAGATCAAGAAGAGGGTTTGAAATTCCCCAAGGTCCTCCACAGATGGCGGAAATACCTAATATTCTGCACGTGCCGTTGGGACCCCCACCTTCTTTGTATCCGACACTTCCTTCTTGGTTTCCTCCACACATGCCATCAATTGACACCAATGCTTCAGGATCAATGAATTCTTTTAGCAATGCAACACCAGGAGTTATGGGGATGAGCCCCTGTTTCATTCACCTGGAAATTTCACCACACCCAATGCTGGTTTCATGAGTGCACCAATAGGGGGAATGCACAACAGTGCTTATGGACACGGCCACACTGGCCAAGGAGGAGGAGGAACCTATGTCCACCCCCCTGGTCATACTAACCCTAATCATGGAGGGGGACTGCGTAGTAACCATACTAACCCTAACCATGGAGGGGGACTGCGCAGTAACCATAACAATGGGCAATTGGGAAATTCCCCTACTCTGAGATTGAAACTGCCAGATTTTAACGGTGAAATGGATGTTGAAGAATGGTTAATGAGAGTGGACAATTACTTTACTTACTATGGTGTCCCAGAATGGGACAGATTGACATCCTGTTCTGTTCAATTGAAGGGGGTAGCTGCTTACTGGTTCAACTGGATAAGAAAGGTTAGGGGAGAAGCCCTGACTTGGAGTGAATTTTGCAAAGCAATCAGGAACCAGTTTGGACCTTCTCAATTTACAGATTATATGATAGATCTCAAACAACTCAAACAGGAATCTACAGTCCAGGAGTATGACCTCAGATTTCAGAAAATGTCTAATAGAATTCAAGGAGAGTCTGAACAATCTTTGATCAGTCTTTACTTGGGTGGGTTGAAGGATGAATTGAGATATGAAGTACAGATATCAAGACCTACCAATCTGTTAGAGACTATGGAGTTGGCCAAGCTTCATGAGGCCAAGTGGTGTGCCTTGAAGAAATATCCCAAAAACTACAGCTACCAGAGTAAGACAAGTTCTTCTGCAGGGGGAACAACCCCAAATTCCTTTGATCAAACAAAGAAGAACTTCTATTCCCACACTGGGAGTCAACAGAGCTTGAATGGAGGAGCAACAGCTACTGTGTCACCAAATGAGCTGCTAAGGAGGAAAAATTTAGGCTTGTGTTTTCTCTGTGATGAAAAATGGGTTAGGGGGCACAAGTGCAAGGACAAAAAAATATATATGTTGATAGCAGATGAAGAGGAACAATACTTGAACTCTCAAGAGGAGCCAAATGAACCAGTAGAAGGGGGAGAGAGTGCATTTGCCATCTCCCTACAAGCTCTTTCAGGAACTTTGCATCAATCAACTATGAGGCTAAGAGGGACTCTGCAAAACAAGCCAGTAACCATACTGGTAGACTCTGGGTCTACCCACAGTTTCATTGATACAAAATTTGGGGAAAGATTGAACCTACCTCTCTGCAGTAACAAACCCTTTGAAGTTTTAGTAGCAAATGGGGAAAAATTAAAAAGCCAAGGACTGCACAATGGGGTGGTGATCGAGTGTCAGGGCAAGAAGATAGTGGCTGATCTATTACAATTGCCTATCTCAGGGTGTCAAATAGTCTTGGGAGCAAACTGGTTAAGTACATTGGGAGACATTATATGGAATTTCCAGGAGCTAACTATGCAGTTCCAGAAACAGGGAGAAATCCAACAGTTCAAAGGCATTAGAAGCAATGGTAATCAACTCCTAGAACCTGCAGCCAAAGATTTGAGGAGCAGTCCACAGGTCTTCATCATACAGCTGTGTTCTCAAGAACTGATCCCAGAAAATCTGCAGGAAACAAGCTCAGAGAAGAGTCCAGAAGTGAATGACCTGTTAGGACAGTATAAAGAACTGTTTGAGGAGCCTACTGGCCTACCCCCTGGCAGGAGTTATGACCATCAAATCCCATTAATTCTTGGAGCTTCACCTGTGTGCAGCAAGCCCTATAGGCATCCTTACCTACACAAAAATGAAATTGAAAAACAGGTCAGAGAAATGTTGATATCTGGAATTATTAGACACAGTAACAGCTGCTATTCTTCTCCAGTGATCTTGGTGAAGAAGGGAGATGGGAGTTGGAGGATGTGCATTGATTACAGATCATTGAACCAAAACACTGTTAAAGATAAGTTTCCTATACCTTTCATTGATGAACTTTTTGATGAATTGTATGGTTCAACAATCTTCACAAAGCTGGACCTAAGGTCTGGGTACCACCAAGTTAGAATGAAGGAGGAGGATGTGTTTAAAACTGCTTTTAGAACACATGAAGGTCACTATGAATTCTTGGTAATGCCTTTTGGTCTTACCAATGCACCCTCCACATTTCAAGCTATGATGAATGAGGTATTTAGGCCATATTTGAGACAGTTTGTACTTGTATTTTTTGATGATATACTAATATACAGCAGGAATGAGGAAGAACACTACTCTAATTTGCAAGCTGTGTTCGAAAAGCTGAAGGAAAATCACCTCAAAATCAAAAGAAGCAAGTGCTCATTTATGCAGAAATAGGTAGGCTACCTGGGTCATGTCATTTCTGGAAGAGGTATAGAAGTGGATAATGAAAAGATCAAGGCAGTCATTCAATGGCCTCCCCCTCACACTGTCAAAGAACTGAGGGGATTCTTAGGTCTGACAGGTTACTACAGAAGATTTATCAATGGGTATGGAAGCATAGCTGCTCCTCTCACCAATTTACTTAAGAAGGACTCATTTCAGTGGAGTACACAAGCTCAGGATGCCTTTGAAAAGCTGAAACTGGTGTTAACCCAACCCCCAGTTTTGAGAATGCCAAACTTTGAAATTGAGTTTGTGCTGGAGTGTGATGCATCTGGTAATGGAATTGGGGCAGTACTAATGCAAGAGGGAAGACCCATTGCATTTCTCAGTCAAGAATTGAAAGGGAGATCCAAAATTCTTTCTACATATGAAAAAGAAATGTTAGCCATATTATTAGCAGTTAAAAAATGGAATCAGTATCTATGGGGAAGGAGATTCCTGATAAGAACTGATCACAAATCTTTGAAATTCATGTTAGAACAAAGGGTTTATACAGAAGCTCAATATAAGTGGCTAATGAAGTTGCATGGTTACCAATATAGGGTGGAGTACAAGAAGGGGCAGGACAATACTGCAGCAGATAGCCTTTCCAGAATGCACAATTCAGCCATCACCATGGTTACTGCAGACTGGATAATTCAATTCAAAGAGCAAATGGCAAATTCTCAGTATTATCAAGCTCAGTTGAACAAATGGGAGAAAGGGGAGTTAAATCCTGACAAGTACACATTGAGCAATGGGCTACTATACTACAAGAACAGACTATTAGTGGACCCTCAGTCAGAGTTTGCTACCACTATGCTCAGAGAACATCATGACTTATTGACTGCGGGGCATTCTGGAACCTTAAAAACACTTCAGAGGTTGAGAAGCGTATGTTACTGGAAGGGCATGAAGAAGGATGTCAAGGAATATGTCAAGGCTTGTGAGGTTTGCCAAAGAAATAAATCTGAAAACTCATCTCCTGCTGGTTTATTACAACCACTGCCTGTACCTGAGAGAATCTGGGAGGATATCTCCATGGATTTTATAGAGGGCTTACCTATGAGCAATCATAAATCTACTATATTAGTTGTGGTGGATAGATTAACAAAATACTTGCATTTGTTTGCATTGAACCATCCTTTCACTGCATCAATGGTGGCTCAGGTCTTTGTAGAAGGAGTTTTTAAGCTACATGGGATGCCCAAATCAATAGTCAGTGATAGGGACCCTCTCTTCACAAGTAACTTTTGGAGAGAACTGTTCAAACTGCAAGGAACCCAACTGCATTACTCCACTGCCTATCACCCTCAATCTGATGGCCAAACAGAGGTGTCAAACAAATGTGTTGAAGCCTATTTGAGATGTTTTTGTAGTCACAAGCCTCGAGAGTGGAGTAAGCTACTGCCATGGGCTGAATATTGGTTTAACACCAATTGGCACACTGCTACTAAAACCACTCCCTTTGAAGCTGTGTATGGGAGAGCTCCTCCAAGTCTTTTGACTTATCTGCCTGGTCAAGTCCAGGACAGGGAAGTTGCTGCAACACTAGCTAATAGGGACACTGCCCTACAGCTACTCAAGGACAACTTAGTGATGGCCAAGGACAGGATGAAGAAGTTTGAAGATCTGCACAGAACTGAGAGGTCTTTTGAAGTAGGGGACTTAGTATTCCTTAAACTTCAGCCCTACAGACAAGTCTCAGTAGCCCATAGAAGACCTCAAAAACTCTCTCCCAAATACTATGGTCCTTACCAAGTGCTAGAGAAGATTGGTCTTGTAGCTTACAAATTGGATCTTCCTCAAGAGTCACAGATACATCCTGTATTCCATGTGTCTCAACTTAAAAAGCATGTGAAAAGGAGAGTGCTTGTGCAAACTGGCCTCCCCAGCACCTTGACAGAAGCAATTTTGGAGCCAGACTGGGTGCTGGACAGGAGAATGGTAAAGAGGGGAAACAGAGCAGCAGTGGATCTCTTAGTGCAATGGAAAGATGGGGATACACCAACATGGATGTCCTATGCAGAGTTTATTCGAACATTCCCTCACTTTGACCTTGAGGCAAGGTCAAATTAGGGTGGGAGGTATTGCTAGGATCCCAATCTCAAGGCTTGGATCCTATGAAGAAGAGAAGAAGCAGCCAATGCCAGTCTACTGCCAAAGAGAAGAAGCAGCCAATGTCAGTCTACAAGCACCTGTGTAGCAACAAATTGTATTAGGCTCAAACATGTAAATGAAGAGTTAGTTAGTTGTCATCATAGTCACACATCAGCATGTGTGACTCAGCTACTAACTGATTAGTTGTCATCCCAGTCACCTGCTGACTCAGACAACTAATAACTGTAAGGCCTCGTTTGGTTCGCGGAATGGAAGGGAAAGGAAATCAATTCCTTGTCATTTCCTTTCCTTTGGGAAACTTTAATTCCTATTGATTTTTCTTTCCGATGTTTGGCAATGCCAAGGAATTTGGAAAGGAAAGTGAATACTTCAATGTGGGAAAGTGATTCCTTCCTTGGATGGATGGAATCACTTTCCCCCCTAATTTCCCTTCCATTGGGAATCACTTTCCTTTCCTCCTCAATTCCTTGGGCACCCAAACATAGGAAAGTAATCACTTTCCTTTCCCAACCGGGAGATTCCGCGAACCAAACGAGGCCTAACTGTATAAATACTGAAACCTTAGCCAAGAATGGCAGGCAATTGTAACCACTTTTCTCAGTAATCAAATTAGCTGCATTAGCTTTCTTGATCGTCTTCTTCTTCTTTCTCTTGCTTAACTTTACTGCTCAGATTGTCACCATTAATGGTGACAAGTATGGAAAACCCTAATCGAGGGACTTCAGGATCCAGTGTCCAAGGGAGAGGGGTGCAGCAGTGGCCCAAGTGGTCAGGAGTTGGAGCCCCAGTGGAGACGAGTTCGCCACAGTTATTATATATATATATAGAGATAGAGAGAGAGAGAGAGAGAGAGAGAGAGAGAATATTTTGGAGATAAAATTCGGTCGTTTAAGGATTTACTAATGGCTACTATTTCGACGTAATAGGATAATTTAAAATTTTACAAATGGATATTTCAGAGATAAAATTGGATAGTTTAAGAATTTAATCAAACTATATCCAATGCTACTATTTTGGGGACATATCAACTTTACCAATTGCTACTATTTTAGTGACGTAATTTGATAGTTAAAAGATTTAAATTGTAGGGTAAAAAAATCAAATTGCTATTTTAGGGACGTGAACTTTATCAAGTTGAACTCTTTCAACTTCAAGTTAATTTAAGAATTTGTTAAAAGTAGCATGAAAATGACGTAGGCAATGGACTTACAAGAGAAGTTGAGTTTGAATATTTGGTAATGAATGTGACGTTTTTACATATCTCTACTATTATAATGCAGGTTGAAAACGACTCAAGAGTGATCTATCGAAGTAGTTTGTATATCACGTACTAATTAATAAAAAAATATTTAACTACCACCAATACGTGTCTATGTATATTCTCACATAAAATAATTTAATATTCTTATGACTAACAGTAAAATTAACTTAAATTACTTACAACTATTTAGACATATATTCAAAATCATATTAAAACACAAACGCACACATAAATATAACAAATTTAAATTAAGATATATTTAAACTAATTATATGTTATTATCTAAATATATATATATTCAAAATTTTAATTTAATTTTTCTAACAAATTTTTTATGCATGTATATTGCACGTGCATCGTTATAAGTAATGATATAAGAGAGGCAATTTACCATGTTATTGGAAGGATGACCGAATTTGGTCAAAACATATCATGAAATAAGACGGTCACTTTTATCATGTGGTGAAGGCTTTTATTGTGCATCGAATAGGTCTATGGTTCATTCATGCACTTGTTTGTTTGGTTTTTTTTTTTCCATTATTAAATCAATCTTATTTTCTTAGTTTATTTAAATTTTCTTATGTGCTCAAAAAAGAAAAGTTATGATTGTTGTTCATAATTTTATTTCGGCCCCATTTGAGTCATTTTTGGATCCGTCCTTTATGTGAATAATGTGCAACTATGATGCAAAAATAAATAGGGGACACTAGGATAAAGTTTATTCTCCAATTTTACAACTGTGTTACACCATTGTGCAATCTAATAATACTAGAATTTGCTAGTGCCAAAGTATGATCAAAAGATTGAGAGATTATGTGTGGGAGTAGAGATTCACGAAGACAACAAGTCCACTTTCTACTTGATCCTAACTCCAACGAACAGTTTACGAGACATGTTATAAACTGACTTTAAAGAAAATGAAAATGCAACACTAAACTAAAAAGTTGTAAAATAGAACAAATGCAAGAAGAAAATTACAAGTTATAACGTCTTGTTAGGGTGATAAAATCACCGTTGTTCAAAGCAAGATTCATCATATATGACAATTTGTCTCCAGGAATCAACAACTTCAAGAATGAACTTCTGAAACACTCTAACTCACCTTCGGAAGACTTAGAAAGCTTGAACATTGGAAGAGGTGCTCTCGCGTACGCATAGAGGTCTATGCGCGCATAGGACGGGCTCTGACTGCTGGTGGTTCTCTCATCTCTCATGTTTTTCCAACTTTGTCAAATAGAGGAGGTGAAGTTGTATATATAGAGTAAATCGGCACATATGAACGCATACGAGCTTCTCGACAAAATTTCAGAAATTTAAAGTCCTATGTGTCGACACCTTGCAGCGCGTCGTATGCTGACAGCGCTGCCTGTGCTGTACGCCGTAAGTCGCAACGGTCGACAAAACTTACAGCGTCGAAAATTACTGCGAGCATGCACACAACGCAGAATTCCCTACCTCATACACGTCTTCGCATATACGCACGACACATACACGCCTCGCCCCATAGCGTCTCAACGCATAATGCCAAGCTCCACTTTACGCTCTTCATCTGAGTCCATGTCGCACGGGACTTAGCTTTAAAGATTTTCAAAGTCCAAGTTGTACGGGACTTAGCTTTAAAGATCTTCAAAGTGAGTGACCAAAACAAATATTGTTATTTTGAACTTTAAAACTTAATTCATCTAGAAAATTTAACCAACACATGACATCACATTCCATGTACACGTGTCAATATAAAGTATAGCTATATATTGGAATATACACATTTGTGATTTTTCGATATGAGACTAAAATTTCTAAAACCAAGTTAGAAAATCACAACAGGATGCCATAAGGGTGTTAACAAGCCATGTTCTACAAACAAAATTCTTCTAATTCATACCAAGCGATTCCATAAAATATAAAAGGATTCCACATACAACATTTATAATTCAAAAAAGTATTTCACTGTGAAACATTTGCAATTCTAAATTAACCATTTCTCTAATTTAGTTGAGCCTTGACTCCAGCAAGGCCTTTATTGGCTGGTGCTGCTTATTGCCGCCTTCATTGTCGTTGTTGCAGTCGCGCTCAGCAATGGCATTAAGGCCGTCGGATCTGTTGGTATTGCCGTCGTACCACGTGAAGATGACTCGGTTTGCGAATTGGATGATTGGACCGGGATGGTAGAACCATTCGATATTTAAATCAAGGGATATTTAGGGCCTGGTTAGTTGTGTGTTTAAACTCAGTTTTCTGAGTTTAAATGGCAATGAAGACAAAAAAATATGTTTGGTTACGTACACTCTAAAAATAGCTTTCAAAAAAAAAAAAAAATTCAAACTAAACGTTTAAAACCTGTTTTAGGAAAGCAACTGAAATCCGTTTTCTCAAACAAAATTTTCAAAGTTTCCAGCGGACCCCACCCCCCAACCCTCCCCCCACTACGATTTTTTCCTCTTTCTTTTTCTAAAATTTTCCCAGGCCCCCTCCTTCAGAGAAATTTTTCTCAAAGCCATGACATCGACGGAGGAGGAGCTCGACTGCCTCGAGCTCAGGTGCTGTGGAAGCTGCGTAGGCGACGGAGGAGCTCGGGCGTAGTGGCGACGGAGGAGCTCGGGTCGTCTTCGTCAACCTAGGGCTACGGTTAGGATTACGGTTAGGGTCGACGGAGGAGGAGCTCGACCGTCGGATCGGCTTCGACGCCGGCAACAGCCTCCTCCTCCCTCCCTGTCCCATCTGCTCCGCCCCTCACTTTCCCCCCTGTCCGACGGAGGAGGAGCTTCGACGCCGGCGATAGCCTCCTCCTCCCCCCTGTCCCATCTGCTTCGACGCCGGCGACAGCCTCCTCCCCCTCCGACGTCGGCGATGGGGGCGAAGTTCCTCCTCCTCCGGCTGCGGCGACTGCTCCTCGCGCTCGGCTCCGGAGGTGGCGGCGAATGAAAAAAAAATTACTTTATAATTTTTTTACCAAACAGAATTTTTATTTTTTCTTTCAAAAAACCATTTTCTAAATGAAACTAGCTAAACACAAACTCAGAATCTCTATACTCAGAAAACGGTTTTATAACTTACTTTCAAAAAACTGTTTTCAGAAGAGAAAAAAAAATTCAGAAAACATATCCAAACGGACCCTAAGACTTTGGGTCTCAAATAAATTTTAAAATTAGTGTTTGGGTCTCTATATTATACGTACTTATAGTGTTTGGGTCTCAAAAGTATCACTATGTCTCAAAAGTGTCATAAAAATGTAGTAAAAGCGTCACTAATTATTTTTTGTAACACTTTTGAGATCCAAATACTAATTATGTATAGTATAGAAACCCAAACACTAATTTCGAAACTTATTTGAGACCCAAAGTCTAAATATCCCTTAAATCAAATTTGAGACAGTTTTTAATTTTGGATGGTCACTCGCTGATCGATGATGTTTAAGAAAAAAAACCGTAAAACTCGCTAAAAATATTAAGATAGACATTGCGATTTGAACAAACAAAACTTTGTAATCCCTTAATTTATTAATGCAAGTTCCTGTTCAAAAAAAAAAACTTTGCAGAACTTTTAATTCGCATCATATATATATATATATATATATATATATATATATATATATATATATATATATATATATATATATATATATATATATATATATATATATAGAGGAAGGATAGGCATCCCTGCACTTTTTGCATCCCCAAGCATCCTCCCTACTCACACCGTTGGATGGTGCTTTAAGTCATCTAATCTTAACCATTGATTTACCAACGGTTAAGATTAGATGACTTAAAGCACATCCAACGGTTGTTAACATGGGGATGCTTGGGGATGCAAAAAATGAGGGAATGCGAATCCCTCCTCATATATATATATATATATATATATATATATATATATATATATATATATATATATATATATATATATATATATATATAAGAGGTGAGGTGCCACCATGTCATCCCCTCATGCAATCATCATGCACTTTAGTGCATGATGATAGCATAGGGAGGTGACATGTAGCTACCAGGGGCCGGAGCTGAGATTCGTTCAAGACGATTGGGCATGGTGCAAAAAATAAACGTAGGCCTACTTCATATAAAAAATTCTAATAAAAAATTCAGAATTTAAATTATCCAAAATTAATATCAATTAAGAAAAAACATTCAACTACAATATCTTTCAATATTTGACTAAAGAAGATAAAATAAAGCAAAACAAACAAGCATCTTTTGCCATCGTTACATTATGAACGATCTTTTAGCTTTCGTAGCTACAAAATCCTTGATACGATAATTTTTGATTGACGTCGCACTCGCGCGACAATTTTAATTCCATCAAGTTCCACACTCGAAAAATACCATATGCGTGTTTCGATGCAAACAGTTCGAGTCGGGGTGGTCCGATTTGTTGGAATAACCCTTGTTCGACAAGTTTTTAGATAAAATTATAATTCCGGGATGCCTACTTTGGCTAATGATTTATTCTTTTATAGCTCAAATTAACCTACAAAATTTTAGAGGATTAGATTAGAGCTGTAGGAGATCGTATACAATTCTTTTGGGATTTCATTGAACGAATGTGGAGATCTGCTCGCACGAACTTTCTGTAAACACACGCTTATTTTGTGCAATAGTCTTCTTTGTGCATAGCCTTCTGACGGCGTATGATGAGCGGGCTCGTCGACGGCTCTAGGGTTTCTGGTGCTCGTGGGTTATTGGCGAAGCATCCTGGACTGAAAACGAGGTGGTTAGGGATCTATGGACTTTTTTGAAGGAGTAGAGAGTTGGAATTTATGGGTGTTTTTTGAAGGAAATGAGAGAGGTTGCTGATAGAGTCAAGGATTCATAGAATTTTGTTTGAATCTTATGTCTTAGGATTTTCTATTAAGGCTCAGCATTTTTACTGATTTTGAATAGTATTGAAAGGGACTGAGAGAATCTTTGTCTTAAATTCTTAATTGGAAACAGTGGAAGCCTCTGTTAATTGATTCTTTTATTGGAAATATATATAGTCTTATTTAATTGAGAGAAACCCCACTTGATTAGCTTAGTATACATAAGAAAGACCGGAGAATTTATTCATAAGTTAGTTTAGTATTATAATATACATAATAAATATACATATACATTTTTAAATGACTTATTCATAGTTTTTAAATTATATATTATAAGTTTGACATTTTTGGATTTTTTTTATTTTATTTATCCATAAATTAGTTTAGAATACATAATACATATACATACAAAAAAAAAATTGGAGGCCTACGAATTCGATAGGCCTAGTGCGGTCGCACCCATTGCACTCCTCAAAACCGGCCCTGGTAGCTACCCTCAAGAGAGTGGCACCCCACCATATATATATATATATATATATATATATATATATATATATATTCAAAAAATACTATTTGGTCCCCAAAATATTTAGATGATATCATCTTCCATTATATGGCATATACATGGTTGTTGACATGGCAAAATTTAACATTAAAATTAATATTAAATTAACATGGTAATTAACCTTAACCTTAACATTAAAGTTAACCTTAACATTAAATTTAACATTAATATTAATATTAAAATTAATCTTAATATTAACATTAACATTAACATTAACATTAATATTAACATTAATATATATTAATATTAATATTAATATTAACATTAACATTAATATTAATATTAATATTAATATTAACATTTTAAAAAAGGGTAATTAATATTTTGGGTTAAATTTTGTCATATCAACTGTCATGTCAGATGTCACATAATGAGAGACGACATTACCCAAATATTTTGGGAGCCAAATAGCATAATTGATATATATTTTGTCATTCACATACTATGCATATATAATGAGTTCTTACTATGATGTACTCACAGAAGAGGAGAGGAGAGGAGAGGAGAGGAGAGGAGAGAAAGAAAGAAGAGCATGGCACCTCATGTCCTCGTCATTCCCTTCCCTGCCCAGGGTCACGTAACTGCAACGGTGAAATTGGCTGAGCTTCTTTTCAGAGCCGGCCTCTTCGTCACCTTCGTCAACACCGAGCACATACAAAACCGCCTACTGGGATCCTCCGATCCGACGTTCGGCCGTCTCTCTCGGCTGCCCAACTTCCGATTCTGCACCATCCCTGACGGCCTCCCGGAGGACGACCCGAGATCGCTGATCGATTTCGCCAGGCTTGAAGAGTCGTTGAGGACGCGGTCGAGGGAGCACTACAGGGAGCTGCTGGTTCCGGGAGGCGCTGGCGGCCGCGACGCGGCTGGATGGCCCCCCCGGGTGACGTGTGTCGTGGCCGACGGACTACTCGCTCTCGCGTTGGAGGTGGCCGAGGAGATGGACGTCCCGGTCATGCTGCTGCGTTCTACCAGCGCGTGCAGCGTCTGGGCCCTTTGCTCGATTCCGAAGCTCGTCGAATGTGGAGACATCGGAATTCCAGGTAGTAGAAAATATTCAGCTTGAACTAATTATATTGATAAATTAAGATCCCGTGTGGTTCACTGTAATATAATTAATATAATCAAATAAAAAGTATATATATTTTTTTATTTGATTATATTGTATACGAGACCTAATTCTTAGCTCAAAGGAAGGGGTCATGATTTATTTCTGCAGAGGAGGTCGATATGGATGGGCTAGTACAAGGAGTCGCAGGAATGGAGAGCTTTCTTCGGCGAAGGGACCTTCCCAGTGTGATAAGAAACGTTAAATCCGCTGCGGACAGTTATCTCCAGTTCTTGATCATGATCAACAAGAATTTGTCCAGAAGTCGTGCTCTCATTCTGAACACCACAGAGTACTTGGATTCTCTCGTCCTGCCGCATATAGCCACCGTCTGCCCCGTCATCTACACCGTCGGACCGCTCCAGAACCTTCTCCGAAGCTTCGGCTCCGGCCATCCAAGTCAAGAAGAAGACGAGGACGACGGCGGTGCTTCGTATTCTGCTAGCCTGTGGCAGAAGGACATGTCCTGTCTGAAATGGCTCGACTCGCAGCCGGACAAGTCGGTGGTCTACGTAAGCTTCGGCAGCATCACGGTGGTGTCGAGGGAGGAGCTCGTCGAGTTCTGGCACGGGCTGGTCGGCAGTGGCCGGCCGTTCCTGTGGGTGATCAGGCCCGACATGGTGGAGGCGGGGGCCGAGACGGTGCCGTTCGAGCTGGAGACGGCCACGAGGGAGAGGGGATGCCTCGTCGCGTGGGCTCCGCAGGAGGAGGTCCTCGCACATCCGTCGGTCGGGTGCTTCCTGACCCACAGCGGGTGGAACTCGACACTGGAGAGCATCGTCGCGGGCGTGCCGATGATATGCTGGCCGTTCTTTGCGGACCAGCAGATCAATAGCAGGTTCGTAAGCGAGGTTTGGAAGGTCGGGGTGGACATGAAGGACTTGTGCGGGAGGAGCGTCGTTGAAGGAATGGTGAGGAAGGTGATGGATGGAGGAGATGTGGGCGAGGAGCTGAGGAAGTCTGCGACCGAGATGTCGCACGTGGCTCGTAGAGCTGCTGAGGAAGGGGGGTCTTCCTATACCAACTTCCAGAAATTAGTTGATCATATCAAATCTTTCGAGCTCACAAACAAATAAGGGAAGCAAGCAACAAGTAATTGTTCTGTTGGAAGAAAAATAAAAATGAAATGTCGATGAGGGATGTTGTCATCACAGCTTCCTTAATATTACTTTAATTGGTATATGTTCATTCTTCGTATAAAACATAATTTCTCATGGATTTTTATTCCGCACACTTTTCTGTATTAGAATCCACAGCAATGAAGCATTCGTCGGCAGTTACAGTGACTGCCACACGTCCAAAACAGTTGAACGCTGTGCCATGCAGATGGGGTTGCTATTATGCGACAATCATCTTATCCGTCGGTGGAATTTTTCTCTGTATGAAATACCTATCCTACTATATAATCTAAAAATTTGGTGGTAAAACTTTTGAGTTCCTAAACTGTTCTTGAATATTTTATAATATAATATTATTATGTCAATTTGTATGTTATTTATGTTTAAGAGTCCAAATAATAAAGTTTGTATGCTATTAAGTTTTTTTTTTTTTTTTCATACAACTTTTTATGTTTCAATGGTAATTAATTTTTCTATCATTACCATTTTTCAAAGGTTATTATTCTCCATCGAAAATTAAAAAAAAAAAAATCGTACTTCAAATCTCTTGGTATTTAAAAAAAAATACACACAGACAAATAGTCATCTGGAGAAGACAGAAAGACAACAACTAATCTTATGATATTCTAATTAAAATACGTGCAAAGCACGTATACGTAGACTGTAAGTTTAATTTGCAATGGTTAAGGACAAAAATGTCTCAAATTGTCGTGTGCTCCCTTAAGGGAAATTCTACGTTACTGGGAAGACGGAAGTTGGGGCTCAAAACAGAACATACATAATGACATACCAGCGACACATTATGCTCTAAAAATTGTTCGTCAGCTTTGTGCAGGAAATTGATGCTCACAAAGTATACCGTCGACATACTGACGGTATGTCGGTGGTTGAAGATTGCGTGCAATTTGGTTTATTTACAGTAGGATTGGGACCTTGAATTTATATAAAAAATTACTATTTGTATTGTGACTAATTTGGATAATATTTATATCTAAATAGTATGGAGGCTACCAATGTATGTCCATCAATTATATACTAAGGGCCGGACTATTTGGATAGCGGTAACTTTTCGAAGTGTGAATGTGACATTTGCAGCAGATTTAGTTGCAGCACATTTGCAGCAAAGTGGCACTTTCTAAAATGTGTTTGGATATAGTTTTTTTTGTCTCCCGTAAATAAAGGTACAGACTTTCAATGTTTGAATAGAAATAACTACTGTTCATCTCCTTAAAAAAAATCTAAAATTAGTTGCACACTACGTGCCTATGTTGGAAATATAAGAAGAAGCAGCCACATCAGCTTCATCATTACACATCCGATCTCCCTCTCTTTATAACTAACTAACTAACTAACTCTCTCTCTCTCTCTCTCTCTCTCTCTCTCTCTCTACCTACTACTTCTCGACGTCCTCCTCCTCCACCGCCACCGCCACCATCACCCACTCCTCCGACCTACAACTCACCCTCCTCCTCCTCCTCCACCACCACCACCACCACCACCATCCTCACCCCCAGCCCCTCCTCCTTCTTCCACTCTTCCCCCTTCCAGACCCCATTCTACCCCTCCACCGCCGCCGCCGACGTTTTCCAGGCGACCACCGACTCTCCCAGGCGATCGAGCAATGTCGAATCCGGTTTCTAGCGACGTCGCACCCTCGCCTTCCGACCCAGATCCGTCGTGCTGTCCGACTCAGATCCGCCGTGGCGTCGGATCCTTCACCACCGACTCTCTCAGCCGTCTTGTCGGTCTTCGTTGTGGCCAAGGCCGCCAAGCCCACCACTTGCAGCACACTTCCCTCTCTTTTTATTGAATGAGAGATACTAGGAAGGGTTGTTTTATTATTTGTTATTTGTTGGGGTTATTTTATTATTTGTTATTTGTTGTTATGGTTGTTTGGAATTTGTTATTGGAACAACCTTTTGTTATTTCCATTGTATATATACATGCACAATTGAATGAAATAAACACAAAAAAATTACTCTCAGCTCTCTCTCTTCGTGTAGATGTTGATGACAGCGTGACGATGGCTCTTCGTGCGAAGAACAAGCTTGGCTTTGTTGATGGATCCCTCCCCATTCGAAGGAGAAAGGTGATGTTGCCAACTGGAGACGCTGTAACGATCTTGTAGGCAGTTGGATCCTTAACTCTGTCTCACCTGAGTTCCGTCCAAGTATCCTGTATGCTGAAACTGCAGCACAAATCTGGACAGATCTGAAGGATCGTTTCTCTCAATCGAATGCTCCTAAAATCTATCAATTGAAACAATCAATTGCTGCCCTCAAGCAGGAAGGTATGTCAATATCATTATATTTCACACAACTTAAATCTCTATGGGATGAACTCAATTCCATCACTTCCATCAATCCGTGCATCTGTGGTAATGCTAAAAACATCATTGAACAATAAAATCAAGATCGTGCCATGGAGTTCCTTCAAGGACTCCATGATCGTTTTTCAGCTGTTCGTAGTCAAATTCTCTTGATGGAGCCATTTCCTCTAATTCATCGTATCTATAATTTGGTACGTCAAGTAGAAAAACAGCAAGAGATAAATATTTGAACAACTCCCACAAATGAATCGGCAGCCCTTCAAGCATCTAAACCATCATATCGGCCTTCGGGAAAATGCCAACGTCCTTTCTGCGACCATTGTAACAAGCATGTTTACACTCTTGCTACTTGCTATAAAATCTATGGCTTTCCAGATAGGCAAGTGAAGAAATCAGGGCCACCACCAGTCACTCCCGCTACCTTTGCTAATCAGATAACACCTGAACAATACAACAAGCTTCTTGCTCTTCTAGCTAAAGAAGAACCTGGTGGACAATCAGTCCATTTGGCAGGTACAGCTCTCACTTGTTTATCCTCTGTTTGGATTATTGATTCAGGCGCTTCTAATCACATATGTACATCTCTTTCACATTTTTCTTCATATTTTCCTGTTCATAAAAATACATATGTTCAATTACCAGATGGTTCTCAAGCGCCTGTGACACACATAGACACAATTTATTGTTCATCTTCACTTTGTCTAACGAACGTTTTTCACATTCCATCATTTAAATTCAATCTCCTATCTGTTTCACAATTAACAAAGTCATCAAATTGTGATGTAATTTTCTCTTCTTCTGAATGTATATTTCAGGACCGAGCAACGAAGAAGAAGATTGGTCAGGATAGTGCTCGAAATGGTCTCTTCTACCTGGATGCAGATTTTGGTTTTTACTCTGCTTTCTCATTCCAGCATTGTAATAAATTTGATCTATGGCATTCTCGTCTCGGTCATCCATCTAGGTCTCGTTTTGATTTCATAGTTAAGAATTTTTCACATGTTCGTGCAAATAAAAATTTTGTTTGTAATCTATGCCCGCAAGCTAAACAATCACGTCTTCCATTTTTCCAGAGTACATCGTGCTCTTTTTATTGTTTTGAGTTAATTCATGTGGACATTTGGGGTCCCTTTTCTATTTGTTCTAAAAATGGATCACATTTTTTAACTATTGTTGATGATTATTCACGGTGTACTTGGATTTATTTAATGACAAATAAATCTGAAACTTTTACTCTGTCGGTTCATTTTTTTAATCAAGTCAAACGTCAATTTCAAACAAAACTTTCTCATATCAGCTCTGGTAATGGGGACATTTTTCTTCCTCAACTACAAACCATTCGATCAGACAACGGTTCTGAATTTTTATCTAAACAAATACAAACATGGTTCCATGACAATGGCATTATTCATCAACGCAGTTGCGTTTCCACTCCTCAACAAAATGGCGTTGTAGAGCATAAACATCGACATCTACTCGATGTAGCTCGAGCTCTACGATTTCAAGCAGACTTACCCCTTTTCTTTTGGGGTGAATGTATTCTCACTGCTGCTTTCCTTATTAACAAACCTCCAACTCCAATCCTCAACTACAAATCACCTCACCAAGTTTTACTTGGAACTGTTCCATCATATTCTTCTCTCCGCGTTTTTGGATGTTTATGTTTTGCTAAAAATATGAATATTCAACATAAATTTGATAAACGAGCCAAACCTGGTATTTTTGTCGGCTATCCTTATGGTCAAAAGGGATACCGCATATATGATTTCATCACTCGTCAAATTTATGTTTCACATGACGTTATATTTCGTGAGTTAATTTCTCCTTATCATGATCTCTCGTCCTCCTCATTCAACAATTCTATTACCATCACTCCAATCGAGGATGATAGAACTTTTGACTACACTGCACCACCTGATGTTCCCACTGATGTTTCTTCGAGTGATTGTCAAGCTGATTCATCTTCAACACTTATTTCTGAGAGTTCTTCCTCAATATATATCACATGCCCCTATCCTTAATAAACACCCTTAACATGTTCATCGCCCTCCCGGTCATTTAAAGGATTATATTTGTAATAATATCTCCTTTTCTACTGCTTTTCCACTAGCAAATTACTTTTCTCTGTCCAATCTAAGTTGTTCTTATCGTGCTTTTCTAACTAATATCATTGACAGCCAAGAACCAACTTCCTATACTCAAGCCATAAAATCTGTCGAATGGCGTGATGCCATGGCCAAAGAAATTCAGGCTCTTGAATCAAACAACACTTGGTCTTTATGCTCACTTCCACCAAACAAGTCACACATTGGTTGTAAATGGGTCTACAAAATTAAATATAAGTCCGATGGCTCTATAGAGAGATACAAAGCTCGTTTAGTTGCCAAGGGTTATACTCAAGTTGAAGGAATCTGTTTGCCATTAAAATCTTTTGATTACAATTTTAATTACAAACAGAACAGTGTTACAATATAGGACTTCGATGTAGTCCTAGGAGTACACTTTTATTTTTATCTGGGTCCTGTGTCGATGGAGCGAGTGGTAATGCGTTGACTCCGTTGACGATCTGACGACGGTTTTCAGTTCTCTGAAGGTCTGGGTTGCTCTGGATGTTAGAGCTTGCGGAGGGAAAGAAGACGTTGAGTGTCTCTTCCGATCTCTGTGGGTGATAACTCTGATGCTCTGGTTACCTCTGTCTTTGACTATGCGTCTCTGTATGTCTGTGTGTGAAAGAAGGAAATGATCCCTCTATTTATAAGCAGCAGGTTGGGCAGCTCATGCGCGCACATGTAGGATGCGCCTGTACGTGGGGACGCCACGTGGTTGAAGCTGCGAGAGGTGCATGGATGATGCACCATCATTTGTGGGTTGAATCCTTCATGCTGTATTTGTGGGCTGGCACGTAGCAGGGGAGAGGATCTTTCAGTTGCTAAGATCTTGGATGATTAGCACCCCTTTATAGGCTGAATTGAGTCAAAGGACACGTGGCGCATGTACGTAGCTCAAAGACCTCGGATTTAGTGGAGGGTAATCTGATAGGATATGCCTGGGATTGGGCGCATGAGAAGACTTTGGTCCGCAACCTTCAGGAGTTACGAACCAGTCTGGGCGTATGGCTTTTAAGGCGCATACAAATTTTTAGGCACATGGCTGCTGAGGCACATGCGAGTGGTTGGTCGGCCACGTGGGTTGTAACCGTCGAAGGAAAGTAATGATGACGCTGACATCAGCGATACTTCATTTTTTGCAAAACCTGCCAACTGTTCAGTCCTCAGAGGACGTACTGCCAACTCTGTCACTTTGGCATTAATTGCTTGGTGGAGTGATGCGTCGATTTGTACCCCACTGGGCGCACGGGTCCATGTTGATTAGGATGCATGGATCTATGTTTTGTTGAGCGTATCCATATAGGGCGCTTGGTATTGACGGGCGCATCTGTACGATGCGCGGTATCTGACCGGCGCATCCGTTTGCATGACGCGTCTTTATTGGTCCGACTGTTGAGTTCTTCAAGTGCTTTAAATAGCCGTTTTTACTTGGCTGAATTCAAGGAGTCAGGTTCATCACCATAAATGTAAATTCATTGCACGAGATTTGGAGAGCCTGCCACTTGGCGCATGGGTTTGATTTGCCCGGCCTATAAATAGCAGCAAGGAGAGAGTTTGCTTCTCGTTCTCTCACATCTTCCCGAATGAACTTATTTGCTCGAGTACATTCTGTTGACAAGATGCTCCCGAGGGTGAAGATGCGACGAGTTGTCTTCGTTCATACACTTGAAGGTGACTGTTACATCCAAAAGTCAAAATTGTGGGGTTCTGCGGCAGGCCGAAGGTGCCTGTTGCATCAAAAGATCGGGATGCTCGAGCCCCGTCTCCGTTATGCTGGAAGAACCGTAGATCAGAATTGCGGTGCTCTCCTCTTCCTTGGGCTTTGGAGAGCTCTTCCTCCAGCTAGAGTGGGGTTGGCTGCCCACTATAGTTCTGCTCAAAGCTGCTCCTTAAGCCGCAGTACTTGATCGGGTCGAAGTAGAGCACATATGCTGAGTGATGCGCCTAACTGAGACGCTGAAAAGACGCGCCTGACTGGGACGCTGAAATAGACGCGCCTGACTGAGCTGCTGAAGAGACGCGCCTGACTGATGATGCGCCTGGCATGGGATGCATGGCAGTTTGCTGCGCCTGGCTGTAGTCTTAGGATATTTCTTTTTGTAGAAATTCTCCTTTATAAAGCCTTTTTTAGACATATAATAGACTTTTATATGAAATAAAAATCTTCTTTTGATGTCTATACTTTTGCTGTTCTTTGTTGTACCAAGTACTTCGTTAGAGCTCTCCAACGCATATAGTGTTAAGCGCATAGGAATTCTGGCCTATAGATGCGCCTAAAATTCCATGCTTCTACAAGACCCCCTTCAAAGTTTTCAAAACTTTTCGTCAAGTTTTGGAATACTTTGAAATAAGAAGCATGGTGTTGACTTCAATGGGGCGCATAACTGTTCGGGGCACATGATTGCTCCGCGCATCTGTGATGAGACGCATGCTCCTCTTCATTTTTAAATGCAAATGATAACGCTTCGTAATAAACAAAGGATCTTTTTGTATATCTACTGTTATCATTTTGTAGAACCCAAGGCGGCGGCTGACGTCACCTTTCATCGGTTCACGCGTATGACCAAGCCTATAAATAGGCGTTTGATGGAGAGAGAGAGAGTTCTTCCTCTCTTTGCTTTCTTCTTCTTTAGAGTTCTTCTTCCAAGACCCTAACTTTTTTTTATGAAATGGCTCCCAAGACTCCTCGCGGTGGTGTTGGTCGAGGGCAAGGCAAAGGAAAAGAGCCTACAGAAACCGATATTGATGCTGTCCCCAGGACGCCCATCGACGTTCGGCCGGCGGTGATTGGTGGGTTTGTCATCCTTGTCGTACCTTTTGTATTTTGAGGAACAAAAAATCTTTTTAGAACTCATATATGCTGACGCACATGGACCTCGAGTCCTGATGATGTGCTGAAGCTTCTTGTCGACGCGCATGGACTTCGAGTCCTGATGATGCACTGAAGCTTCTTTGCTGACGTGCATGGACTTCGAGTCCTGATGATTCGCTGAGGCTTCTTGCCGACGCGCATGGCCTTCGAGTCCTGATGATGCGCTGAAGCTTCTTTGCTGACGCGCATGGACTTCCAGTCCTGATGATGCGCTGAAGCTTCCTTTCAGATGCGCCTGAGCTTGGGTTCAGTGTGTGCGCTTCTGATGAGAACTCGTCTCAGATAAATATTCTTTGTTGTATTAACATATCTGAGTTTTTATCATCTCTCCCTGACCGCCAGTTTCGATGACCGTCCCACTTTTGAACGAAGTACTTCTGGAGGCTGCCCTTTGCCAGATGGGAGTTGATTATAACGAGGAGGTGATAAATCCTGCCCAAACTGCCATCATGCTGGATCAGGCTCCCGAGAGAATGACCCAAATTAGGGAGCAACAGTTTGTGTTCCTCCAACGGATGATGGAGCATGGCAGTTTGCAATCTGCCGTTCCTAGTAATGAGACTTTCCTGAAGCCTGAGGTCATTTTCGGGGATCGCCTCACTTCTACTGAAGCGAAGGTGCTGAGGATCAAGGAAGATTGGTTCTTCTCAGCCAAGGGGGTGCACATGTTCATGAAGCAGCTCGAGCGTCACTGGCCTTTGACGACTTTCTGCCGTCTTGCTTCTAAGAGGAGGATGTCATGGGAGTTAACCCGTGTCAGAGGGGAGCGGTGGCGGGATCCATCAGAATCGATGCTACCTCGAACCAGAGGGATACTTTTGCCGTCTCACGGGCTGGGTCTTCTTTCACCTGGCGAACTCTGCGTTCAGGAAGTATTTATAGTGACGTCCCTGCCGACACTCTCGCTTTTGGTGCTCTGACTTTCGTTAATCGTATGCTGTCATCGAAGCGATCGTACCCGAAGGGTGAATTTTGAGTAAAGGGTTGGTGTCATTATGTATCCAAGTGGGATAAGCTGACACTCTGAGTTCTAACAAAGTTTCGAACCGAGCTCAGGGAGATTGGACTGACTGTCGCTATCCGTGCTATCCAGGCGGGCGTCGACATCAACATGCACATGTTTCTTACGCTTCTGAAGATGTTTAATACCCAGACCGGGACCTTCTTCACTCCGATGGGGGAACTAGGACTTGCACTTCATGAAATGTATGAGGTATCCAAGCTTCCTTGGGGATCAGAGCCCTATGAGGAGTACTTCATAACTAACGAGGAGTTCCAATTCCTGGGGGACAAAGAAGAGGAGATGATGGCTGTCTTCGAAGAAGTGGCAAGTCACCATTATTATATGCAGAAGAAGGATAAGGACGGGGCGCAGCCCCACGTGACTGCTTGGAGGAATTACGTCTTTGAGCAAGACAAGGAGGATCATTCTCAGTTCACGACTCCGCCGGCACTTTCCAGTACTAAGGTGCTCTCTGAAATGAGCAGACTAGATGAGAAGAGTCCCCAGAAAAATGCGGACCAAGAGTCGGACGAGCGCTCCTATAGCTGTTTCTGGCACCTCACTCATCGGATGTCGTCCAAAGCAGTGTCGGCTGCTTATCTGATGATCTGGCTTCGGGATCACATCTTTTTAGGCGGGTCAGGCTCTGTGGAGAGGGTGACCCGGAACCTGATCCTGCCAGCTGTGAAGTTAGTTTTTGGCCATCCCTTGGCTTTACTCCCCGCGATGGAATGCAACCTGCTGCGAGATCTACGAGAATTCGCAGGTGACGTTGTTCACGAACGAGGTAAGAATGGCAACTTTTTTCGTGCCGAACTGCCGTTTCACTATCTGATGGGGTGGTTGATTTTGCACCATCCCAACATGATGAGTCCGGGCCAGGAAGAAGACCACGTAGCCGGAGACGCATTCCTTTGCTGCTTTTACCAGAGGAAATGACTGCATATGGGTGTTCCTGTTTGTAGGAGGGTTTTGTCCTACCTTCAGGGATGGAAGATCACTAAAGTTGGTCCCATTTTTATCGGCTTCGAAGCAAATAAAGATTTAGCTGATTCGGGTGAAGATGCAACAACTCTGTCTCCGTAGGGATTCCATTGGTTGCAAAGCATCCGGCCATCCCATTTGGTGTACAGGAATAAAAACTATTGTTACTTGGAACCGTACTTGTCGAGCCGTTTCACACGTCAATTTGGCTATGTCCAGTTGATGTTGGAAAACTCCAGTACCAGCCTGGGGTATATTGGGAGTCTGCTGGACGGGGCACGAGCTTGGCATTACTACAATGCCAGATGTACCGGAGCTCGCTTTACCATGCCAGTTCCGAATCTGCAGCCGCCGATTCTTTTCTCAGCCGCCAAATTTTATTGTGCGATGAACACCGTATCCCCTGGATATGATAGGGAGACCAGTTTTATTGTCGGCACCCAATTGGAGGCAATTGGAAATATGTTGGCGAAGGCTCGATCGTGCCGCCCGCCAGAGGTTGGTTATCGAGATACTCCTGCCGTATCCTCGGAGGGTACTCAGGCAGAGCCCTCGGCTGATTGCCTGAAGAGATGTGCCGACACAGAGGCTGATTCTTCTGTGCCGAAGAGGCAGAGGAAAGCAATGTCACCGGAGGTGTCAACAGAATCAGCTCCTATGGAGGTAAGGACGTCCCACATAGTCTGGTTAGTTCTACTATGTTTGTGACATATGCTTTCTTTTTGTAGGAGCCGCTGAAAAGGAGACCTTGAACTTCGAAATCGGGTACTAGCAGACCAAAGTGGGTGGCGGGCTCATCTGATGAGCGTATTCTGCCGATTGTGTTGTCTCCCGTGGAGGAGAACCCGGATGATGTAACTTCTGTGGAGATACAAGCTGCCGTGGGGGCTTCTGGTATCGAGGTCCCAGTAGAAGCTGTGCTCCATATGAGGAAGAGGAATGGAGTTCGTCTTCTTCGGATGACGTTCCTCTAGAGGTCCCTGAGCCTGCAATAGGAGTAACAGGCTCGGTTGTATCAGAGGGGAGGGGTGATTTATCTCCTCGTTATGATAAAGGAAGGTCGGCCACACCGTTGCCGAGCCCTACCCCAGACCCGGCAGTAGAAGCCGAGCTGGCTGTCGTCCAGGAGGTACTGGTCGATTCTATTCCTGCAGAAGGATTCGATGAGGGAGGTGAGACTCGTCTGCCGAGCCTGACTCCAGGGGAGCCAAGTCAGGAAACAGGTGTTGATCTTACTGTTTCGCCGGAAGAGGAAGGTCATGTGCGGCCTGCTGATAGTGTTTTGGAGATGGAGGAGACAGCCCCAGACGTCGGTGGTCCCTCCGAAATTGAAAAGGGTAAGGGTTTGTTGGTTGAACCCTCTGTTGCTCTTTCTACTTGGGGGACGATATCGATGCCCCATCCGGCTCCTTCCGTCCACTTGGCACCTCGGGCTAGTGACGAAGTTCAAGTCCCCGTCGAGGGAGAGTCCGCTAATGTCGAAGTTTCAGCCTCGCAGATTGAAGTCGGTGGATCTTCTTCAGGTCCGTCGTCCCTTATCGCAGCTCCTACAACTCCTTCTATGACGCCTCAAGTGTTGGCAGACGCAGATGAGTATGTACAGTTTGTTGTTGAAGCAGTGTACAAGATGCTGCATAAAGGCGTACCCACGGTACTGAATGCGAACGGGAGTTTCGCGACAGCAAAAGCCACGGCGCTCCCTTCCATTGGTCTGATACGTTCCCACCAGGGCCACGATCATATGGCCAAGATTCTGGAGACGTCGGTGGCCGAGCTCGACCGGCTTCTTTCCGTGCTTCAGAGTATCCGGCGAAATGACTTTTCTGCTCTGTTAGAAGCAGAAAAGGAGAAATTGATAGCTGAAGTCGAGTCGTCGTATCAGGCCACGGTGGCTGTCTAGGACCGCGAGGTGGCCGAAGCTGAGGCTGCGGTGGAGAGGCTAACTCAATCCACACAGAAAAAGGTGGAGTTGCGGGCCTCGTTGGAAGCTAGCATAGTAGAGGTCACTGCCAAGATCCGCCTCCTTGAAGACCAGCGAGCCCAACTCTTGTTAGATGCTGAGCGAGTCCAGGCTGAACATGTAGCATCTAAGGAGGAGGAAGTAGCTTTTACTAGCCAGATTCTTTCCCTGACCCACCAGCGACAACAGCTAGACAAGAAGTATGAGAATGATACTGCCCCAGAAGCTGTAGAGGTGATGCGTCAAGAAGCCGAACGCCGGGACTTGGCGACCGCAGAGATTCGGGCGGAAGACTTGAAGCATCGGATTGAAGAGCTTTCTGCCAATCCCAGTGATGCTTAGGGATTGTAGTCTTTTTTTTATTATTTTGTAGTTTGCAACTTCTGCTGGGGATGTAATCCTTTACTTTTAAATAAAAATAAAGAATTTTGTGATGTATTCATTTTTGCTGTCATGAACTAGTGATTTGTGTGGACCTATTATCTTTTGTGCACCTTGGTTTTTAGGTACAGATAATAAGTTTGAGAGAACCGACATGTTTGCTCAGAGGTATTGTGGACGTGGCAAATATGAGGTTCAAATGATGAAGTCTTCCTACTCAGAGGTGTTATGGACGTGGTAGGAGTGACTCTGGGGGATACGCGGAACTACTCAGAGGTAATATGGACATGGAAGTTCTGCGATCGATGTACGGCAACACGGGAGTTGTTTATACGGGATGTTTACTCAGAGGTAATGTGGATGTGGTAAACATGATAAGTAGCACAATCTTATGTAGTGTAAGATTCTGCTTTGCATGGTGTAGAGGAGCAACTTAGAGGTAATGTGGACGTGGTTGTTCTTCTACTGAGGATAGAATGCCACAGAACAACTGGGTTCCGAAAGCATAGGATTTTGTGAAGGGGAGTTGTACGTGAGCTCTGATGATCAGGTCCACTGACTCCCTTGTTGGGTAGAGATGGAAGTACGTGTCTGAAAGATGTCATGAGTAGTACTTTTTTAGAAACTTGCCGTTGATGGGCATCATGAAGTTTCCGTTCGGTCGAGCGAGGCAGTAAGCACCGTTTGAGTATACCGTCTCTATAATGAAAGGTCCCTCCCACTTGGGCTCAAACTTTTCTGGTATTTTGTGAGTCAACACCATCGGCCTCCTGACTGCCAGGACTAGGTCGCCTACTTAGAAAGTCTACTGCTTGACCTTTTTGTTGAAAGCCTGTGATATACGGGCTTGATAAAGTTCAATGCGCTGCTGAGCTAGGAGACGTTTCTCGTCCAGTGCTTCCAATTCTCGCAGATGACGACGCTGGTTGTTTTCTTCTGTCAATTGGTTTGTGATCGCTACACGGAGTGAGGGTATCTGAATCTCGAGAGGCAGTACCGCTTTGCTCCCGTAGACTAAGGAGAACGGGGTGTTGCCCGTCGGAGTCCGTACCGTTGTACAGTAGGCCCAAAGACATTCGTCGAACTTTTCATCCCATTCGCGTTTGTTGGATGACACGACCTTTTTGAGTAGCTTGACGATAGTCTTGTTAAAAGCCTCGGCCAATCCGTTTGCTGTCGGATTGTAGGCGGTTGATGCCACGTTCTGAATGCGGTTCTTGTCACAGAATCTGCTGAAAACATGGCTGATGAACTGAGGACCATTGTCATGGATAATCCTGCGGGGTACCCCGAAATGGTAGATGACATGATACTTGATGAAGCTGATCACCCGAGAGCTTTTCACTTCCGTCAGAGGAACTGCTTCTGCCCATTTGGAGAAGTAGTCGGTGATGGCTAGGATAAAGCGATGTCCCCTCGATGAAGGAGGGATGATAGGTCCTACAATGTCTATGCCCCAAGCTTCGAAGGGCCAAGAGGCGACCATAGGATGTAGTGGTTCCGATGGTGTATGGATAAAGTCGGAGTGAAGTTGGCAAGCATGGCACTTTTTAGCATAGTTGACGGCGTCGGCTGCCATGGTTGGCCAGTAGTAACCCATACGTCGCAGTCGATACTGCAACTTAGGGCCAGGTTGATGAGCCCCGCAAGTTCCGTCATGAGCTTCTCGAAGGGCTTCGACTGCTTCTTCGTTGGATAGACATCGAAGGAGAAGTCCATCAAAGGAACGTCGGTACAGCGTTTTAGTAGCTGTATCATAATAAAACCGAAGGGAACGCCTTCTGACCGAGACGACTTCTTTCGGGTCTTCTGGAAGAATTCTATAGACAGCGAAGTCGATGATTGGGAAGCTCTAGTCTTGGACATTAACACCGGTACTTGTCGTCATGGCATGGGCCATTTGTGTGCATGGATTATTTTTGGGACAGACCAAGTCTCGTCCAACTACCGTGACGTAGTGTTGAGTCCCGAGGGGTGCTGCTAATAAAGCTGCGAGGTTGGCCAGAGCGTCAGCCTCCAGGTTTTCTAACCGAGGTACGTGTTCTATGAAGAACATGGTGAAGGTTGAAATGATATTCAATGCAGCTTCATGGTAAGAAACCAGATCTTCATGGCGAACTTCGTACTGCCCTAGGATTTGATTAACGACGAGTTTTGAGTCGCCATAAGCTTCCAGATAATCCACCCCCAGCTGTTGCGCTAGCTGGAGTCCCATGATGAGAGCGTTGTACTCGACAATATTGTTGGAGCACGGCTTCGAAAGGGAGTAAGCACGCTGGATGACCAGCTGATCGGGGGAGACTAAGACCACCCCCACTCCGACGATGATTTGGCCTTTGGGGCCTATTATTGAAGCGCCATCGAAAAACACCCGTCAGACGGAGTTTTCTTCGGTGACGTTTGATTCTTGGACCTCATCCAAGATGTCTTCATAGAGCATGGAGGACTCTGGGATGGGGTGCACGGCTAAAAAGTCAGCTAGAGCTTGACCCTTGACGGCTTTTTGTGGAACGAACACCATGTTGTACGGCGTCAACAGGATTGCCCATGTAGCTAGTCGGGAGTTCAAAGATTCCGGCTTCGTCATGAGAACCCTGAGTAGATTGACTCGAGAGATGACATGAATTGTCTGGCCCGAAACATAATGGCGAGTCTTCTAGATGGCGAATACCAAAGCCAAACACTCCTTTTCAACGGGATTGTACCGGTGTTCGGCCCCGATCATCGTTCTACTAAGGTAGTAGATAGCTTGCTCGTAGCCTGCACCGTTGTTCTGAGCCAACAAAGCACCGAGAGAATGATCCATGGCACGAACGTAGAGGAGAAATGTTTTGCCTACGACGGGTGCCACCAGGAATGGCGGGCTCGTCAAGTAAGCTTCGATATCATCGAAAGCTTTCTGGCATTCTTCTGTCCAGACGTAGGAGACTCCCTTCTTCATGATCTAGGTGAAGGGTTGGCATTTTTCGGAAAGGTTTGCTATAAACCTTCGGATGTATGCCAGACGCCCCTGTAGGCCTCGAAGTTCTCGGAGGTTCTTCGGAGGGTCCATGTCAAGGATGGCTTTGGTTTTCTCAGGATCGACATGAATGCCTTTCGCCGTGATAATGAAGCCCAAGAACTTTCTGCTATAAACCCAAGGAAGGATATAGCAGGGTTCATCTTGAGTTGATGCGCTCGCATGAGATCGAAGACTGTCTTTAGGTCTTGTAGGTGATCACCTTTGAGACGGCTCTTGACTGCGATATCATCAACATAGCATTCAACCGTTTTGTACAGATATTGACGGAAGATGGTACTCATAGCTCGTTGGTACGTAGCACCAGCGTTCTTCAAGCCAAAGGGCGTCACTGTGTAGCAGAAAACCCCCTTCAGAGTCCTGAATGACGTGTGTTTTACGTCATCGGGGAACATTTTAATCTGGTTGTATCCCGAGTACCCATCCATGAAAGACATGCGTTCGAAGCCACATGTATTGTCGATCATCACGTCAGTGATTGGGAGCAGGAATTCATCTTTCGGGTAAGCAGTTTGGAGGCAGAGCGTACCCCCGGTCGAGTAACTTCGGAGACGAGATCGGGGTGAACCCATAAGATCTCTCCCCGAGATGTGGTGAGTGGGATGAGTCCACTCATGTTGTCATGAGTAGGTGGTAGGTTGACCATCTCCATTGTCGTCTTTGGGATGGGGGCGACGCCATCTTGTGCTGTGGTTGGCGGCAAGGTGCCGAATTGGAGCGACACCAGGTTAGCCGAGACTGTCTTCTCCTCGTAATTGGCGGAGATGACATTCGCATTGATCATGCGCTTGATGTAATTCTTGAGGACGTAGCAGTCCTGAGTTGGATGTCCGACAAACCGATGGTAGTGAAAGTACCTCGGATTGTCAACTCTTCCAACCTCGTCGGGACGCTTCGGGTCCGGTAACTTAATCTTGTTACCCTGCTTCAGCATCTCGAAGAGTTGCAAGGTGTCTTCATCATTGAAGGAATAGACCTCATTTGGCCTTGGTTCAAGCGGAGGCTTCTGAGTAGGTGCTTGTGCGCCTTTGGAGGCATTGACAGTCAACGCTTGCTTCCCATTCGTCTCACGTCCAGGGTTGTTGGCAATATGCCATTTTTCCTTGTCTTCGAAAGCAGAGAAACTGACTCCCAGAAGGCGAGCATTGCATGCCTTCTTTTTAGCTGCTTCAGCCTCAATAATCAATAAGCTCCAGTCGGGAGGAGGACTGGAGTTGAGCCTGAGCTTGATCGTAGAAAGCATGTTCATGCTGCAGGAGGAGAGGAGTACATGTTCTGGCATGCTGGGGGGTAGTCTGAAGCAGGCTTGTCGAAATCGTTCGATGAATGCTCGAACCGTCTCCTTCTCCTTCTGACGTACCTCTATAAGGGACGCCATCGTCATGTCTTTCCCTCCATCGTAGAAACGATCGAGGACGAGGCACGTTAAGTCATCGAAGAAGGATATAGAGTTGTCAGGAAGACTGCAGTACCAGTCGTAAGCCACTCCTTTCAATGCTCCGACAAACAGGCTGCTGAGTAGCACGTCATCCTTCAGGAGATGTCCCGTTTGAGACTGGAAGTACGTCAGATAACGGCGTGGAGAGTCCTTCCCGTCGTATGGCGTCAATGTTTGTGGTTTATACTTGGAAGGATAAACCACTTTGTTCCATTCGAGGGGGTATGGTTGCGGGATCCACATCTTCTGGCACTTGTAGAAGCATGGAAAAGAATAAAAAAAGACCAATGCGGCTCCAACAGAAGGATTCCTATGCGGCTCAGGATCCCCATGCGGCTCAGAAGTCCATGCGGCTCAGGGGTCCACGCGGCTCAGGGTTCCATACGGCTCGGATAGATCCATGCGGCTCAGAAAGAAGCCACGTGGCCTTCAACAGTTCTTCTTTACATTCGGCTGCATTTAATGCCCTGACGGCTGCTCTGACAAATAACAGCCATGACAGCTCTGACATAAAGATGCAATAATGACTGACGTAATGGCGTGTTCATAGGAAAGAGGAGAAAATCTTCTTACAGCTAGCAAAATCCAACAAGTCCCGAGGCCACTCTATACGGCCGCTCACTTCATGCGGCTGTCTATCTGCATGCGACTGCCATTCCCCATGCGGCTGTCCATCTGCATGCGGCTGCCTATCCCCATGCGGTTGCCCATCTGCATGCGGCTGCCTATCCTCATGCGGCTGCCCCTCTGCATGCGGCTGCCCATCCTCATGCGACTGCCCATCCACGTGCGGCTGCAGGTTTCATGCGGCTGAGAGAACCCCCCCATATGCGACTCAGCCAGGATGGTCCAGTTGAGACACGTGGCGCTCTTCGCTACAATTGAGACACGTGGCAGTCTTATCTTCCCTGGAATCATGGGTGCTAACAAATCCTAACAAAATTAGATTTGTTGCAATCTTCATAATTGTCCTGATCAAATCAAATCAAGCAAATTGGATACGTGGCAGGTGTATAAACAAAATCGTAAAGCAGAATACTCTAGAGGGGGGTGAATAGAGTTGGCAGCGGAATAATGCTAATTAAAAATTATTAGTAGCAAGATCACAGAATAATAATCACAACTAAATAATGTAAAGGCAGAGATAAGAAAGCAAACGCAAAGACAGCGATGTATACTGGTTTTCCTCTGTTGAGGACTAGTCCAGTCGGTAGAACTCTTGCTACCAGTTGAATCCACTATTGGCAAAACCGCAAGTTTTCTTATGAAGTCCTTGCAACTTCTACAACGCGAGCTTTGATACGAAGAACTCGTCCAACTTCAATTGTGAAGAGGTATTCTTCTATCAAGCCTTCTGATTACAATCACTCTGAAACTTCTAGACCGTACCGCACTGGCAAATCGACTAGAGGATTGTAACTGACTTGGGATCTGAAAATTAAAGCACGAGAAAAACTCTTTGGAAGACTGAAAGCTTTAAATAGAGAGAAGATTGAAAGTGAATGAGTGAGTTAAAAATGATCGAAATCCTTCTCTATTTATAGGAGTTCCAAAGACAGAATTCTGGCAGAATTTGGGCAGAATTCGGGCAGAACTCGATGAGCAAATCTCGGTCAAATCCGCAACTGCAGGAGGACCAAGTTCCAAGGAATTCAAAAATCAAAATGGCTACTAACCGAACTCTGGCCGAACTCTGGCCGTGTTCTGTCAGGGTTAGGTTAGGGTTTTTCAAAATAGATTTTGGGAAATTTTGAAAACCTTTTTGGAGCTTTTGTAAATACGAATGTTTTTCAAAACTAAGGATATTTTTTTAAAACATTTTAAAATTATTTTGGAATAGCCTATTTGCCAGTACGACTCGGTGTACAATGTATTTCTAGACTCAATAAAATAAAAGATTACATTGCTCAAAGAAATACAGACTCGAACAGGCAAACAACGCTTCGGTCTTGAACTGAGTAGATAGCCGTTCTTGATCATGTCCAAGAGTCCGAGATATCCTGACTAGCTCCATATATCGAGACAGAGTTTGATCAATTATTAAAATTAGTTTGACCATATAACCAATGGGCCAACAATTTCTCCCATTTTGATAATTAACAAACTATGAATGATATAACATCTTTTGAGAAAAAAAATTATTCAAAATTGTTCAATCCCTGTATTATTCTCAAAACAAAATGTTAGATCCTTTTTCTCCCCCGTTGTCACTTAGCAAAATAATGGCGAAGAAATAGGCTCCTCCGCAATTAATGCATAAGCTACAATAGTGAAAAAACACAAAAAAAATAATATCTCATGCAGTGAGAATATACAAGACATAACAGAGAATTATTTCACAGACAATTTATAGAAGCAGATAAAGATGCTATAAAGAATAAATAAACTGATATGAAAGATAAACTACGCATCCCATAAAAATAAAATGATGTTCAAGAGACATCAAGAAATATCCAGTATAAGTCCTAAAAAAAAACTGATAATAAAAGCTAAAAAGAAAAAAACTTGAAATGTCGGAGCATTTCCAAGTGTACAGTAGACAATAACTAAGTCTCAAAATCAGCTAATACCATCATCATCATATCTTCTCATCATCCTCATTATCATCATCAGCAGCATGACCGGCATGTCCAGAAGGACCAGCTCCAGAAGTGCCAGCTCCAGAAGGGTGATGAGGGGCGCCAGTATAAAACTCACCGACATAGTCTCGAGGAGGGGCACGAGTAGAACGATACCAATCATATGCGTTACCGGGCTGAAAGTAGGCATGAACAGCCTCATCCTCACAGCGGTAACCAGAAAAGGCTGGATCTCTAGGAATAGAACCGGCAGAATGTCCAGTCTGAGCAAATCGGAGATCAGCTAGAGAACTTGCTATCGCCTGATAACGAGTAACATCGCAGAATTCACGTTCGCGGGCCATATCCGTCATCGAGACGTGCAAATCAGAAAGATGCTGGTGTATGCCATCAAAGGTCATGGCATACTACTGAGTAGGTGGAGGAGGTAGAGCAGTAGGAGGAGTAGCAGCAGTCATACTACGACGAGATAGCTTAAGAAACTTGGGCTCAGGGTCTTGAGTACAAGTTGACAGATCAATATCAAAATACTGGAAGATGCGTGGGAGAATCATCGCATAAGAGAGATTTTTATCTCTTGCACGACAACGTCCCATCATCTGGATAATAGTTTTAGGGGCAGAAAAAGGAATCTCCTTAAGAATATGATACATAGCAGACAGCTCAAGTGATGTGACATCATCCTTTGAAGTAGACTTCGGAAGGAGAGTGGAGTAGATGATGCGATGCAATTCATAACTAAACAAGTTCAAGTTATTGGCCTTGAACTTTTCAGAGCGAACTCGATCAGGGACACAGAGTTCAGCTTTGAAACTAGCAAGTGTCGTGCCGTCGGGGAAATCAAATTCAGTGATATCATCAAGCGGTGCACCTTCGTTAGAAATACCAAGGATTTCCGCTAAGAGGACATCATTGAACTCGATATCTAGTCCGCCAACACGAGTACTTACGTAAAACGTGTTTAGTACGATATCACAATAGAAAAGTCTAATGGCATTAGTAGCTACCGGGAAACAAAGTTTAGCAAAGTGTTGTAACCCTAATGCCTCAAAATAAGGGCGGTGATCTGGAAACACAGTCCATTTGATAGGAGCGCCTGTGCATATGGATCTCATAGAAAAGTCTCCATACCACAGAAGGGCTTGATCTAGGGTTTGAAAATGAAACCCATCGAACGCGCCATCGCTTGATTGAACTGACAAAAAGAGGGAATCCGTGTGTGGATGTGAAGATGATCCTTCCTCACTAGGATTGGTCGTCTTCTTCCTCTTAAAGGGGTTGAATCCCTTAGGCATTGTGCAAATAAAGTAAATATGCACGAATTTGAAAGGAGGAGAAATACGAAGTTATACCTCCCGAGATTCAAGTATGCTGTAGAGGACAACGATCTCCGCACGAATCCAAAATTTGGATGAATTTCACCACGTAGATTGGGAGAAATGAAGTGGTGAAGAACTAGGATTTGGAGAGCTTCGCGCGGCTGCTGTTGCTGTGGAAGAGGTTTTAGAAGCAATGAAGAAGAAGAGGCTCTCGGGTTCTGGTTATATAACCAGATTCCACTAACCGAACTCTGGCCGAATTTGGTCCGAACTCTGGCCGAATTCGCCTAGGGATTCTGTTAGTTGGTTTGGGCCACTTTCTTTTTCATTGACTCATTTCAAAAATTTAATTCAAAGATTAGTAATTTCAACCTTCAATTAATATAATTAATATTATTTTATAGATTAAATTTTGTTACACAGCGACCGTCTCAGATTAGCTGTAGGAGTACTGTCCCAGCTGGCGGAGGTTCACCAGGGAACTCTTAAGTACCGCTTCGCTTCAACCATAGTTGTGGTGACAGACAGACTCTTTATTGGCTTGTCTCTAACACAGTTTTTGCGTATTGAAATATAATCATAAAACAAAATTAATTAATATTATTGACGTCCAAAATTCCTAATTCTTGACGTAAATAATTGAAACGATCTTCTGCTAGAGATTTTGTGAAGATGTCAACTAATTAATTCTCATTGTCTATGTATACAAGGTCAATATCTCCATTCTGATGATGATCTCTAAGAAAATGATGTCGGATCTCGATATGCTTAGTACGAGAGTGACATACTGGATTCTTAGTCAAATTAATTATGCTCGTATTGTCACAGAAAATAGAAATGTGTGTAAAAAATAAATCACAGTCTTCCAAGGTTTATTTTATCCACAAAATCTGAGCACAACAACGTTCTGCGGCGATATACTCAGCCTTTGTTGTTGATAGGGCTACAGAATTTTGCTTTTTACTAAACCATGAGACTAAAGCCTTGCCTAAGAAATGACATGTGCCACTGGTACTTTTTCTATCAATTTTGCATCCAGCAAAATCTGCATCCGAGTAACCAATAAGGTCAAAGGACTTGGTTTTGGGATACCATAAGCCAACAGAAGAAGTGCCCTTAAGGTATCGAAAGATACGCTTAACTGCGCACAGATGTGATTCCTTTGGGTTAGCTTGAAAACGTGCACACAGGCAAACACTAAACATAATATCTGGACGACTACCAGTTAAATAAAGTAAACTACCGATCATACCTCGATACTTACGTGTGTCGACATGCTTGTCTTGTTCATCAATATCAAGCTTTGTTGAAGTTGCCATCGGAGTGCCAATAGGTTTGACATTGTCCAGATCAAACTTCTTTAGCAAATCTTTTGTGTACTTGGCTTGATTTATGAATGTCCCATTGTTAGTTTGTTTGATTTGCAGTCCGAGAAAGAATTTCAGCTCTCCCATCATGCTCATCTCAAACTTATTCTGCATACACTTAGAGAATTTTTGACAAAGAGATTCATCAGTAGATCCAAATATAATATCATCAACATAGACTTGTATTAAAAGGATATTATTATTCAAAGACTTAATAAAAAGTGTAGTAACAACCTTGTCCTTTGAAAAACCGTTATCAAGTAGAAAAGAGCTTAGACGATCATACCAAGCACGAGGGGCTTGTTTCAAACCGTATAAAGCTTTCTTCAACTTGAAAACATGATCAGGGTTTTTAAAATCTGTGAAACCTGGAGGTTGTGCTACAAAAACTTCTTCTTTTATAAAACCATTTAAAAATGCACTCTTGACATCCATTTGAAATAATTTGAAATTATGAAAACATGCAAATGCACATAACATGCGAATGGATTCTAATCTCGCAACTGGGACATAAGTCTCATCGTAGTCGATACCTTCTTCCTGATTATATCCTTGAGCTACGAGTCGAGCCTTGTTATGAGTCACTAAACAATTCTCATTAAGTTTATTTCGGAATACCCAACGGGTGCCAATGACCGGATGATCAATAGGCTTGGGAACAAGTTTCCAAACTTGATTCCGTTCAAATTGGTTTAATTCCTCATGCATAGCATCTAACCAAAAATGATCACTACATGCTTCATCAATGGTTTTGGGTTCTAGCTGTGAAATGAATGCAACACTAGAAACAATATCTCTACTGGATGTGCGAGTACTTACACCTTTGGTAATATCACCAATTACCAAATACTTTGGATGATCAGCCGTAAATTTCAATCTTTTCGGCAGACTCCGAAGGTAGCTGCTTCCGGGTTCTTCTCTTGGAGAATCAGCTGGTGTTGAACTTGGCACAGTTAGATCTTCGACATTGTCATCGATAGTCATTTGATTCAATTCATCAAAGGTGACGTTGATTGATTCTTCGATGATCATAGTTCATTTGTTGAAGACTCTGTATCCTTTGCTCTTGGCTGCATAACCTAAAAATATACCTTCATCAGCCTTTTCGTCAAACTTTTCCAAATTATCTTTTGTATTAAGAATAAAGCATTTACAACCAAATATTCTAAAATATGGAACTGATAGAATTCTATCAAACCATAACTCAAATAGAGTCTTCTTCGATTTGGGTCGAATTAGAACTCTATTGAGAACAAAACAAGCTGTATTGACAGCTTCAGCCCAGAAATATTTGGGTAGACTAAATTGGTTTAACATTACTCTGGCCATTTTGGATAGAGTTCTGTTCTTACGTTCCATAACTCTATTTTATTGTGGAGTCCTAGGGCAGGAGAACTCGTGTACAAAACTGTGTGTATCACAAAATTGCTCAAACTCTGCATTCTCGAATTCGCCACCATGATCGCTTCTAATATGAGTGATCATGTAACCTTTTTTATTCTGTACTTTCTTGCAAAAGGCGATAAATTCGGATAATGCATCATTCTTGCGTGTCAAAAAGTATACCCACGTGTATCTAGAATAATCATCTACAATTACAAAAGTATATAACATACCTCCGAGGCTAGCAACTCTGCTAGGACCAAATAAGTCCATATGTAGCAATTGTAGAGGTCTAGTAGTACATACTGCATTTACTGACTTGAATGTGGATCTGGTAGCTTTGTTCTTTTCATATTGGCTGCATACCGAATCCTTCTTGAATGTTATGTCCGGTAAATCGCGTACTAGCTTCTTCGTGGATAACCTTGAGATTGTGTCCATATTTGCGTGACCGAGTCTCATATGCCACAGACGACTCTCATCACTTTTAGCCATTAAGCATCTACCTGAAATGTTAGTTTCTTCCAACAAATAGAAAACATATATGTTGTCTTCCCTGATACCTTCAAAGATAGTACTACCAGTTGAGCTATCAACTATAGTATATTTGTCTTTGCCAAAGTTGATGCCATAACCATGATCAGCTAAATGACTTATGCTGAGTAGATTATGTTTCAACTCGGTAACCAGACAGTCATCCTTAATCACAGGATAGGGAGATTTACCAACATCACCGATTCCAATGATATACCCTTTCAAGTTGTTACCGAAGGAGACGTAGCCTTTCTTCTTCTTTTTCGACTGTGTTGCAAATAATGTAGCGTCACCGGTCATATGCCGTGAACAACCGCTGTTGAGGATCCATTTGCTTTTAGCATGTGAAAGGTGTTCCACCTACAAAATAATTTACAGATAAAACTTTTGGTACCCATTTCTTGTAGGGTCCTGAGATGTTAGCTTTTGGTATCCATGCATAAATATTTAAATCAACAAGCTTTCTTATTCTACATACAGGAGAAATATGACCAGTGTGGCCACAATAATGACATTGTGCATGTTGAGTGTTGAAAGCTGAGTGGTGTGTATGGTTGGTAGGTTTAGGTTTTCTAGTATAGAAGAAAGCATACCTATAATCCTGTTTGGGCTTAACCTTTTGGGGTAAAGGTTTGATATGGTTAGGTCTGACAGGGTTTGGTTTGGAAATGTTCCGATTATTCGGTAAGTGACACGTGTTAGGATAGGAAGCAGCAGTCTCAGGCTGTTTTCCTAACCTGATTTTCAATCTTTTGGAAGTGTCATATAACTTAGTATAGTCAGAAGTGAGTGCTTCCATTCTGACTTGTGCACTTTGAAGACTTTTTTTCTCTTTAGAAAGTTCTTCTTTCAGTTGGTCAATAACCTTGTCTTTTTCTTCGGATGACTTGGTAGTCTCGTGTAATAAGAGCTTAATAGAAGAAAGCTTACCAGACTCACTAACATTATCTCTAACCTCAGCTAGTAGGTCGGTAAGTCTTCCTATTTCACCTTTGTACTCTTTGAGTACCTTCTTAGAGGTCTGATATTTGCTACGCAGTTTCCTGTAATCACTTAACAGTTCACTGAAGGCTTCTCCTAATTGCTCAAAGGTGAAGTCATCATATGTATCAACTATAGGTTCAGAGAGTACCTGATCAGATGCCATAAAGCATACATTTGCAGCGTCTTCTGATTGTTCATCTTCTGAGTCGCTGGCTTTACTTTTATGCCATATGCTGGCATTGGCATACTTCCAAGATGTTGATCTCTTCAGGTTCCCTTTCTCACACCTGTTGCTCTTCTTGCTTGATGATGAGTTTGTAGGACAATTCTTCTTCATGTGTCCCTTCTTCTTGCAGCCATAGCAGACAACATCATCTTGATACCAGTTGTTGCTGCTATTGTTTTCTTTGGCTTTCTTCTCATATCTCATGAATCTTTTGAATTTCCTTTCTAGGATTGCTTGATCTTCAGCATCAGATTCACTGCTGTCTGAATCACCTTCAATAGCTTTTCTGTGCTGAGCCTTGAAAGCGATCGTCTTCTCCTTTGGTGTAGGCTCTTCAAAATCTTGTAGCTCCAGTTCATGAGTGAGTAGCTTACCCATGAGTACTTCGAGTGTCATGGTAGTGAGGTCGTTTCCTTCAATGATTGCAGTAGCCTTCGGAATTCAGTTCTTTGTAAGTGCTCGCAGGAGTTTTTGAATCTTTTTATGGTTATTGTAATCTTTGCCTAAGGAGGACAGGATTTACAATATCCAAGAATCTCTCGAACATCTGAGTAGTTGTTTCGTTGGGCTTCATCTTGAATGCCTCGTACTCCTGAGTAAGTCTGCTGACTTTTGATTCTTTGACTTAAGTCGTGCCATCATGTGTGACTTCAAGAAGCTTCCACACTTCATTAGCAGTTGTACAGATAGACACCCTGTTAAATTCAGTTATGTCTAAAGCACAAAATAAAGCGTTAATAGCATGTGCGTCAAGACTGGCCTTTTTTTTTCTTCCTCTGTATATCTGTTATGGGGTTTTTTAATTAAAACTCCATCAACATTTATACGAGGTGGCTTTTGATAGCCATCAATAACAATAGACCATAAATCAAAATCAAGAGATTTCAAGAAGAAACTCATCCGTGTTTTCCAATTGGTATAATTTGTACCATCAAACAGTGGAGGTCTGTTTGTGGCCTGGCCTTCACTTGTGAATTTCATAGTTGCCATGTGTTGTGCTGTGATCTATATAACAATTAATTAAATAAATAAATAATTGTAATGTTACCTTGCTTTACCTGTAACACCCGCTTTGATACCAATTGTAGGAACGAAATCGTAAAGCAGAATACTCTAAGGGGGGGTGAATAGAGTTGGCAGCGGAATAATGCTAATTAAAAATTATTAGTAGCAAGATCACAGAATAATAATCACAACTAAATAATGTAAAGGCAGAGATAAGAAAGCAAACGCAAAGACAGCGATGTATACTGGTTTTCCTCTGTTGAGGACTAGTCCAGTCGGTACAACTCTTGCTACCAGTTGAATCCACTATTGGCAAAACTGCAAGTTTTCTTACGAAGTCCTTGCAACTTCTACAACGCGAGCTTTGATACGAAGAACTCGTCCAACTTCAATTGTGAAGAGGTATTCTTCTATCAAGCCTTCTGATTACAATCACTCTGAAACTTCTAGACCGCACCGTACTGGCAAATCGACTAGAGGATTGTAACTGGCTTGGAATCTGAAAATTAAAGCTCGAGAAAAACTCTTTGGAAGACTGAAAGCTTTAAATAGAGAGAAGATTGAAAGTGAATGAGTGAGTTAAAAATGATCGAAATCCTTCTCTATTTATAGGAGTTCCAAAGACAGAATTTTGGCAAAATTCGGACAAAATTTAGGCAGAACTCGATGAGCAAATCTCGGTCAAATCCGCAACTGCAGGAGGACCAAGTTCCAAGGAATTCAAAAATCAAAATGGCCACTAACCGAACTCTGGCCGAACTCTGGCCGTGTTCTGTCAGGATTAGGTTAAGGTTTTTCAAAATAGATTTTGGAGAATTTTGAAAACCTTTTTGGAGCTTTTGTAAATACGAATATTTTTCAAAACTAAGGACATTTTTTTAAAACATTTTGAAATCATTTTGGAATAGCCTATTTGCCAGTACGACTCGGTGTACAATGTATTTCTAGACTCAATAAAATAAAAGATTACATTGCTCAAAGAAATACAGACTCGAACAGACAAACAACGCTTCGGTCTTGAACTGAGTAGATAGCCGTTCTTGATCATGTCCAAGAGTCCGAGATATCCTGACTAGCTCCATATATCGAGACAGAGTTTGATCAATTATTAAAATCAGTTTGACCATATGACCAATGGGCCAACAGCAGGCTATCACAAATCACGAAGATTTATGGCAATCAACATTTATTGCCCACAGAAAATTGATGCAATCTACATTAATTACCTAGATTTGCTATAATCAGAATTAATGGCCCAGATTCATTTGATCCTTAACCGCCGACTTATCAAGGAGGCAATTATTGCAAACACTGATGATCACACCCCCTCTTCTATAAATAGCAAGGTGCCATTCCCTTACAAAAAAGGAGAAGAGACCTGGAGACCTGAGGAGAGCAGAGAAAAGAGAGAGAGAGCACTACAGAGACATCCAGAGATCCAGCAACTGAAGGTGCAAGGGAGTCTCCCCACACGTCCAAGAGCATTTTTTCACCAGGGCCAAGGCTGCGTCCGATCGTCCAAGGAGTAAGGCAGAGCTGCCATCGCTTTCCCGAGCCTCTATCGTCACCCCCCAGAATCTAAAATAAACAATTGTACTTAGATTGCTGTACCTAGGTTTTCGTCCCTAGGCTTACTTTGTACGAGCGAGTTTGTATTGTGAAGTAAAAGTCCAGTCCTCCGATATAATTGTTCTGTTCTTTTATAATTCATGGCAAACACGATGGCGACTCTGCTGGGGACAAACTTCTCCACGGCTGAGGAGTTGGTGATGTAATCGGATACAGCCAAACTTGGCTCCATACAACAGAAGATGGTCGTCCGCTTCGACCAACAGGCGTTTGAAGAAATGCACTCCGACGGGAGCGCTGGCCCGGTCCAGAACCGAACCCGCACGAAGAAAGCTCGCAGGGAGTGGAGGCCAAAATTATTTGCTCCTCTCCAAGCTCTGGACGGAGTACTCTCTGCTGCCCAAGACGGCGAAGACAACTCTCATGCGGCTCTACTTCAAGCCATAGAGGACTCTGCTGTCCCCAAGTCCGGCAGAGGAAAGCACTATGATGCTGGACTTGCAGGGGCAAAGAGTGATTCTATGTGCTCCAGGAAGAAGTCGAACAAAGGCACTACCCGCAGGCTGAACACTCATGCAGCCAAGATTGTCAGCCGCATGTATGATGTTCATGCGGCCGAAACTGCCAGCCGAATGCATAACGCCCATGCGGCTAAGATTTCCAGCCGCATGGAGAAGACTTATGCGGCCGAGACTTCCAGCCGCATGAAGAAAACCCATGCGACTACAATTGCCAACCGCATGAAGATTGTTGATTCCAGCCCATGCTGTACGCTCCATGTGGCTCAGTCTTCGATCGCCTCGTCTATGGTTCTGAACTCTCATGCTCCCGAGAAAACATGTCTGACTCTCTCCAGCACCACTTAGACTCTTCCTACTATGTGCCCTCACGCGCTAGAGTGAAGAAGTCTAGGGCAGTGCGAGCCTTGCAAGCTCAGTCCGCTGTCCCGACCTCTGACCATCCGAGCGTTCCACATACTGTTATGCGGGCCTCTGATGGGAAGTTGTACAGAACCACTCGAGTCCAGCCCCCGGCGGCGAACGGACAGAGTGGTTCCCAAAAGTCTTCCAAAACCCAGGAAGCAAACATGGTCATTCCAGACCCATCTGACATGCGTGAGGTTATCCTCCACAAGCGCAAGAAAAGAGAAGAGGCCTCGGTGTACAAAGAATCCTCCCACGGACGTCACTGCACCCATGTCATTGTCAACTGCTGTTGCAACAACGCGACGGTACGAGAAGACCGACAGTCCATCTTCCAAAGATTACAACAGCCAAGCTCAGAGGATGAGGCGCCTCTCGTCGTCTCCTGCTACTCTACTCAGAAAATCTCCACCGATGGGAGAGGGAAGAAGATAAACGTTTCCAGCCTGAAGATTTCAACCACTATGACTAAAAAACTGTCGTCTAAACGGTTGTCCACCACCGGAGTTTTTCAAGGTACCCGTTCAAAAACGAAATTTGCTACAGTGGGAAACTCATCATCCACATCACTAGGGGTTGCTGGAACTGGGGGTAGCACTCCTCCGAACATCCACGATAATCCAATGTTCCAAGGAGACGAGCCGGGGGAAATAACTCTCCCATCAGATGCAGCAGATCCTGACGTCCCCGAGGACGTCCACGATTCTCAAGATGAAGCAAGCTCTGAAGCTGGGGGTACTATCCCTTTTGAATCTGAACCAGAGGAGAACATTCCCACATACCCCGATGACTTCTCGGTACAGGGGTACGAGTCGGAGGGCACGTCATCCACCGTCCCTTCCACTTCTACTCATGTGAGAACGGAATTCATGACAAACGACGAACAAGATGGTCCCAGTGATCGCCAACGCATCGACACTCTGGAGGCCATACTGCGCACTTTGGTCAAATAGGTGGACGAGATCAAAGCAGCCCACCCTACTATGCAAGGAGGGACGCCTGGCCAAACAAACTTGGGTACCGCGGTCAATGCGGACTCGAACTCAGTGGCACCAAACCCGGGAAATAATCCTCCTGAAATGTCAGCTCCCACCGCTGCGGATGAGGCCATGGAAGCAAGAAGAGAGGTCCAGGAGCTCCGAGCCATGTTCCACACCTGAGAAAACTGTCAAGACCTCAGGATACGACAACCATATCCCACTGCGTGGAGAGATGTTCCCTTCCCACCAAAGTATAAACCATTCCATATCAATCCATATGATGGAAAGACCTCCGCAAGTCGGTACATCACTTACTTCGAGGTCACCACCGACCATCTGCCCCATGACGATGCCATCCTTACATGATTATTCATCGGAGCATTGGAAGGGGTTGCCTTCGACTGGTACCACAACCTGCCAGACAACTGCATCCACTCCTTCACCAGCTTCAAGCGCATGTTCTTGGAGAGATTCTACGAGGTAGGACAGGACGTCACAATATCTACCCTCATGGATGTCTTTCAAGGGGAGAAAGAGCTAACAAGGAACTATATCGAGCAATAAAGTTGCCTTCTGGCAACCCTGATTCCTCCTTGATTGAAATTTTCCAAAAGAGACTGCTTCCAACAATCAGCCTCTGGATGGGTGAAAGTCAATTCAAGGACTGGAAGACGTTCATCATCAGTGCCACTAGTGCCGAGGACAGGTTGAAGAAGGCTCGCCAACTGGGATTGCACATCTCGGAGGGAGAGGACAAGGGCAAGTGCCCTAATACCAACAACAATAATGGTGGTAACTCCTCCAACAATCAGGACAACATGGGCAAGCAGGCTATGGTGGCCGACACAGTCCAGAAGCCTGAGTCAAAACCGACAGACAAGCAATGGCCGCAAAGGACCTACTCCTTCGAAGACGGCCATGTCAAGCCCATCTTGGACATGCTCATACAAGGAGATAGAATTCAGCTCCCTCCACCAAGATGGGAACCTCGACCGGCAGAAATGGAGAGCCCAAAGTACTGCCATTACCACCGCTACGTCCACCATGCCACACACGACTGCTACCAACTGAAGCGATACATCCAACATCTCATCGACTCGAAGGCTCTGGCCATTAACTTCGAGGAGGTAACTGTGGCAGCCAACATGATTTCCGTACAGTTTGGCAGCTTCCCTCCGACAGAGACTCAAGACGGCGTGGTACCCATCCCTCGGGCGATAATGGAGATTGCTAATCTTCCACCTCCTCCAGATCAGGCTACTGGTCTAGTGTCCCTCACAACATCACGAGGGGAGGTCATGTGGGTCCATCCGGACTTGGTACCTGAAGTGACTCACTCTACACCACTCCCCATTGGCAGGAAGAAGGGTGGAAAGGTCAGATCCTGCCGCACAATTTTGGCAGATGTCGAAGAAGCCACAGCTGTCGTCACTCGGTCAGGTGCTCAATCCCAACCTACGCCAGATAACTCAGCTGAAGATCATCAGCCGGCAACTGCTGACGCTCCGGGACATTCTCAACCACCAACGACCGACAAGCCTAGGCCGAAGAAGACTCGCTTTGACAAATCCCTCCGAAAAGAGGCATCTCATGGGCTGGAAAGGCCCTACAACTTTGACATCTTGGCGCAATTGGCCAACACACCAGCCAAACTGTCATTGTACGAGCTCCTGAGACTCTCCAAGGATGTTCGCGCGGCCTTGAGCGATGCACTCCAGAACGCCGACGCATATCTAGCTCAAGTCAACCTCGCGGGAGAGAGCCCGCCTTCAGATCTCCAAGACTGCGCTTGTACAGGAGCGATGCCCAACATTGTCTTCACTCCACAAGACATGCTCATCAAAACCAACCTGCACGATCGACCGTTATATTACACTGGATACATCGGCGACGTAAAGGTGGATCGGATGCACATAGATCCTGGCTCTTCCATAAGCATCATCCCGAAGGGTCTGTTACATCATCTCCGTATTCCTATGCATCGTCTGACACCAACAAGCACCGCCATCAGCGGTTTCAATTCGGGCAGGAGCTACCCGATTGGAAAGATTCGTTTGAAGTGCCAAATCGGCGATCTTCAGTCAGAAGTGACCTGTTACGTCATAGATGCGGACACATCCTACAATATCCTCCTGGGGCGCCCTTGGATACACGATTACATGATCGTGCCTTCCACGCTGCACCAGTGCTTCAGATATGTCGACAAACACGGCTTCGTGAGGACAGAATTTGCCGACATCGATCCTTTCAAAGGGATCGAATCCTACTACTCAGACTCCTGCTTATACAAAAAATCGAAGAGGCACCTTGGTGAAGGAGATGTGCAAGCTCATACTGAAACGGCTACAGGATCAGAAGAACTCCTGACAATCCACCTCCAAGCTCGTAAACCTGGCAAATCCGCACCCCTTATGGCCGCTCTACGTAAGGGTACAATCAGTCTCTCGGCACAAGGAGGGCAAATAATTATCCGGCTGCCAAGGTCCGACCAAGCGCCAAGACCCACAACGGAGCCACTGACAATCAAAATGTCTAGAGTTGGCCGGCCACAAACGGAGAAGCTCAATCCCTCCGATAAGCCAATGACGATACGTCTTCCCAAGAAGAATCGTCACCCCGATGCAAAGTCCGAGGCTTCTAGCGAGCCAACCACTCCCCTTCCAGCATCGAGTTCCAAACTGGAGGTCGCTAGTTTGCCAACGACTCCACGTTCTGCTCCACCAGCGGAACCCCTGATGATCAAGTTTCCCAAATCATCTTCTCATTCTTCATTTATACAGGGGGTGGCCGAAGAAGAACCAGAACTGGCTAAGTATGTGGCTGCTCACACTGATCTTCCATCCGCAGATGATGTATTCCCGCAAGAAAAGATACCTTACTTCATCAATAAAAGGCTATCTTTGAACTACATCGAGCTTAATAAGCTTTGTACAATGTACGCTATGGAACATGCTATAGGCGCTCACCTACACACACAGGTGACAAATGCTTACACCGCAAATTAGCTCACTCCCGTGGAAGATGCTTACCGCATAATCGAGGGATGGGACCATCCAATCATCTTCGGTCGGAAGAATGATCCACAGCCCTTCACCATAGAAGAAGTCGATCTCGAATCGGACGCCGTGAGACCGCCTCTCTATCTATATAGCCCCCAATCCAAATACCTCATGCAAAAATAGGGGTATGATCAGGAGACTACGCCAGGTTTGAAGTACGGCACTGGTCGACGATTACCTTTAAAGTCGTCGGTCCCGACTGGTAAACCACAGGACTACTACAACAAGACCCGATGCGGACTGGGATATGTTATGCCTACAACAACCCCTGAAAGCTCAGATGAGGAATGCGATTGACATTCACACTCAACCGAATCACCAACTTCTGATTCAGATATCAGTATCGGGGATATTTTTAGGCAAGTCCTGTCTGCCAATATAGCATTCGCAGATGCTTACGAAGAAGGTAAAGACCTTCCTGAACTCCTCGAATTAGAGCCCTGGGCCCAACAACTGGATGCACAATGGGAGAAGCGGTTTGAACAAAGAGAGCCTCCTACTGAAGATGAGGTCATGCAAGTGGATCTCGACAGCGACTCTTCTCCAAAACCAATCTTCGTTAGTAAAAGCCTGACAGATGAAGAGCGAGAATCGCTACTGGAACTCGTCAAAGAATATATCGACGTGTTCGTCTGGAACTATGAAGACATGCCAGGGCTAAATCCCGATGTTGCTTTTCACAAGCTCAACATTCGGCCAGATGCGAAGCCAGTCAAACAACAGCAACGACGCTTCCGTCCAGGCATCATGGATGCGATCGAAGTCGCAATCAACAAACTAATAGCCAGCGGCTTCATTCGTGAGGAACAACATCCGGACTGGGTCGCCAACATAGTACCGGTCCTCAAGAAGAATGGGAAGATTCGAATATGCATCGACTTCCGCAATCTGAACGAGGCGTGTCCCAAAGATGAGTTCTCCCTCCCTATCACAGACATCATGATTGACAACACCAGCAACTTCGAACGTATGTCATTCATGGATGGCTTCTCGGGGTACAACAAAATTAAGATGTCTCCCGACGACGAAAAGCATACATCATTCCGAACACCAATAGGCACGTTCTGCTACACAGTCATGCCTTTCGGTTTAAAGAACGCTGGCGCCACCTATCAGAGAGCTATGAGCATCATCTTTAGAGACCACTTGCACAAAATAGAAGAATGCTATGTTGACGACATCGCCGTCAAAAGCCGCTCTAAGGAAGACCACCTGCATGATCTAAGGACGGTATTCGACCTGATGCGAGCGCACAATTTAAAAATGAATCCTACCAAATCCTTTTTGGGTGTATCCAGTGGAAAATTCTTGGGTTTCATCATCACTTTCCAGGGTATCCACGTAGACCCTGAGAAGACGAAGGCAATCATGGAGATGGGTCCCCCGAGAAATCTCCGTGAACTCCGAGGCCTCCAGGGGAGGTTAGCTTACATCAGGAGGTTCATCTCCAACCTCTCCGGGCGATGTCAGCCATTCACCCATCTCATGAAGAAGGGCGTCTCATTCGTATGGGATAAAGAATGCCAGCGTGCCTTCGACAGCATCAAACAATATTTGTCGAACCCTCCAGTTCTGGTGGCCCCGGTTGCTGGAAAACCATTCCTGCTCTATGTACGAGCAATAGAGCATTCCCTCGGCGCTCTGCTAGCACAAAATAACGATGCAGGCCATGAGCAAGCTATATATTACCTCAGTCGAATGATGATTGGGCCAGAGCACCGATACACTGCCGTAGAGAAGGAAGGCCTCGCCCTGGTATTCGCCATTCAAAAGACGCGATACTATGTTACGGGGCAAACCATACATGTGATATCACGAGTCAACTCCCTCAGGGTCCTCATGACTAAACCAGGGGCACTCAGCTCTCGCCTCGCTACATGGGCAATATTACTGTTCCCCTACCATATGATCTTCGTCCCGCAAAAGGCTGTTAAAGGTCAAGCCCTGGCACCACCCTGGCTCGGAGTCGGTCAGAATATACGAAAAAATCCCAGATGAGATCACCGACTCGCATGCGACCTCTCACGATGATATATGGCGAATGTTCTTTGACGGTGCTTCAAGGACCAGACCCAAGGGCAACATCGTCGTCGGAGTCGGAGTGGTGCTGATTTCTCCTTCCGGACTGGTGATCAATCGCGCTTACTCCCTCACGGAACCTTGCTCTAATAATGTGGCCGAGTACAACACGTTAGTCATTGGCCTCCAACTTGCAAGAGAGCTGGGGGTAGAATATCTTGAAGCATATGGCGATTCACAGCTAATCGTCAATCAGATTCGGGGTTCATACGAGGTTCGCCATGAAGACATGATCCCCTATCACCAAATAGCGATCAACATCATCTCGTTATTTGAAGGGTTCTTCATCGAACACGTCCCCAGACTACAAAATATCGAAGCCGATGCCTTAGCAGGCCTTGCCGCTTCCCTAGCGGTTCCGAACTATGCTCATCAATCGGTGGATGTGATAGGCCATGAACTGGTCTGTCCCAAGAACAATGTTCAATTCGTGGCGATTTGTTCCGCTCAGACGATCGACGAAGCACCAGACTGGAGACAACCATTCATTGACTTCGTAGTCTACGATATTCTGCCGGAGGACCCAAAGGAAGCCACCTCTATCAGAAGACGTTCTCTCAAATTCTTCTAAGATACGGAGACGAAAATGTTGTATCGTCGATCCTACCATGGATTATTGCTTCGATGTCTGTCAAACGCAAAAGCCAAAGAAGCCGTACGTGAAGCCCATGACGGTGTCTGCTGGGCCCATCAGCCTGGCCCAAAATTGTAAGACCGTCTTCGCCGAATGGACTACTACTGGCCCACAATGGTAGCAGATGCGATAGACTATGCAAGAGAGTGCAAAGCCTGCCAAGTCCACGCGGACTTCATCCACCAGCCATCCGAATTTTTACATCCGACAGTGGCGTCCTGGCCATTCGAAGCATGGAGAATGGATATCATCGGTCCGATCACTCCACCTTCTTTTCGACGACATCGCTTCATACTCGCCATCACAGATTACTTCTCCAAATGGGCAAAAGCTGTTCCGCTTGCAGAAGTGAAGACTTCAAACGTGATCAGCTTCCTCAAGCATCACGTCATCTATCGCTTTGGACTGCCCCGAAGGATCATCCATGATAATGGTCCACAGTTTGTAAGCCACGCCTTCTATCGGTTCTACGATAAGTACCAAATTTAGAATGTTGCTTCGACCTCATACAATCCGGCAGCAAATGGGTTGGCAGAAGCATTCAACAAAACCATCATCAAGTTGCTCAAAAGGTTCGTATCATCCAACAAACGCGACTGGAATGAGAAGCTTGGTGAATGCTTATGGGCGTACCGTACTACAGTCCGAACAGCCACAGGGAACACACCATTCTTCCTGGTGTACCGGAGTGAGGCAGTTCTTCTATTGGAGACTCAAATACCTTCGCTCCGTGTCGCTCTCACTTACCAATTGACGACGAACGATAACTACCGTCGCCGGCTACAAGAGTTGGAGGCCTTAGATGAAAAGCGCCTATTGGCTCAGCAACGAATCGAGCTATACCAAGCACGCATCTCCGGAGCCTTCAACAAGAAGGTTAAAACCAGAACATTCCAAGTTGGCAATCTCGTTCTTGCAGTTCGGAGGCCGATGGTTATGACTCACAAAACTGCCGACAAATTCTAGCCAAAATAGGAAGGTCCATTTATCATTGTGGTTGTATTCTCCAACGGTGCTTACCGCCTCACAAAACAAAACGGAGACTTGCTCATGTTGTCCGTCAACGGCAAGTTCCTGAAGAAATATTATGTCTAAGCGACATTCTCCAAATGTCTCAGAGTGTCGAGTTATGTACCCGCTGGTGCCGCTGAACTCACATTCACAAAATCCTAGATGATTGAGTTATGTACCCGCCAGTTATTGAGTTATGTACCCGCCGGTACCGCTGAACTCACATCCATAACACTCCAGATTATTGAGTTATGTACACGCCGGTTCCGCTGAACTCACATTCTCCGAATCCCAGATTATTGAGTTATGTACCCGCCGGTACCGCTGAACTCACAAACTCACAGATCCCAGATTATTGAGTTATGTACCTGCCGGTACCGCTGAACTCACACACTCACAGATCCCAGATTATTGAGTTATGTACCCGTCGGTACCGCTGAACTCACATTCACACAGATCCCAGATTGTTGAGTTATGTATCCTCCAGTACCGCTGAACTCATATTCTTCTTCCAAATATCCCAGATAGCTGAGTTATGTACCTGCTGGTACCGCTGAACTCGCATCCCGACTACAAATCTTCCAGAATGACGAGTCATGTACTTTTTCCTACCACTGAACTCACGCTTTTCCTCCAAACATTCTAGATTATCGAGTTATGTACCCGCAGGTGCCTCTGAACTCACATTTTGGTCACTCTTTTAGGTAGTAAGTCATGTATGATCATACCTCTGAACTTATTTCTCTGAAAGAGCTCCTCCCTCATGATCCACTACCCGCACTCTCAGTGCACAAAAAGGGTAACGGATCCACAAATTTCTAAAATGACCACGTCGATGTTACCTCTGAGTCGTTTTACTTCCGCCAAAAATAAGTCACCCCTCTACATAGAACTTCCATGTCCTCATTACCTCTGAGTCATTTTATGTACCCCTTCATGGAGCCCACTCCTACCACGTCCTCATTACCTCTGAATAGGAAGGCTCCATCGAAGAAACCCTCATATTTGCCATGTCCTCATTACCTCTGAGTAAATATGTTGGTTCTCTCTCGACTTATTATCTGTACCAAAAAAAAACCCCCAGGGTACGCCAAGGATAATAGGTCCATGAATGTCCTCTGTTGACCACAAATATTCTCCGTTGAGTCCATTCCTGCCATGTCCTCATTACCTCTGAGTAGGAAGACTCCACGGTAAAACCCCCATACTTGCCATATCCTCATTACCTCTGAGTAAGTATGTTGGTTTTCTCTCTCGTCTTATTATTCGTATCCAGAACCAGGGTACGCCAAGGATAATAGGCCCACAAATGTCCTCTGCTGATTACAAATGCTGTACTAAGTTTCCTAGTACATGCACATCATTCCTCATCATGCCCCGGGAGCCCAACTGCTCCATGGCATTCTTTCTTCCGATACCCGAAACGTCCATGACCAACTTGCCGTAGAATTGTTCTAGGTATCCCCATCAAACTTGTTATCCAAGCGGGACAAACACCACCATAACACCACAGGCACAACAAGCAGAACAAATAAATGGTAGAATAAAGTATACTCTTTTATTTGGAAGGCGAAAGTACTACATGTTCTAGGGACAACGTCCCACTTAAAGAAAGGAAAATAACAAAAACAAAAAGAAGGAAAAAAGCTGTCTATGGTCCGGCGGTACATAATTCCAGGAGACGGTTCTTCACCAAAGGCGGTCCCCCGCTCAAGCCGCTGCTTAGCTCGGCGCTCGGCCTCCTGGGACAACCGCTCCGTATTATCCAAGTCCATGTGTGCCCGCCAGCCGTCCTCCAACTTCTTCAGGGCAAGCTCTAGGCCAGTAGAAGCTCGATTAACTCTGTCAGACTCCTAGGATTTCGCCCCCTCTCATGAAGGAGATTCAACCAAAGAAAATCCAAAATTTAATAAGCCGACTCTTGGGACTCCCCCAAAAAGACGGCTCAAATCAAAGGCAATCAATGCAAAGATTTGCACATATGGCATGAAGACGTGGCAAGGAGCCCATGCGGCCAAGCAGCCCATGCGGCTGGAAAGCCCATGCAGCTCAGATGGCCATGCGGCTGAGGAGGCCATGCGGCTGAGACATCCATGCGGCTAGAACATCCTATGCGGCCCGAAGAATTTTTACATGGCCATGCTTCTTATTCAAAGTATTTAAATTTTGTAAATTGAAAACTTTGAAGGGGGTCTTGTAGAAGCATGGAAAAGAATAAAGAAAGACCTATGCGGCTCCAACAGAAGGATCCCTATGCGGCTCAGGATCCCCATGCGGCTCAGAAGTCCATGCGGCTCAGGGATTCATGCGGCTCAGGGGTCCATGCGGCTCGGATAGATCCATGCGGCTCAGAAAGAAGCCACGTGGCCTTCAACAGTTCTTCTCTATATTCGGCTGCATTTAATGCCCTGACGGCTGCTCTGACAAATAACAGCTTTGACATAAAGACGCAATAATGACTGACATAATGGCGTGTTCATGGAAAAGAGAAGAAAATCTCCTTACAGCTAGCAAAATCCAACAAGTTCCGAGGCCACTCTACGCGGCCGCTCACTTCATACGGCTGTCTATCTACATGCGGCTGCCATTCCCCATGCGGCTGCCCATCTACATGCGGCTGCCTATTCCCATACGGCTGCCCATCTGCATGCGGCTGTCTATCCTCATACGGCTGCCCCTCTGCATGCGACTGCCTATCCTCATGCGGCTGCAGGTTTCATGCGGCTGAAAGAACCCCCCCATATGCGGCTCGACCAGGACGGTCCAGTTGAGACACGTGGCGCTCTTCACTACAATTGAGACACGTGGCAGTCTTATCTTCCCTGGAATCATGGGTGCAAACAAATCCTAACAAAATTAGATTTGTTGCAATCGTCATAATTGCCCTGATCAAATCAAATCAAACAAATTGGACACGTGGCAGGCTATCACAAATCATGAAGATTCATGGCAATCAACATTTATTGCCCACAGAGATTTGATGCAATCCACATTAATTACCTAGATTTGCTATAATCAGAATTAATGGCCTAGATTCATTTGATCCTTAACCGCCGACTTATCAAGGAGGCAATCATTGCAAACCCTAATGATCACACCCCCACTTCTATAAATAGCAAGGTGCCATTCCCTTGCAAAAAAAGGAGAAGAGACCTGGAGACCTGAGGAGAGCAGAGAAAAGAGAGAGAGAGCACTACAGAGATATCCAGAGATCCAGCAACTGAAGGCGCAAGGGAGTCTCCCCACACGACCATGAACATTTCTTCACCAGAGCCATGGCTACGTCCGATCGTCCAAGGAGTAAGGCAGAGCTGTCGTTGCTTTCCCGAGCCTCTATCGTCACCTTCCAGAATCTAAAATAAACAATTGTACTTAGATTGCTGTACCTAGGTTTTCGTTCCTAGGCTTTCTTTGTACGAGCGAGTTTGTATTATGAAGTAAAAGTCCAGTCCTTTGATTTAATTGTTCTGTTCTTTTATAATTCATGACAAACAGCGCTTCTCCTGTCTGTTCTTCGACTCGAAGCACTCACGCAAGTCCTTGATCATCTCCACCATGTCTTTCGTGGAGCTGTGAGTTGGAGAAGGTGGTACAGTCTAGAGCTGTACATTCGAAGGTTTCGACACACGCGGTGCTTCCGGAAATCGGTATTCAAGGATGCCCGTTGAAGGGGCACACTTGATTCCCCGTTGACTCCTGGGTCAGGATTAGTGGAAGGTGCTCTGGCCAAAGCTGACCGTATCTCAAACACTGCTTGAGTCAGTATTTGCATGGAGGCGGAGAGGGTTTTGAGTCCTTCCTCCAAAGTATTCATGCGCTGAACAAGGTCTGCTGGTGGAGCATCTGACTCTGTATCACCACCTCCCGTCATGTATACTGTCATGACGTGACTGGAAGTGGATGGATCGGTTGAAGCTTCGCTTTCAGCCTCGCTCTCTTGTAGAAGAGGAGCTTCTCCTGGAGCTTCATCCTGGCTACCCTCAGTTATGCTCTGGAGGATATCCTCATCTTCGGGAGGAGAATCAACAAGGGCCTGACTAACCCCAGCTTTGTTCTGGAGGATGTCTTCGTTTTCGGGATGAAGATCAATAAGGGCTTGACTACCCCCAGCTTCCTCCAAAATCTTCTTTCTTCCCCGGGTGCCTTCAAACACTCCTGAGGATGGGACATTCGTCTTAGTTTTTCTCGGCTGGCTCTTGGATGAGGACGAGGTCGAGGAGTTGCCAGTCGCCTTTCAGATTAACGAGGAGTTAGAGATTATGTTGCAAGAAGCAACCTTTAGTTCTGGTTCCTCTTCAATCGACACCTTCTTCCCGAGGCGACGTTGGAGGGGTGTTGATAATTGCAGCCACTGGAACACCGACTGCCTTTGTGGTGGGACTACTGTCTTGTAACAACAGTTGATGGTGACTACAGCACAGGTGTGTCCTATGAGGGGCGCATTGTGCTTGTCAGTCGACTCTCCTGATCGGCGTTTGTGAATGATCACATTATGCAAATCGTTAGAGGAGAGTACCACCTTCATACCCCTATCAGGCGTATGGTAAGGCCAAGCGCTGGAGTGGTCAAGTGAATGCTGTACCCCCTGATCCGACGTAAAAGATGCGCCCAGATCAATAGTGGGGGAGCAATATTTAGAGTGGCTTGAACCAGCCTCAGACGCACAACCAATGTAGGCACGGGGGTTCAAGACCACTGAGTTTGCCTCGAACGGTTTGGTTGAAAGCGCAGCGGATGTGCCCAAGCAGAACGAGGTCTTTGAAGGTTGGCTCGTTGGCGGCACAGAAGCACCCGAGTTAACCTTGTACAGTTTACCATTGGCAGCACGCATGATTGTGAGCGCATGCCTCTGGCTCACTGCTAGTATAGCACGTTCGAGGCGCCTGGCCCGTGCTGTCTTGGACTTCTTCGTACCAGCCTGCTGGGGCGTATAGTACTCAAAGTCCAAATTATCCTCACCACGACAGCGAGTGAGTCAATCAAAGACAGAAGCCTTCTGCGGTACATCAGAGTTTATGCACAGGGTGTTAGATGCGCCCCTGCTCCGTCGACGCATCTTTTTTGTCTGAGAAGGAGATGGTTGGGGAATGTGGTCAGTCCCATGATTCCCCGAGGGATGTGCTGCACCCGCAGGCGCATCCTGGCCCCTGAGAACGTCAGCGGGAAGGGTAGGCTGCATCGACGCATTCCCTTCAGTGGTGGTGCCAGGGGCCTCGACCTTGCGCACCCAGACTTGGCGAGTCTTTTTCGGCTTTGGCAGCCGCTTCGAAGGACTTGTGCTGCCTTCAGAGATGAACTCCTTATACGCCTGTTGATTGAGGCATACAACCAGCGTCTTGTGGGAGGAGTCCACCTTCACGTCGTCAGATTTTGACACAGCTTTTTCAGCGGAGGAGAAAGAGGTCCCAGCAGAGTCGCCAGCTTGTTTGCCATTAAAATCTTTTGATTGCAATTTTAATTAGAAACAGAACAGTGTTACAATATAGGACTTCGATGTAGTCCTAGGAGTATACATTTGTTTTTATCTGGGTCCTGTGTCGATGGAGCGAGTGGTAATGCGTTGACTCCGTTGACGATGGTTTTCGGTTCTCTGAAGGTCTGGATTGCTCTGGATGTCGGAGCTTGCGGAGGGGAAGAAGACGTTGAGTGTCTCTTTTCGATCTCTGTGGGTGATAACCCTGATGCTCTGGTTACCTCTGTCTTTGACTATGCGTCTCTGTATGTCTGTGTGTCTGGAAGAAGGAAATGATCCCTCTATTTATAAGCAGTAGGTTGGGCTGCTCATGTGCACACATGTAGGATGCGCATGTACGTGGGGATGCCACGTGGTTGAAGCTGCGGGAGGCGCATGGATGATGCACCATCATTTGTGGGTTGAATCCTTTATGCTGTATTTGTAGGCTGGCACGTAGCAGGGGAGAGGATCTTTCAGTTGCTGAGATCTTGGGTGATTAGCACACCTTCATAGGCTGAATTGAGTCAAAGGACATGTGGCGCATGTCCGTAGCTCGAAGATCTCGGATTTGGCGGAGGATAATCTGATAGGATGCGCCTGGGATTGGATGCATGAGAAGACTTTGGCCCGCAACCTTCAGGAGTTACGAACCAGTCTGGGCGCACGGTTTTTGAGGCGCATGCAAATTTTCAGGCGCATGGCTGCTGAGGCGCATGCGAGTGGTTGGTCGGCCACGTAGGTTATAATAGTCGGAGGAAAGTTATGATGACGCTGACGTCAGCGACGCTTTATTTTCTGCAAAAGCTGCCAACTGTTCAGTCCTCGGGGGACGTACTGCCAACTCTGTCACTTTGGCATTAATTGTTTGGTAGGGTGACGCGTCGATTTGTACCCCACTGGGCACACGGGTCCAGGTTGATTATGACGTATGGATCTGTACTTTGTTGAGCGCATCCATACAGGGCGCTTGGTACTGACGGGCGCGTATGTACGATGCGCGGTATCTGACCGGTATATCCGTTTGCATGACGCATCTTTATTGGTCCGACTGTTGAGTTCTTCAAGTGCTTTAAATAGCCGTTTTGACTTGGCTGAATTCAAGGAATCAGGTTCATCACCATAAATGCAAATTTATTCCACGGGATTCGAAGAGCCCGCCACTTGGCGCATGGGTTTGATTTGCCCGAACTATAAATAGCAGCAAAGAGAGGGTATAACGTCCCAGTCCCAAAATACGTAGGACTAGGAACGTAGACATGCCAGCTGTATACATACAAAGTATACTCCAATATATGGAAACCTCGTATGCATACATAAGCTGTAATATACAGTAGAAACCATAACGGCTAATCTCATCCACAAAATAAAGGAAAATAAAGAATTCATATATTCATCTATGGAAATGTATTTGTACAATATGTTGGGCGGAGACAAATCTACTACCAACAAGTAAGGAAAGAAATACATGGAAATAAAATAAGTTTGGCGAGCGAAGCGAAGACGATCCAAGTGCAATCATCCTCGAAGAAATAACGATGTTCACGGCTAGAGCTAGAACACCTGCAAAAGACAAGAGCACACATCTGTCGAGATAACCAGGTCCTCAGAGGGACGTAATAAGACACATAATATCATGCCAATAACTGAATAAATAAAGCTCAACTGAAAAGTATATGTGACTACACAAATAAAGGTCCGTAACCATTCTATGTGAAAATGTATTTTGAAGACAATGTTCCACACAAGGGCTCCCGAGACTAGAAACACGACGCGTTAGCGTATCAACCGAGGTACTAGTGGCATCTAGAGAAAAATAAATAAATGTACGGCGCACTAGTCTCTCGGGTGAGTCACTAACGACAGCTAGAGGAAAGTAAATGCACGACACATTTGTGTTTCAACCGAGGCACTAGTGGCATCTAGAGAAAAGTAAATAAGTGCACGGCGCACTAGCTCTCGACTGAGTCACAAATGGCAGCTAGAGGAAAGTAAATGTGTGAAAGCCCGTGCGCCTAATAACTGTCTTCCCCTCCCCATGCACTACTCGTGCTGAATCCACACCACGATATTTCTAATAACCACTAAATCTTCTAGACAACTATATTAGCAGTTATATCCTAACGCTCGTCCTGTACGCACCGATGTACGGTCGGTACGCAAGTTCGAATCTATATGAGACACGTGACATCGTGGCACACAGGTATCGGGCCAATGGATGCGGCACAAACAAAGGTGGTCCCTTAACTCTAGGCCAAGTGCATAAAGAAAACTAAAATATAATAATTTGCAACTACATAGGATTTTAAAAGAACAACTTATAAGAAATAAAACATGCATGATATTGAGCAAGAAATTAAATAGTAAAGGCAAGGTGTCTTGCCTGGTAGGGGGCCTGGTGTGGTGCGATGATCAGACAAGTTCGAGTATTCCATTAGCCATGATTGATGTACAAGGGTCTAAAAATCACGAGAAAATAGGGAAGGTTGATTAGTCATGATTGGTGACGATAATCGAAGAGAAAGTTGGACTAAAAGATACTTATGCTAGTTTTAGAAAGTATTTCATAATATATATATATATATATATATATATATATATATATATATATATATATATATATATATAAAGACTAAATTTATATATATATATATATATATATATATATATATATATATATATATATATATATATATTTATATATATATATATTTAAAGACTAAATTTTTGTTAGAAAAATATTTTCCATAACACTTAAAATAAAAATTTTATTTTAGGTAAGAAAACTCTTAAGTTTGTAAAATATGTTGTTTGGGTAAAACTCTATATCATGTATGAAAATCTTTAAGTAATTATTCGAAAATATTAAAAATTCTTTTATGCTGAAAACTATAAATTTGTCGAATATATAAGTATAACAATAACTAACAATATTTTGATGCAAAAACTAAATTTTATCACAATACCATAAAAATAGGATAATATATTCTAGGCCAAAACTCTGTTTGAAATTACTATAGGCAAAAACCCTCATATCCTAAGTTTTGCAAATCATAGTAACAAAATTTAATACTAATGATATAACAGTAATAATAATGTAATTATAATACTAAAAAAATGATAATAATAATAATAATAATAATAATAATAATAATAATAATAATAATAATAATAATAATAATATAACAAATATAATGATAACCACCTAAATTCTATACTGATTCTTTCCCCCCCAATTTATATACAGAAGAGAGAGAGAGAGAGGGAGAGAGAGAGTGTGGAGGAACGGGGTTTAGCGGAGAAGCTCCGGCGCACGGAACGGCGGAGGCAGCAGCGCGCCCGTGCGCTGCACGGTGATGCGCGACACGGCTCTTCGGAGGCAGCGACGCGCCCGCACGCTGCACGGTGATAAGTGGCTCCGACGGGGCGGAGCAGCACACCCGCGGTGGCGCCGACCAGTGGTCGCCGGTGAGGGCGGTCACTCAGGATAATCGCAATAGCGGCGGCCGTGGACCAGGAGGCCGCGATGGTCGGCCGCCGTGGGGGCTATGCTTTGGGGAGGCGGCTCGGGTCGACGAGACCTGGGGATGGGTGGCGGTGTTCCGATGAAAAGGACAGATGTCAAGTGAACGTGATGCAGATCTGGAGGCTACGCTGGCTGACAATGCTCGTCCGTGGGGATGCGGCCGTGAGGGATCTCGTGGCGGCGACGGCGGTAGCTCCGACCGCACGGGAGGCGACGTCCGGCAGAGTACGCGCCAGCGACGCTGGAAGATCTTGCCGGAGAGCGAGGGGTCTCGCCGGGCGGACCTGCTCGGCATGGCACGGAGGAGGTAACGGCTCTCCTCCCTATTTCCTCTTTTTGATGGTGGTGGTAGGAACGATGATGGCGGAGATGGTTTCCGGGTGCGGTGGTGGTCGAAAAGTGATGGGTGTTATGGTGTTCGTTGCCACGGGAAGATGGTGGCAGCCGGATTTAGGGTGGTGTTGAGGTTGATGGACAGAGGTTAGGGTGGTGGTGGTCATGATGGCGTAGTCGGAGAGTGTTCAGATTTAGACAGGGAAGCTTTTGGTGGGTCGGGCGTGAGCCGAGGCCAAGAAGATTGGGGTTTTGTTGGCCGGGAGGAACGACGATGCAGTCGTAGAGATGATGATGACGGTGGTGGTTATTGCTATTATGGTCGTAGGCCGGAGCGGCGATATGGGGGGTCTGTGTGATTCGATTAGAGTTAGGGTGGTCGGAAAAAAAAACTATCGTGTCGTGTGGAACACGAGGATGGAGTCGAGGTCCGGGTTTGTCGGACGAGACGAGGGTTAACTTGTATATGTAGCAGAAAAAATATAGTGGATGGGGTATGAGACACGGACACAGACACGATGCACGAATCATGCTTGTGGGGTAATTAAGTTGTGGAATTTCTTGTGATGGAATGCTGTGGAGAAAATAATAGCAACTTCCCTATATATAGGGTGGAGGACTCCTATTAAGATAAGGAGTAGGATAGTTTAAAACTTCCTTTGATAATCACTATTAATTCAAATAAATTTTAAAACAATCCAAATCAAATTCAAATTCAATCCAATTTAAACATCAATAAATCTTCATTTTGATTCAAATTCAAATAAAATCGTTTCAAATTTAAATTGTCTCATTTAATCAAATATTAACTTTTAAAAATATCTCAAATACCATTTTTATAAATAATAAAATAATTAATTTCGAAAATTGTACTATTTTTTTAAAATAACTAAAAAATATTTACGAAAATGGGTATACACAATAATATTCATATAAATAAAATTTTCAAATAAAAATATTATTTATTATTTATAACTAAAGGGCCTTTTTAAAATGAAAAGAACAAACTTAGCAATTTTTTTTTGTATGATAGCAAAGTATTTATTATATAAATTATTTTGAACTATAAAAATAAATAAAAATAAAAATATTTTTCTAAAAATATGTACGCTCGCACATATTCGCACTCGACGAGCAATTACGAAATACGTCATTTGTGCACAACGTACAATACGACTACGTGACGTACAATACAAAAAATTTAAATCAGTACCAAAATCGATAAAAATATAGTAAAAATTTAGGGATTTTACAGAGAGTTTGCTTCTCGTTCTCTTACGTCTTCCCGAATGAACTTATTTTCTCGAGTACATTCTGTTGACAAGATGCTTCCGAGGGTGAAGATGCGACGAGTTGTCTTCGTTCATGCACTTGAAGGTGACTGTTACATCCAAAAGTCGGAATCGCGGGGTTCTGCGACAGGCCGAAGGTGCATGTTGCATCCAAAGATCGGGATGCTCGAGCCCCGTCTCCGTTATGCCGGAAGAGTCGTAGATCGAAATTGCGGTGCTCTCCTCTTTATTGGGCTTTGGAGAGATCTTCCTCCAACTAGAGTGGGGTTGGCAGCCCACTCTGGTTCTGCTCAAAGCTGCTCCTTTAGCCGCAGCACTTGATCGGGTCGAAGTAGAGTGCATATGCTGAGTGATGCGCCTAATTAAGACGCTGAAGAGACGTATCTAACTGAGACGCTGAAAGAGACACGCCTGACTGAGAGCTGAAGAGACGCGCCTGACTAATGATGCGCCTGGCATAGGGCGCATGGCAGTTTGCTGCGCCTGGCTGTAGTCTTAGGATCTTTTTTTGGTAAAAATTCTCCTTTGTAAAGCCTTTTTAGACATGTAATAGACTTTTATATGAAATAAAAATCTTCTTTTGATGTCTATACTTTTGCTGTTCTTTGATGTACCAAGTACTTCGTTAGAGCTCCCCGGCGCATGTAGTGTTAAACGCATCAGAATTCTAGCCTATAGATACGCCTGAAATTCCATGCTTCTACAGAATCGATTATCATGATACATTTGCACTCGTGGCTAAACTCGTCACTGTTCGCCTTCTTCTTTCCATTGCTGCCATTAAAAATTGGTCGTTATACCAACTTGATGTCAATAATGCATTTCTCCCAGGCGATCTTAATGAGGAAGTTTATATGAAACTTCCTCCTGGATTCTCTCGTAAGGGGAGACTTGCGTATGCAGGTTAAATAAATCTATCTATGGCCTTAAACAGGCTTCTCGTCAATGGTTCTCTAAGTTCTCCACCACGCTTATTCGTCGTAGATTTTATCAATCCATTTCAGACTATAGTCTGTTCACCTATATTCGTGATCAGACTTCCCTTTTCGTCCATGTCTATGTTGATGATATTATTATCGCTGGAAACGATGATGCAGCCATCTCTGACATCAAACTATTTCTTGCTCAATCTATCTCCATAAAAGATCTTGGCAAACTTTGGTATTTTTTAGGTATTGAGGTATCTCGCTCTAAACAAGGCATTTTTTTATGTCAAAGAAAATGCACGTTTGACATTTTATCTGATTATGGTATGACTGATTCTCGATCGTCAGATTTTCCCACGGAGCACCATCTTCATTTACAACCAAAAGATAGTACTCCGCTTCCTGATCTAGGAATCTATCGCCGCCTTTTGGGTCGCCTTCTATATCTCACAGTAACACGACCAGATATTCAATATGTTGTAAATACCCTTAGCCAATTTATGCAAATCCCATATTCATCCACTACTAAAATCTGCTCTATTAGCGACGTAAATTTAGCGACGTTCGTATAACGTCGCTAAATTTTTCATATTAGTGACATTTAAGTGAAACATGGCGAATAGTCGCTACTAGCGACGAAAATAGCGACGTGATAACGACGTATATTAGTTACATGAGCTAGTCGTCATGAAACGTCGCTATGACGTCGCTAATAGCGACTAATTTAGCGAAGTTAAAATGAACGTCGCTAAATTCTAATTAAATTCCCTCCAACGACTCATTTCCCTCTATTTTACTCTCTCACTCTCTCTCCTTCCCCCTCCAGCGCTCTCACTCTCTCCGGCGCTCTCATTCTCTCCGGCGACTCTCACTCTCTCCGACGACTCTCCTCCCTCTCCGGTACGTGACTCCCCCTCTCTCTCTTTCTATTTTGGTTGTTGGTGGTTGGGGGTGCGGGTGGCTCGGGGGGAGGGACAGGTGGGGGTGTGGGTGGTTGGGGGGTGAGGAATTGTTCGATGGGGGGTGAGGGACATGGGGGATACGGGTGGTTGGGTGGTGAGTGGGGGGTAGCTGGGGGTAGGACAGGGGGGTGAGGACGGCTAGGGGTGAGGAGGGGGGCTAGTGGGAGGGGAGGGTTAGGGTTCGGGTTAGGGGGGTGTGTGTGGGGGGAGAGGGACGGGGGTGGGGTGAGGGCGGCTGGAGGTGAGGAGGGGGGCCTGGGGGGAGGGGAGGGTTCGGGTTAGGGTTAGGGGTGGTTGGTGGGGGAGGGGTACAGGGGGGTGAGGGGGGGCTAGAGAGGGGAGGGGGGCTGGTGGGGGAGGGGTTAAGGATAGGGTTCGGGTTAAGGTTAGGGGTGGTGTAGGGGGGAGGGGTACGGGGGGGGGGGGGGGGGGGGGGGCTTTGTTAGGGACACCGATAGTGCCAAAAAATCTGATAATTTAGTAATAATTATTTATTTTCCGACACCGAAAAATCTGATACTCCGATTCGAAAGCACCGATAGTGCCGATATTTGAAACAAGTAGTTTTGTTGGTTTGTTAATTGGTAACATTTTATTCATGAAATGGATTGGATTGGTATTATTCTAGATACGACAATCCAGCCCATTTTCCTCGGCAATGATGATACGACAACCTATCACTATATCTTTTAGTAGTAGATGATGTCTTAGTATTACATTTTGTGGGTTCATCTTGATTCTGTTACATCCTTCAGATACTAGATTCGATAAGAACATATACTACACCATATGTACATAACATAGATGATTCACACTAATGTATGCTAGAATGAATTTTTGGATGTGTTCTGAGCCATCCGTTCTCACACTTAAAACAGATATGAATTAGTACTGTGTCAATCTTTGATTTTGTATTTTCGGCGAACCCAGGGATTGGATTCTGTATTTTGTATTTTGGATTCTGTATTTTGGCTCTAGCTCCAGCTCCAGCTCCAGCTCCATTTGTTTTAATCTACGGTACGACATGGTGATCAGGACATAGTCCCTGCAGCCATTCGACTGGCAAGGCAGAAACTATGTAGCCGTAGATAAAGTTAACTGTCCTCCGACCCTCATCCCTCGACAATGATGATATGACAACCTATCACTATATCTTATATAGTAGTAGATGATGTCTTAGTTTTATATTATATGAGTTCATCTTGATTCTGTTACATTCTTCAGATACTAGATACGATAAGAACATATACTACACCATGTGTACAGAACATAGATGATTCACACTAATGTATGCTAGAATGAATTTTGGGTTATGTTCTGAGCCATCCGTTCTCACACTTAAAACATATATGAATTAGTACTATGTGTCAATCTTTGTTTTTATATTTTCGACGAACCGAGGGATTAGATTCTGTATTTTATATTTTGGCTCCAGCTCCAGCTCCATTTGCATTAATCTACGGTACAACATGGTGATCAGGACATAGTCCCTGCAGCCATTCGACTGGCGAGGCAGAAACTATGTAGCCATAGATAAAGTTGACTGTCATCCGACCCTCATCCCTCGGCAATGATGATATGACAACCTATCACTATATCTTATATAGTAGTAGATGATGTCTTAGTATTACATTATGTGAGTTCATCTTGATTCTGTTACATTCTTCAGATACTAGATACGATAAGAACATATACTACATCATATGTACAGAACATAGACGATTCACACTAATGTATGTTAGAATGAATTTTGGATTGTGTTCTGAGCCATCCGTTCTCACACTTGGCAAAAAATTGAATATAATATTTTTATCTGCTTTCAAAAATGTACTCAAACGAGATGATGGTTCCTTTAGTTTGCTTGCTTATGTTACAATTATATTCTTTGTGAATATCGATCTTACCAGATGGCACCCATGACCCAAGCAGCGGCACGTCGTTTGAGGGAAACACTGAATGCTTAGGTGGCTCCTCCTACTGTTAAGGAGGAAGTGGCACCGGTATACTAGTGAGACCGGGAGTTCCATTCATCCAGTACCTGCAGTGGACTGTATCTCTCCTGGCGCCGTCGATCCCACTTATTCTAAGTGGTTGCGTGATCGTATCACTGAGCGTTTGCTGAGCTGCGTGGTCGTCATTAGTGTAGTGTAGTTTTATGGATATATTTTGTATTGGACTATTAATACTTATTACCAGCTGTACTTGATTTATGGATATATTTTGTATTGGACTATCTACTAGTTTATTTCTTTTTTGGAATTACAAAACATATATGAATTATTACTGTGTCAATCTCTGGATTGTATCTCCAGCTCCAACTCCATTTGCATTCTGGATTCTATATTTTTTTTATTTAGCGACGTTTTTAGCGACGTTCTTAGCGACGCTATTACGTAGCGACGTTTATGAATGTCGCTAATAATGTCGCTAAATTGCTGATGTGGCAAAAATCTTTCCTCGTCAAAATGTTACCAAAACGTCGCTAAAATGTCGCTAAACGGCGACCACAAACGAACGTGCGACGTTTGTAACGTCGCTAATTAACGTCGCCGTAGCGACGTTTTACCGATTAGCGACACGCTTTTTTCGTCGTTTCCAAAACGACGCTAGAAACGTCGCTAACTTAAATTAGCGACGTTTTGGTCGGCATTAGCGACGTTTACAAACGTCGCTAATCTGACAGATTCTGGTAGTGATCCCATCATGATACAGCCAATCGAGTTCTTCGATATCTTAAATGAAGTGTTGGTAAAGGTTTATTCCTTTCTGCATCTAGCTCACTCACTTTAGTTGGATACGCTGACTTCGATTGGACCGGGTGTCCTACTACTCGTCGTTCCACTACAAGTTATTTCACCATGCTAGGATCTAGTCCTATTTCTTGGAAAACTAAGAAACAACCAACAGTTTCACGTTCGTCTGCAGAAGCAGAATATCGTTCCCTTGCTGCACTTACTTCTGAGTTGCAATGGTTAAAAATACCTTCTCTCAGATCTTGGTATTAATCACTCGCAGCCTATTCCGGTGTTGGAAAAGAAACGCGAAAACCTTTCCCCAAACTAGAGAGTACCTGCAGAGAACCAAGCAATACAACGCACGAACCAAAAATACCAAAATAAACCACGCAGACAAAGAGAATTTTTGACGTAAAAAACCCTTGCGAAAAAAATCACGGGACGATCGGAGTCCAACCCTGAGAAGCTTTCACTAATAAAATAAAGGAGTACACCCTCTACAAACTTCTTCCGATCCAAATCGGATCCCCACAACACTTAGGAGCAAGAATAATGATTACAAAGCTACGAAGATCAAGGACGACGAGTAGATATTACCCGAACACGATCCTCCTTCGAAAATGGCCTTCAATCCTCCTTCTTCTCTCCCAAAGTTGCAATGGCACTCTTGCCTCTTTTCTCTCTTGTTCTTCAATGTTGTGTTATGATTAGGGTTAGGAATAATAATGTATAAACCCCCCAATCTGCAGCAAAACCTAGACCGTAGGATACGATCCATTGGTGTTTAAACACCCTGAAAAATGCTTCAGTCCCGACGACACAGAGTTCGGCCAGAACTCTGTGTTTGGCAACCTGAACAGTCCTGGAACCAAAAGGCAGAGTTCGTCCAGAACTTTGTGTGGGGGCAGAGTTCGGCCCGAACTCTGCCTCCCCTGTTCCAACAGCTCCTCCCGACTGCTCCCGAGCTTCTTCGTCTCCTCCGACTGGCCTCGTCACCTCCCCGAGCTTCTCAGACACACAGACGGCGCTCGTCGCACTCCGGTGTCTTCTCCACATAGGTTGGGAACCCCACCCACTCCAAAAAATCTTCTCATTCACAACTAGGTGGAGGAGGTCGTCATCCCGACGATCTGCCTGCAGTACTCAAACTTCTTCCTCGGTAGAACCTTCGTGAGCATGTCCGCTCCATTGTCATCAGTATGAACCTTCTCAAGCGTCGCGTCCTTCTTCTCAACCATATCCCGTATCCAATGATACCGAGTCTCGATGTGCTTGGACCGACTATGAAATGTCTGGTTCTTCACAAGTGAATAGCACTCTGACTGTCGTAAAGCAAAGTATACTGCTATTGCTTCAGCCCCATTTCCTGTAGCAACTTCTTCATCCATAATAGCCACTACACCAAAATGGTCATTTTGGAACGGAGAAATTATGTTCCAAAAAATTTCTGGAACACTTTTACTCCGTGCCTATTTTTGGACTGCCAAAATTCTTGGAACGGAATAAAAGCGTTCTAAGTGATGGTTATTGGAACGCTTTATATGCGTGCCAGTGTTGGAACACCTACAAAACGTTCCTAATAATTTTTGGAACACATTACATACGTGCCAATGTTGGAACACCAATAAAGTGTTCCTAATATGGAACATGTCAAATTAATTTCTGCATTCATACTAGAACGGATATAATGTGTTCCAGTATTGGAACGATAGAAATGTGTTCCTATTAATTTCTCAGATTCTTTAAAATACCATACCAATAATCTGAATTAAAACTGAGTATATTGGAAACGAAACTAAACAAATATAATAGCACAAGTACACACAAAATATGTAAAGATAAATCTGCATTGACTAATGAAGTCAAAATGTCTTACATAATATTGTATTATGTTTAATGTACAATTTTTCTAAACTACGATTCTAACAAAATGTCCTACTGACGTAAAAATAGTTTGAGATCTTTTCCTCGTTTTCTTTCTTCCCCATAGCTAATTCTTCATCTCTTTGTGATCAAACTATTTCATTGTTGGGATAGACATTGGGCCTGCAAAGACAAAAGGTCAAAAAAATTACTGGAGGAAAAATATCATAAAAGAATGAAGAGTAACTATGCAAATCCATCCCAACTTTCCAAATAAAAATATATATTCACATGTTGATGTTATATTAAATGTTCAAAATATATATGGAATATGTACACGGAAAAGAGAGGCTTTGACAAATAGACATGGGATATCAATAACAATTGCTCCTAGGAGAAGTCATAGAGTAAGATGCACATGAACTTGCAGCAAATATTGTGCCATAACACCAACAATATCTACAATAAGAAGAAATGACAATTTATTGATAGAAGAGAGTTGCATCATTTTATGATCCAAAGAAACTCAGACCTGTACAAACGTGTACAAACACTTTAACCTGTACAAACGTGTACAAACACTTTAACCTGTACAAACCTGTACAAGCTCAGAAACATGTACAAACTCAGACCTAAATAAAATATGAGCCAAAGAAAAGTTTCATCATCATTTATCAAAATTCCTTCTTAGTTTTAACCCTCCAAAACGAAAGGAAAAAACCCCAAAAATTCCACATTTTATGTACAATCCAAGCACTGCACAGATTAATTGTATGTCACACTTTTACTGGTTAGCGTAATGGACTACTTTTAATGATTGTGAAACAATACAATAGCACAGATAACTTTCTTACTTCATCACAATTAATGGACAATGCTCTTTCACACTTTTGAGAGCAGTTGCGAAAAATCTTCTACTATTTTGCCTAGTACTTAATATAGTGGCAACCTTGGCCTTTTAAAACAACCTTTCAACCAAGAACCAAGTTCATAATAGTAAAAAGCCACGAAAGGAAACTTGACCAAACCAAACTGCATCCTACTAAACCCATTTTTGATATCTACAATAAGACAAATAAGACAAAACAACAAGTGATATATAATCTTAGTTCGATCCAGTTCCTGAGTGAAACTGGATTAGGCAAGGGGATTAATGATTAGTTATCCTCCATCACTAATTAACTATTTTTTGTAATATAGATATTAATTATGTCACAGAGCTCTTTCCTTTTGCACGGCCTATCACCATGTGCTCTCCTACGGAGTTGTAGAAGAAATCAAGTTTCTACCCAAAAGCTGTCGACATATGCTTATCGACAACTTCAATATAAATTTCTATTCTCCAATGCCGAGTGCCGATGACAGACTGGATAGTGCACTTGACAATGTACACATGAATGATGATGATTGGTTGGAAAGAAGAATATGTTCTGATTGAATTTGGAAGTAACCATTTCCTGATGAAAGAAATTTTCAAAAGAGTGAAAGTGATGGATTATTACATGAAACAAATTTTCACCATAGGTCTGTATCTTAATCGACCAAGAACTTTCAACTAACGACAATTGAGCAGTTGTGTGTTGACATATTACAAATCAAATTTTTCTCAAAAATAGTTAAAAAGATATCTAAACACTGGTCAATAAGAGAATCATGATTCCAGATTTGATAACTCAAAGGTTAGATGGGGAAAACCCTAACAAAAGCTAACAATCAAACAATACATAACAAAATGTCAGTGGAGAACTCACTAATGGAGCAGAATTGACCACACATATATGTTTGCATATTATGAACTAACCTTCTAAAGTGGATATGTTGTTTTGCCATAAGTGGCATATTATTGCTCGTTTTCCTGAAAGCATGCTAGCTGCCTTGCCAGGAGACCTTGTCTGAAGTAAAACTGCTCAGTGGTAAACATAAATAAAAACAATAATATAAATTTAGAATTAAAGATATCTTAAGGAAAGACAAGTACACCAGAAAATAAATGAGAGATAAAAATGTTGTGGAATCAAACACACTAGCTTTGGAGTTAACTTTTCAATTGGCGTTGTAGCAGCCATAGCAAAATATAACAGTTGATCAAGCAAATTTATTAGAAGAGAAATATAATTTAGCAAGAGGGACCAACATCAGGTGTAATAGTTGTTACTAGTAGGAACCTTCTTCTCATTTGAATGGATAGGGAAAATGGACTACCATTGACTGCAAAAATTGTGTGTTTATGTATGCACAAAATTAGTATCAGCAATTCAAAAATAAGCTGTGTAATGCTCAGTATTAATATTGTATCTTAATAATAATATAATATATACTTGATAGTAGCCAAAAGAAGCATTCCCTAGTGATCAGCAACACCAACAGTTCAAAGTACAATACAAGAAAAATAAGATACCAAGTCTACCATATGAACAAAACATAAGATGAGAATAAAGTTCTTGCAACAATATATACACTTTCAAGCAATCAGCCTCTACTAAACTGAGATTAGTAAATACGATGCCACCACCACCCATTCAACTGGAACCGGAATCAAGCACAGGAATCCTGCAGTGAAAGCTGATAGACTTATCAGTAAGGCTCTACTAAACTGAGATTAGTAAAATTGTGTTCTTATTTCTTAGTATACTTGGAACAAAGTAGGTTTTATCGACATCTTTTCCTCCATAGAAGTGCAAAACTATGTAGAAAGAGATCGAGGTGTCGTGTCCCTGCAATGTAGTTGAGCAGATTGAAAAAACTACACGACAGTTGTGAAGGATCTTGCATACTTCGGTGAGAAGCAGCACCGATATTGGGCTTCCAGGAGTCTCTCCTTGATAATGCATATCAAAAAGGACAACATACCTGCTGCAACTTTTGGTTCATCCCCGGCCTTCCAGGACTTCTGACTTTGAGCAAGCTTTTCAGGCTCTAGCCATTTCCTTATATGATCTAGTAACTTCACACCCAAAGTGACATTAAACCAGTTAGATAGAAGTTCAAGTAGTCCGGCTAATCCTTGTAGCAGAGGCATGGTCAAACTTTTTGTGTGTGCTAAGTTAACTAAAATGGGCCTCAGGCTCCTCTGCAGAAGATCTTTTGGCATTCTCAGTTGCTGAATAACCTACAAGAAAACATGACATAACATACATTACTACCAGACATACTGATAATAGGGTATAATATAAAAAAGCATACAGTCTAAAATATATAGCAATATTTAGAACTATCAAGATAAAATAGTGAAGCAATACAATAACTATAAATTTTCATTGGTGGAACAAGAGGTAGGATTTCTGGGTAAAACCTGTCGAAGCCCATCTTTTGCGACAGCAACAATTTCTGGAGTCCTACAAGTAAGAGATTTGAAGAACATTGATATAATTTTAGCACACAACTCAGAATGGTTTGAGTCCTGAGGTCAGCACAAGCCATTGCCGTACAAAGCAGTTCAATACACGCAGTCCGAAGTTTGTTTAATGTCGTAACCACTTTGGGGTTCATTAGTTTGGTCACCCATACTGTTTCATCGGCTTCAGCAATTTGCAGAGCTTCTTGTAAGAAATTGACAAGCTCTGGAGTCAACTTAAGAAGAGAAAATTACTTGAAGCATGGTCAATATGAAAAAGCATAGGAAAATGGCGGCGAACGTTATCAACAAATTCATCTTTCTGATCTTGGAGCTCAGAATCTGCACAGGCAGCGATAATGGCCATTAATAGTGTATTGAAAACAGATTTCTCAGCCATAAGTTGAGTCTTTGTCTTTACACCCAAATCAACCTGGCATGCATATTATGTTACACCATTGCTGATTCAATTTAGGCAGGAAATGGAAAGTTTAAAGTCACATGCACTCAAGCGCACTCGCGCACACTGTTAATGAATACAACACGTAGCTTAGCAGGCGTCGAATAATATCAAATTATTCCTAGACCGTCTAAAATGCATTAAATTCAAATATCACAATCTAAAAGTTTATAAGTATATCGACCATTAATGTCTTTAGAAGATTACAAGGTACAAGTCTTTCCAAATGAAAATTGGAGTAAGCTAGGGATCACACCAGTCAAGGACTCAAGAAGACACCACTGAAACGCTAATCAAACTTTAACAACCACCCTTAATGAGCTGATGGCAAGTATATCACTAAGTCAGGTTGTAAATGGAGTGGATATAGAGCCAACACTAGTGCCATCACACTTGTTGAAGAGGAGAATATAGTGTAGAAGCATTTTAGAACCAAATAACAGTAATTTGGCAGAATCACCGGTATTCCTAGCACAATTGAAGTACAATTTGGATTCTCAGTCCATCTCAAGTTGCATATTGTAGCACACAGTATTTGTCAACTATGATTTCAACTAGATACTTTAAAATAACCTAGATTTGGGACAAGTAAAAACTTCATATTTAAAACAATAATAGTTATTTTTACAACATAATGAAAGCTTCCAAACATAAGATCTTTGATCCAATGCAGTAGGTAAATGAGTATAAGAAACTAATATGCAATTGAATACATACAACTATCATCCCATCTGGTATATGTTCAATAATGACAGCCCCAGATAGATATAATGCAACATCAGTGACTAGTTCTCGCTACGAACTGCAGGGTAGATAAAATAGATGGTGGAACTGCGAGAAGGCACATTAAACAAAAGAACTTCACCTTCATAACTAAATTAAAGAGCCAAATGTAGGTGCTGAAAAGGGAGCAAAAACAGCCATGATGTTAGAGGGTGATAAGCAACCATCGATTTAGGATTATAGAGGTTCGCAATATCGGCAACATAATCCCTTAGGTCGTTCTTAGGAGTATTGGTATTGACTATTTCATACATTTAAGCATAACTTTACTTGTTAGAATGTTGTTTCTCATTAGTTTTTAAATAAAAATATTTAAAATTGCTAAATCCTGGTACTTCTCGATATAATGGGCCGGACCAGCCCGGGCCCAGGATTATTCAGACCGGGCCGACACATAGGCTATTTTTCGGGCGAGACTCATGCCAGGCCCAGTTGACAGGTCTACTTTCCAACAGTACTAACATGAGTACTAATCTAGAATGATCAAAATGAATTCCTCTTGTACTTTCTCAAACTGTGGCTTGAGATAATAGTTACAAATACTTGCTGAATACAAATATTGAATATGTGACCATGGCAATTGGTCGATGAGAAGAGAGGAGAGGCACACCATAGCCACCAAAAAGTCAGAGACTTACTAGTACAATTTAGCAAAGTTTTATGCAAACAGTTAATCTATACGGATATGACACTGATTTTGGTTCGGACGAAGTGTCGTGGAGGCGTTTCCCCGACACAATAATATATGACACCAATTTGGAGTAATCTGTGGTTTGTATCTCTCAGTCATAGACATAACTTGAGCAGATATGGGTCAGGAGCAGCACAAATCAAACAAAACGTTTGAAGACGTGAATTATTGGGTTCCCGTTACTAACAATTAAAATTAGTCGAAGCACGGACACGACACCCGATTTTTTGAAGCGTGCGTGATCCCTACCAGCGCAGTACTTGAATTAAAAAAATAGATGATGGGGCTAAAGTGAAAGATTGACAAAAAGAGACCGAACCAGCTCAATAGAGAGAGGGAAGGTGGAGGTCCGGATGAGATCGGGATCGGAGATCCAACGGCTGAGGATGCGACAGGACTGAGAGTCGAGGCCAAGTCTAGCGTCGGTGGGGATGGCGGAGGGAGGAGGGATGGACTTCTCAATGACCTTCACCTCCCATCCCGCGACGACGAGGGCGTGGGCGAAGCACAGGCCGGCTATGCTCCCACCGACCACCACTGTAACACCCAGTTTTCTAAAATGAGGGTAATTTTGAAATTTTGTATTTTAATTTATTTAATTATGATATCATTTAATAATATAATTTTTGGTAATTTTTAATCATTTTTTTAAACCATTTAAATCATGACTTGTGATTTTGGTGCATTGACTAGTGTAGCCTTAGACTGTTGACCTAGAGCCTAGTCATTGTGATTAGGATATTTGATTAGTATATTTTAGCCTAGAGGATATTTTGGTCATTTTAGAATTTATTGGAATTTTTAGGAATTTTTAGAAATTATTTTGGAATTGTTTGATTGAAGGTTGACTAGGTTGACTTTGACTAGCTTTGACTTGTGACCTAACCCTAGTTAGGTTGGACTTGACTAGATATGAGATCCTAGGTTAAGTTAGGTCAACCATACTCTAGTTAGTGCAAACATTTGAGAATATTGAGTTTTGAATGGAGAGATTTAACCACAAGCCATGACTTGTGACTTTTAAGTCATTTGTTAAATGACTAGGCCCAAAGCCCAAGACAAGTTTCAAAACCCTAACCCTAAGCCTTAGTGGCCAGCCACCATATCATCCTTGGGAACACCACCCTATAAATACTCTCTTAGTTTAGGGTTGCCTCTTTTAGGAAAGCTCAAGTTTAGAAGGAGGTGAGTTCTTGTCTTCATTAATTTACCATAAATTCATTTTAGGTCCTAAAATCCCCAAATCAGTTGCAATGGGTTCTAACACTGGTATACTTGCTGTTGTTGGAGTTTTATTTCAGTTTGTGGTGATATTGGTGGATTGGGACATCAAGGAGAAGAGCTTTGAATAGGGGTTTTTATTGGAAAGTTCAACAATAGGTAAATTCCTCATCCCTCCATGAAATTTTGTTTTGTCTTCATCATTAGGGAGCCCTAAGAGTCCCCTAAGCATCAGTATAGGTTTTGTGTCGGGTATCCTAAGTTTCGTGTCCATTTGGACACGTATCATGATTGTAGTATAGGTGTTTGTCGAAATGCTACTGAGGGCATTTCGATTTGTTTCATGCAATATTTTTGATTGGGAATTTGTGTCTTGGTGTTGTTTATCCATTCCTCATGCACTGGGATTGATTCGTGCACGTTTCGTGTCGTTTGGACACGCGTGCACACGCTGACACGCACGCGCGCGCACTGCTACAGGGATGCCCTGCACCTCGGGGTTCTTTCTGGACACGACACGGATCTTCTCGACACGAAATTTTGGGACATTGTTGGGGCATGTTCTGTCATCCCTCTTCCCAAATTTCGTGTCAATTCGTGGTCGGGTTTGGGAGTTATTCGACGTGCACGGGAATTGCACGACTCTGTGCACTGAACAGTGCCAGTTTTGCACTGTTTGGGTTTTACTCGATTGGACACGTTTGTGTCCATTTTGTTTGGACACAAACACCCTGTAGGACTCATACACGTGTATATTTTATTTACCAACCACTGTTTTATCATTTTAAATTAATTTTGATTGTTAAATCTCAGTTTCTCCAATTTCTGAACCATGTGTATCAGTCTAATTTTTCCTGATTTTTCCAGTTTGCAATTTGGTTTTTAGCCATCAATTAAATCCTTTTAACACTGTTAATTAGTATAGTATAACCCCCTAACTTGTACTCCTATGTATTACCTAGTAGTGTGTTGATTTTGGACTGATTTGATAATGTTGATACAAAAATCTGAGATTGGTAAACCTGTGAATTAATAGAGATCAAGTTTGATGTCACGACCCGCACCCACTGTGAGGGCACGAGAACGTAACAACGCCCAGCCTACGCCGCAGTATCGGCGGTAGAACGCTGTCATAGGTCAATCATCTAACAATATAAAGGTACCTGTACAGTATATACACTCCGAATGGGGGTAACATAATAATATACAGTCTCAATCACATCTAAGGCAGAATGATGAAAAATAAGAGATAGATAGATACTGGAATAAAAGATCCACATGATACAATCAGAGAGAAGAGTCTAAGTGTCTACTGCCATACAACAGAACATCCAACTCAATACAAGTCTCTAAAACTGGAATGAAAGAATATACAATCAGATCTCAAAAGACAGTAAATGTAAACCTAGACTAGGGAGCCTCAGTCTCTAAGCTAGTGGATCAGGCTGGAAATCTGGGTCACACATGTCATCAACAGCTGTCCCATAGTAGGTGTCTATGCAGGCCTCCTCCTCATCCTCTGTAATATTTCAACAGGTCCAGTCAGGACGGGAGCGAGCACAAAACATCTCACGCAGTTCATATCGAGTTAGGAAATATAAAGCATGCAATAGAGTAAAGTACATGAAACGCTGGAAGAAGAAGATATATGAAAAACAGTAGAGATTTGATAACAGGAAATATCTAAATACGATAAGTAAGAACTGTAAGGAACATGTGATTTTAGAGTACAATCTGGTTATGTAAACGGGCTAGGAAAATGCAATGGTAACTCCATTGTACGTGGGTGTACAATAGACATATACAATAGTTATACAATATTGTACAATAGGATTTGAGTACATAACCAATTCTACTCCCCCTCCCCAATCAATACACAAGGATCTACTCCAGTTACGTTATCTTATACAATAGTGTACAATGTTATACAATGGATGTACAATGTTATACAATAGTGTACAATGGTCTATCCCTGAGCTCATGTGATAATGAGAGTACAATATGCACAATGAGTATACAAGGATATGGGTATTCAATAAATACAATATGGAAGTGAAACGCACATCACAATATGTATCTAGTGAATACAAGGAGATAACATCTCAAAAGGAGATCCATATAGTACCAATCCGTGATAACAGTCGTGTCAGCATCAAGTACAGTAATCTAGAGCAATAATGTAAATCCATACAAGTATGAAACGGTCAGAGAATGTACTCGCCTGATATCCTGAGTGTCTGAAGAGAATATACTGTCCGAGGAGTGGTGTCTGTCTCCTATAGAACAGCACAAGTCACAACAAGTCTAAAAATGGTAAACTGAAGTTCTACTATGCATTCTACATGAATCTAGGTCAATCTAGTCTAAATAAGTCTCACTAGGCCTAACCAAGCCTAGTCCAAGTTAGTCAAATCTAGGTTTAACAAGTCATTCTAGGCCCTAACTAGTCAATCAAGTCTAGCTAAGTCTATAATAGGCCTACCAAGTCTAACTAGTCTATTCCAACCACCACACAACATCACAAGTCTAAATAAGGCTATACAAGCTAGTCAAGCCATCAATCTCACATATCACATATTTATATATATACACATTGCATTCATACTCAAAATGCATAGATACTTGCCTACATACATATATATCTACATAGGCACATCACAATATATCTATACATATATGTATAGAGGTAGGAAATCAAGTGTGTGTCAAGGGTGAAGGGTTATGTGTGGGTGCCATAGCAAGTTCAGGTTAGTGTAATGCATTAATGAGAGTAGGTTAGCTATCAAGGCAACTATCAAGGCTATATATACATGCAATGTAGCTAATGATGTAGGCTAATAGGTTAATGCAATGGTGTGTCATCTCAAATTTAAGGTGCAGGAAAAGATTTCAAATGCATGGAACATATAAAACTCAGTTTACATCTTAAATTTCCTGTGTGTGTGTGTGTCTTGCATGAGTGAAGTATGGGAGTGTCAGTGTCCAGTCAAGTGAGGGTTAATGGAAAATGAGCAACAGTGAAGAAAAACCCAAAACAGTGTGTGTGTGTGTCTCATGAGAGACAATTAGAAAACAGTTAGCTACTATGAAATTAGTAAGCATTGAAATGGGACAGTGAGTAATACATCCTGTGTGTATGAAGACAGTGGCAAGTGGTATGTCTATTCTCAGGTTTTCTAGTTCCAGGAACTAAGAAAACCTGAGATCAACATGGTTCAGTTTTCAGGTTTAAACTAGTGGAAAATCTCAGGAATTACATTATAGGAATCTCAGAATTACCCTTCAACTCCATCTCAGTTTAATCATAGAACAATGAACTGAACCAACATAAAGTGTGCAGGAAACATTGCAGGAAATCAAAAACAGTGTAGAGAGGGTTGTGTTTACATGTGAGGCATGTGAGTGAGTAGCATTCAGTTTTATTAGCAATTAATCTCAGGTTTTAAGGAAAACAGTGAGGAAACTGTAACCCAGTGAAGGGAAACAATCCCAGGTTTGTACATAATGAAATTTCAGTTCATAAACAATCCTGAACTCAGTCTAAAACTGAACCAAACAATCCTAAGATGAAATCTCAGATTTTAAATCTCAAAACACATCAACAACCAAATTTTAGTTTAAAGAAACAGTTTATAAAGTGTCCAGGTTAATACCACATTGAAGGATAACTAATACAAGTCAAATGAGACCCCAACACATCACCTTAACAGTCCTAAAGAACTCAGTATCAGCCCATCACTCTAAATACAGAATTAAACTCAACCCACAACCAAAATAGTCTCAATTTCCTCACACCATTAGATAATACATAGGAGTACATGTTAGGGGTTCAATTACATGTAATTAACAGTGTAAAAAGGGTTTAATAGGATAACAAAACTCAATTTTGCAAAAACAAAAAAAAAACAGAAATGGTGTTGATAGTCAGTTTCAGGAAAAATGGGAAATGGCAAATTAACCAATGAAATTCAAATTACATACAATTACAAAGGTAGGTAAAGATTTAACTTAATGTGCACATGCTATACAAGTAGTTTGTGTCCACAAAAGTGGACACAAACGTGTCCAACAGTTTAAATACACATTACATAAAAACTGTGCACACAGGGAACAATCGTCGTGCACGTGTGTGTGTCACTCCAGGACACGACACGTTGCACGACACATGCCAAGGTCACGTCCACGTGTTCTCCACTTATATGGCTACGTGTCCATGGCCCTGCGCCGTGTCCTAGGTGTGTGTCGTGTCGGCTTTAGAGCCGTGTCAGTGGCAATAAAACACAGTGCACAGAACAGTGAAATTCCAGTGCACGAGGAAAAACTCCCAAACTCGACCACGAATTGACACGAAATTTGGGAAGAGGGATGACAGAACATGCCCCAACAATGTCCCAAAATTTTGTGTCGAGAAGATTCGTGTCGTGTCCAGGAAGAACCCCGAGTGGCAGGACATCCCTGTAGCAGTGCGCGCGCGTGCGTGTCAGCGTGTGCACGCGTGTCCAAACGACACGAAACGTGCACGAATCAATCCCAGTGCACAAGGAATGGGTAGACAACACCAAAACACAAATTCCTAATCAAAAACATTGCATGAAACAAATCGAAATGCCCTCAGTGGCATTTCGACAAACACCTACACAGCAGTCATAATACGTGTCCAAATGGACACGAAACTTAGGATACCCGATACAAAACCTATACAGATGCTTAGGGGACTCCTAGGGCTCCCTAATGATGAAGACAAAACAAAATTTCATAGAGGGATGAGGAATTTACCTATTGTTGAACTTTCCAATAAAAACCCCTATTCAAGGCTCTCCACTTGATGTCCCAATCCAATCAAACCACCATAAACTGAAATGAAACTCCAACAACAGCAAGTATACCAGTGTTAGAACCCATTGCAACTGATTTGGGGATTTTAGGACCTAAAATGAATTTATGGTGAATTAATGAAGACAAGAACTCACCTCCTTCTAAACTTGAGCTTTCCTAAAAGAGGCAACCCTAAACTAAGAGTGTATTTATAGGGTGGTGTTCCCAAGGAGGATATGGTGGCTGGCCACTTAGCCTAGGGTTTAGGGTTTTAAAACTTGTCTTGGGCTTTGGGCCTAGTCATTAAACAAATGACTTAAAAGTCACAAGTCATGGCTTATGGTCAAAACTTCCCAATCAAAACTCAATACCCTCAAATGTTTGCACTAACTAGAGTATGGTTGACCTAACTTAACCTAGGATCTCATATCTAGTCAAGTCCCACCTAACTAGGGTTAGGTCACAAGTCATAGCTAGTCAAAGTCAACCTAGTCAACCTTCAATCAAACAATTCCAAAATAAATTCTAAAAATTCCTAAAAATTCCAATAAATTCTAAAATGTCCCAAAATTTCCTCTAGGCTAAAATATACCAATCAAATATCCTAATCACAATGACTAGGCTCTAGGTCAACAGTCTAAGGCTATACTAGTCAATGCACCAAAATCACAAGTCATGATTTAAATGGTTTAAAAATAATTAAAAATTACCAAAAAAATCATATTATTAAATAAATATCATAATTAATTAAATTAAAATACAAAATTTCAAAATTACCCTCATTTTAGAAAACTGGGTGTTACAAGTCTACCCACCTTAGAAGAATTTCGTCCTCGAAATTAAAATGGTAGTAGTCTTTCTAGGTCAAACACCCCACAATCAGAGTCTCATACATACCGTCAGATAATCATATGCGTCTGTCCAAAACCATGATACTCAGAATCTCTGTCATGCCAGTGAGCAAGGCTACGATAATCACAGAGTCCTCAACTATGGTACATACCTCTAGAATTGTGGTATTTAAAATTTTCGCATTGCCGCGCACTTGGCAGCGAAAACCTTAAATTCCTACACCCGAGAAATACGTCCATAGTCCGACTATATGTCCTCACTATGCCTGCTAGCATGACCCTAGAAGATTCTAAAATCTCATAATCGAGGCGACCTAGCCCATACGACTTATCTCAGAAGAAAATTTAAATCATAATGAAGCACCAGATCGAAACTTATCAACAATGAAGAACAGATAGGAACAGATGGAATTAAATTTTCAAGGCAGGAATTGCGGAATTGAATCAAAAGAACGGAACCTGCGACTAGATCTCCAATGGCCTGAGCATCCTCGACTGTCATGACGAAAGCTCTCCCTGGCTGGCCTCCCCTGGCCTGCTGCTGATGCTGGACGAACCTCTGCTGCTGAGTCTGCAATGGTGGTCCCTTCGGCTGCCCTGCCGGAGCTCTAGCTCCTGGTGCTACCTGAGCCAATGGTGTCGGGTTCTTGGGACACTCTCTACACTGATGCTCCACTGATCCGCAAAGCAAACACATGCCCAGCCTCTTCCTACAGTCGTCCCACCCATGGCCTTGCTTCTTGCAGAAGTTGCACACAGTGTTCTGCTGCTGCCTGGGTGCTTGCTGATACTGCACCTGTCTCTGTCCCTGATACTGAACAGGCCTCTGCTGCTGCTGCTGGAAATTGGCCATCGGCTGCTGATACTGCTGCTGAAACTCATGCTGAACGTGCAGCCTCTTGGCCGGTCCTCCGCTGCTGCTGCCCCCAGCTGGGTCTCGTCCTCTCTTGAGCCTAAGCTCAAGATCATCCTCCGCCAATAAGGTTCCCGTCAAAATCTCCCCAAAAGTAGCATCTCTGTTCCCTTTGGTCAGGGACTTGACCTCCTTGACCAGACCCTTCCGGAACCTCTGGGCCTTCGCCGTCTCGCTCAACCCCTCAACAAACCTGCCAAGACGGCCAAACTCTCCCGCGTACTCCTCTACTGAGAGGCTCCCCTGGACCAAGTTCTCAAACTGCGTCTCCAAGGCTCTGACTGCTGAATCTGGGAAGAACTTCTTCTTGAAGAAGCCCCTGAACTGCTCCCAAGTCTGTCCTGGTACCCCCACCCTGGGGTCCGACTGATACCAGGTGCGAGCAAGATCTCGCATCCGACTAGCTGCTGCCTCGATCTGGAGGTCTGCTGGAATCCTGGCCAAGCGGAAGATCTCCTCCATATGCTCGATCCACTCATCGGCATATAGGATCCCCTCTGTCCCCAAAAAGTCTCGGGGGCTCATCTTCTGAAACTGCTCGATCCCCGGTGTCTTCGGCTGCTGAACCACTGGTCAAGCTGCGGCTGTCGTGACGGCCAACTCCATGCCTCTATCCTGCCGAGCCTGCTGTCGGTCCATGAACTGCTAGAAATACGCGAACATCTGAGCTGCGTCCACATGTCCTGGAGGCGGTGGTGGCTGGAAAGGATCCTCTGGAATGACAGGGTCCTGCCTCCGAACTGGTGAAGGCATACCCTCAGCTGCTGCTCCTACTACTGAAGTCCCAATATGAGTAGAGGTGGCAGGAGCTGTAGCCTCCCGACCCTGCTGAACTGGCTGAGAGGTAGCAGTCCCCTCTACAGTATCTCCATGAATGGCACGCTGTAATCGCGTCTCCACCATCCTGAAGACAGATCAAAACAACCAATTGCTGAGAATGAGTCGAAATAGCAAAGGAGGACAGTTATATTCAAGGAGAACAATATCAGCAAGAACTGAGATGGCATGAATTTGATATGAGTTTTTCCTAGTATGATTGAGTACCTAAAAAAAATATCCTAATCCTACTGCAGGCTGTAGTGATACTCTAGTTCGAATACCACTACATGAACTCGACCTGCATGGGCCACCACTAAAAACGTGTCACGACCCGCACCCACTGTGAGGGCACGAGAACGTAACAACGCCCAGCCTACGCCGCAGTATCGACGGTAGAACGCTGTCCTAGGTCAATCATCTAACAATATAAAGGTACCTGTACAGTATATACACTCCGAATGGGGGTGACATAATAATATACAGTCTCAATCACATGTAAGGCAGAATGATGAAAAATAAGAGATAGATAGATACTGGAATAAAAGATCCACAGGATACAATCAGAGAGAAGAGTCTAAGTGTCTACTGCCATACAACAGAACATCCAACTCAATACAAGTCTCTAAAACTGGAATGAAAGAATATACAATCAGATCTCAAAAGACAGTAAATGTAAACCTAGACTAGGGAGCCTCAGTCTCTAAGCTAGTGGATCAGGCTGGAAATCTGGGTCACACATGTCATCAACAGCTGTCCCATAGTAGGTGTCTATGCAGGCCTCCTCCTCATCCTCTGTAATATTTCAACAGGTCCAGTCAGGACGGGAGCGAGCACAAAACATCTCACGCAGTTCATATCGAGTTAGGAAATATAAAGCATGCAATAGAGTAAAGTACATGAAACGCTGGAAGAAGAAGATATATGAAAAACAGTAGAGATTTGATAACAGGAAATATCTAAATACGATAAGTAAGAACTGTAAAGAACATGTGATTTTAGAGTACAATCTGGTTATGTAAACGGGCTAGGAAAATGCAATGGTAACTCCATTGTACGTGGGTGTACAATAGACATATACAATAGTTATACAATGTTGTACAATAGGATTTGAGTACATAACCAATTCTACTCCCCCTCCCCAATCAATACACAAGGATCTACTCCAGTTACGTTATCTTATACAATAGTGTACAATGTTATACAATGGATGTACAATGTTATACAATAGTGTACAATGGTCTATCCCTGAGCTCATGTGATAATGAGAGTACAATATGCACAATGAGTATACAAGGATATGGGTATTCAATAAATACAATATGGAAGTGAAACGCACATCACAATATGTATCTAGTGAATACAAGGAGATAACATCTCAAAAGGAGATCCATATAGTACCAATCCGTGATAACAGTCGTGTCAGCATCAAGTACAGTAATCTAGAGCAAGAATGTAAATCTATACAAGTATGAAACGGTCAGAGAATGTACTCGCCTGATATTCTGAGTGTCTGAAGAGAATATACTGTCCGAGGAGTGGTGTCTGTCTCCTATAGAACAGCACAAGTCACAACAAGTCTAAAAATGGTAAACTGAAGTTCTACTATGCATTCTACATGAATCTAGGTCAATCTAGTCTAAATAAGTCTCACTAGGCCTAACCAAGCCTAGTCCAAGTTAGTCAAATCTAGGTTTAACAAGTCATTCTAGGCCCTAACTAGTCAATCAAGTCTAGCTAAGTCTATAATAGGCCTACCAAGTCTAACTAGTCTATTCCAACCACCACACAACATCACAAGTCTAAATAAGGCTATACAAGCTAGTCAAGCCATCAATCTCACATATCACATATTTATATATATACACATTGCATTCATACTCAAAATGCATAGATACTTGCCTACATACATATATATCTACATAGGCACATCACAATATATCTATACATATATGTATAGAGGTAGGAAATCAAGTGTGTGTCAAGGGTGAAGGGTTATGTGTGGGTGCCATAGCAAGTTCAGGTTAGTGTAATGCATTAATGAGAGTAGGTTAGCTATCAAGGCAACTATCAAGGCTATATATACATGCAATGTAGCTAATGATGTAGGCTAATAGGTTAATGCAATGGTGTGTCATCTCAAATTTAAGGTGCAGGAAAAGATTTCAAATGCATGGAACATATAAAACTCAGTTTACATCTTAAATTTCCTGTGTGTGTGTGTGTGTCTTGCATGAGTGAAGTATGGGAGTGTCAGTGTCCAGTCAAGTGAGGGTTAATGGAAAATGAGCAACAGTGAAGAAAAACCCAAAACAGTGTGTGTGTGTGTCTCATGAGAGACAATTAGAAAACAGTTAGCTACTATGAAATTAGTAAGCATTGAAATGGGACAGTGAGTAATACATCCTGTGTGTATGAAGACAGTGGCAAGTGGTATGTCTATTCTCAGGTTTTCTAGTTCCAGGAACTAAGAAAACCTGAGATCAACATGGTTCAGTTTTCAGGTTTAAACTAGTGGAAAATCTCAGGAATTACATTATAGGAATCTCAGAATTACCCTTCAACTCCATCTCAGTTTAATCATAGAACAATGAACTGAACCAACATAAAGTGTGCAGGAAACATTGCAGGAAATCAAAAACAGTGTAGAGAAGGTTGTGTTTACATGTGAGGCATGTGAGTGAGTAGCATTCAGTTTTATTAGCAATTAATCTCAGGTTTTAAGGAAAACAGTGAGGAAACTGTAACCCAGTGAAGGGAAACAATCCCAGGTTTGTACATAATGAAATTTCAGTTCACAAACAATCCTGAACTCAGTCTAAAACTGAACCAAACAATCCTAAGATGAAATCTCAGATTTTAAATCTCAAAACACATCAACAACCCAATTTTAGTTTAAAGAAACAGTTTATAAAGTGTCCAGGTTAATACCACATTGAAGGATAACTAATACAAGTCAAATGAGACCCCAACACATCACCTTAACAGTCCTAAAGAACTCAGTATCAGCCCATCACTCTAAATACAGAATTAAACTCAACCCACAACCAAAATAGTCTCAATTTCCTCACACCATTAGATAATACATAGGAGTACATGTTAGGGTTTCAATTACATGTAATTAACAGTGTAAAAAGGGTTTAATAGGATAACAAAACTCAATTTTGCAAAAACAAAAAAAAAACAGAAATGGTGTTGATAGTCAGTTTCAGGAAAAATGGGAAATGGCAAATTAACCAATGAAATTCAAATTACATACAATTACAAAGGTAGGTAAAGATTTAACTTAATGTGCACATGCTATACAAGTGGTTTGTGTCCACAAAAGTGGACACAAACGTGTCCAACAGTTTAAATACACATTACATAAAAACTGTGCACACAGGGAACAATCGTCGTGCACGTGTGTGTGTCACTCCAGGACACGACACGTTGCACGACACATGCCAAGGTCACGTCCACGTGTTCTCCACTTATATGGCTACGTGTCCATGGCCCTGCACCGTGTCCTAGGTGTGTGTCGTGTCGGCTTTAGAGCCGTGTCAGTGGCAATAAAACACAGTGCACAGAACAGTGAAATTCCAGTACACGAGGAAAAACTCCCAAACCCGACCACGAATTGACACGAAATTTGGGAAGAGGGATGACAGAACATGCCCCAACAATGTCCCAAAATTTCGTGTCGAGAAGATTCGTGTCGTGTCCAGGAAGAACCCCGAGTGGCAGGGCATCCCTGTAGCAGTGCGCGCGCGTGCGTGTCAGCGTGTGCACGCTTGTCCAAACGACACAAAACGTGCACGAATCAATCCCAGTGCACAAGGAATGGGTAGACAACACCAAAACACAAATTCCCAATCAAAAACATTGCATGAAACAAATCGAAATGCCCTCAGTGGCATTTCGACAAACACCTACACAGCAGTCATAATACGTGTCCAAATGGACACGAAACTTAGGATACCCGATACAAAACCTATACAGATGCTTAGGGGACTCCTAGGGCTCCCTAATGATGAAGACAAAACAAAATTTCATGGAGGGATGAGTAATTTACCTATTGTTGAACTTTCCAATAAAAACCCCTATTCAAGGCTCTCCACTTGATGTCCCAATCCAATCAAACCACCATAAACTGAAATGAAACTCCAACAACAGCAAGTATACCAGTGTTAGAACCCATTGCAACTGATTTGGGGATTTTAGGACCTAAAATGAATTTATGGTGAATTAATGAAGACAAGAACTCACCTCCTTCTAAACTTGAGCTTTCCTAAAAGAGGCAACCCTAAACTAAGAGTGTATTTATAGGGTGGTGTTCCCAAGGAGGATATGGTGGCTGGCCACTTAGCCTAGGGTTTAGGGTTTTAAAACTTGTCTTGGGCTTTGGGCCTAGTCATTAAACAAATGACTTAAAAGTCACAAGTCATGGCTTATGGTCAAAACTTCCCAATCAAAACTCAATACCCTCAAATGTTTGCACTAACTAGAGTATGGTTGACCTAACTTAACCTAGGATCTCATATCTAGTCAAGTCCCACCTAACTAGGGTTAGATCACAAGTCATAGCTAGTCAAAGTCAACCTAGTCAACCTTCAATCAAACAATTCCAAAATAAATTCTAAAAATTCCTAAAAATTCCAATAAATTCTAAAATGTCCCAAAATTTCCTCTAGGCTAAAATATACCAATCAAATATCCTAATCACAATGACTAGGCTGTAGGTCAACAGTCTAAGGCTATACTAGTCAACGCACCAAAATCACAAGTCATGATTTAAATGGTTTAAAAATAATTAAAAATTACCAAAAAAATCATATTATTAAATAAATATCATAATTAATTAAATTAAAATACAAAATTTCAAAATTACCCTCATTTTAGAAAACTGGGTGTTACATTTGATTCTGAGTTTGGTGAACATAAATTAATTCCTGAGTTTAATTCCTGTTCTTTTTACTGATTTAATGTCAATATACCATGTTTAATCCCTGCACACATGTACTAGATTACTACCATGTTGATTTGAATGATTAGTTGTTTTCTTGTGCTATTTTGATTCATGATAAAGAGCAACCTGAAAACTGAAAACTGAAATAGGAAATCCTGAGAGCAGGTAGATACCCCTTTTACATTGTGTTGTTCCTGAAAAATTCTATCACATACACATTCATCCCTACTTGTATCACACACTCATTTCACTTGACACTGTCACATAATCCCAAAACTGGAAACTGATTCCCTTCACTGCTCTTTAAACATAGTGCTGATTCCCTTTCCTGTGTGTTCCTCCAATGTTTGGGGTTTCTTCAAAAACCTGAGATTCAAATGGGTTTGTTTAAATTCTTCATTGACATGTATCCCAATACATGCACACTGTTGTTTCCCCTTCCTGTTATTTCCTGCCTGCACCCACAATGTATGCATACACACACTTTGAATCCCTGTGAACACTGGCTGTCCACACACAGTCTCCTTTCCCTGTTATTAACATTACTGCATACATGTGACACTGCTCACTTGTTCACTTCATTCCTGTATTTGCTTCACACACACTGTCACAGGTACACCCCTCATATGCACACTCTTTACACACACACACAAGCCTAAATAACAGCCACATTTCAGTCATCTAACCACCCTATTTCACCCCTTGTTCAGTCCCATTTCAAGCCTCTTCAACACTGTTGGCTGTCCCCTCCAAACCAGTCTACACAACCTATTTGCTGTCCTAAATGACAGCCACTACATTGCAGTGTCATCAGTCCCTCTTGCTCCTAAAACTCAGTCCTATAATACCCATCACAGCCCATGTTTAACCCCCTAAATTCAGCCCCAAGTACTCCCCAAATCCCTGTCCCTTTCAGCCTCATTGGCAGCCCAAAAACCAAGCCTTTGCAGCCTCCAATCTGTCCTATATGTATATGCCTGTGTGTGGGTGTTATGAGTTGTGGTGTGAGCTATTGTACAGGTGGGTACATGTGAGTCTATACAACATGTGTGTATGAGGGTTTATATATATATGAATATCTATTTATGTATGGATATCATAGGTAGATATGTATATATGTGTGATATCATATAGTGTTGTATGTATTCATATGTTAGCCTATAGGTATATATTCTAAGTTATTTTGAATATCCATATCAATGTGTGATTCCTATTAGCTTATACAAATAGATATATATGTATTCTCTATTAGATTGTGTGATATATATATATGTGTGTCATATGTATGGATGTTTTGCAGGATTATTTAGGCATGGTATTGCCTTGGCCTATGGCCTAGTCTTTCAGCCTATGGCATCCTTGTGTGGTCTTGGCATATGGTAAATATGCACATGAGTGGTCATATAGACTTGTATGGTGTATACTTGCTAGAGTAGACTAGTTTAGACATGGTTAGACCTAGTTTAACCTAGTTTGACTTCTAGGGTTGACCAGAGTTGACCAAGAGTTGACTTTGGCCTAGATTGACCTAGATTCATGTAGAATGCATAGAACTTCAGTTTACCATTTTTTAGACTTGTTGTGACTTGTGCTGTTCTATAGGAGACAGACACCACTCCTCGGACAGTATATTCTCTTCAGACACTCAGGATATGAGGCGAGTACATTCTCTGACCATTTCATACTTGTATGGATTTACATTCTTGCTCTAGATTACTGTACTTGATGCTGACACGACCGTTATCACGGATTGGTACTATATGGATCTCCTTTTGAGATGTTATCTCCTTGTATTCACTAAATACATATTGTGACGTGCGTTTCACTTCCATATTGTATTTATTGAATACCCATATCCTTGTATACTCATTGTGCATATTGTACTCTCATTATCACATGAGCCCCAGGGATAGACCATTGTACACTATTGTATAACATTGTACATCTATTGTATAACATTGTACACTATTGTATAAGATAACGTAACGGGAGTGGATCCTTGTGTATTGATTGGGGAGGGAGAGTAGAATTGGTTATGTACTCAAATCCTATTGTACAACATTGTATAACTATTGTATATGTCTATTGTACACCCACGTACAATGGAGTTACCATTGCATTTTCCTAGCCCGTTTACATAACCAGATTGTACTCTAAAATTACATGTTCCTTACAGTTCTTACTTATCATATTTAGATATTTCCTGTTATCAAATCTCTACTGTTTTTCATATATCTTCTTCTTTCAGCGTTTTATGTACTTTACTCTATTGCATGCTTTATATTTCCTAACTCGTTATGAACTGCGTGAGATGTTTTGTGCTCGCTCCCGTCCTGACTGGACCTGTTGAAAATTTTACAGAGGATGAGGAGGAGGCCTGCATAGACACTTACTATGGGACAGCTGTAGATGACTTGTGTGACCCAGATTTCCAGCCTGATCCACTAGCTTAGAGACTGAGGCTCCCTAGTCTAGGTTTACTATTTCTGTCTTCTGAGATCTGTTTGTATATATTCTTTCTTTTTTTCAGTATTAGAGACTTGTATTTGAGTTAGATGTTCTGTTGTATGGCAGTAGACACTTAGACTCTTCTCTCTGTTTGTATCCAGTGGATCTTATTTCCAGTATCTATCTATCTTTTATTTTCATCATTCTGCCTTAGATATGATTGAGACTGTATATTGTTATGTCACCTCCATTCGGAGTGTATATACTGTACAGGTACCTTTATGTTGTTAGATGATTGACCTAGGACAGCGTTCTACCGCCGATACTGCGGCGTAGGTTGGGCGTCGTTACGTTCTCGTACCCTCACAGTGGGTGCGGGTCGTGACACGTTTTTAGTGGTGGCCCATGCAGGTCGAGTTTATGTAGTGGTATTCGAACTAGAGTATCACTACAGCCTGCAGTAGGATTAGGATATTTTGAAGGTACTCAATCACACCAGGAAAAACTCATATCAAATTCATGTCATCTCAGTTCTTGCTGATATTGTTCTCCTTGAATATAACTGTCCTCCTTTGCTATTTCGACTCATTCTCGGCAAATGTTTGTTTGATCTGTCTTCAGGATGGTGGAGACGCGATTACAGCGTGCCATTTATGGAGATACTGTAGAGGGGACTGCTACCTCTCAGCCAGTTCAGCAGGGTCGGGAGGCTACAGCTCCTGCCACCTCTGCTCATATTGGGATTTCAGCAGTAGCAGCAGCAGCTGAGGGTATGCCTTCACCAGTTCGGAGGCAGGACCCAGTTATTCCAGAGGATCCTTTCCAGCCGCCACCGCCTCCAGGACATGTGGACGCGGCTCAGATGTTTGCGTATTTCCAGCAGTTCATAGACCGACAGCAGGCTCGGCAGGACAGAGGCATGGAGTTGGCCGTCACGACAGCCGCAGCTCGACCAGTGGTTCAGCAGCCGAAGACACCGAGGATCGAGCAGTTTCAGAAGATGAGCCCCAGAGACTTCATGGGGACAGAGGGGATCCTGTATGCCGATGAGTGGATCGAGCATATGGAGGAGATCTTCCGCTTGGCCAGGATTCCAGCAGACCTTCAGATCGAGGCGGCAGCTAGCCGGATGCGAGATCTTGCTCGCACCTGGTATCAGTCGGACCCCAGGGTGGGAGTACCAGGGCAGACTTGGGAGCAGTTCAGGGGCTTCTTCAAGAAGAAGTTCTTCCCAGATTCAGCAGTCAGAGCCTTGGAGACGCAGTTTGAGAGCTTGGTCCAGGGGAGCCTTTCAGTAGAGGAGTATGCGAGAGAGTTTGGCCGTCTTGGCAGGTTTGTTGAGGGGTTGAGCGAGACGGCGAAGGCCCAGAGGTTCCGGAAGGGTCTGGTCAAGGAAGTCAATTCCTTGACTAAGGGCAACAGGGATGCCACATTCGAGGAGATTCTGACGGGAGCCTTGTTGGCGGAGGATGATCTTGAGCTTAGGCTCAAGAAGGGGCGAGACCCAGTTGGGGGCCGCAGCAGCGGAGGACCGACCAATAGACCGCATGTTCAGCATGAGTTTCAGCAGCAGTATTAGCAGCCGATGGCCCATTTCCAGCAGCAGCAGCAGAGGCCTGTTCAGTATCAGGGGCAGAGGCAGTTGCAGTATCAGCAGGCACCCAGGCAGCAGCAGAACACTGTGTACAACTTCTGCAAGAAGCAAGGACATGGGTGGGACGACTGCAGGAAGAGGCTGGGTATGTGTTTACTTTGCGGATCAGTGGAGCATCAGTGTAGAGAGTGTCCCAAGAACCCGACACCATTGGCTCAGGTAGCACCAGGAGCTAGAGCTCCGGCAGGACAGCAGAGGGGACCACCATTGCAGACTCAGCAGCAGAGGTTTGTCCAGCATCAGCAGCAGGCCAGGGAAGGCCAGCCAGGGCGAGCTTTCGCCATGACAGCCGAGGATGCTCAGGCCATTGGAGATCTAGTTGCAGGTTCCATTCCTTGATTCAATTCTGAAATTCCTATCTTGAAATTTAGTTTCATCTATTCCTATCTGCTGCTTCATTATTGATAAGTTCGATCTGGTGTTTCTTATGATTTAATTTTTCTTCTGAGATAAGTCGTATGGGCTAGGTCGCCTTGATTGTGAGATTTTAGAATCCTCTAGGGTCATGCTAGCAGGCATAGTGAGGACATATAGTCGGACTATGGATGTATTTCTCGGGTGTGGGAATTTAAGGTTTTCGCTGCCAAGCGCGCTACAATGCGAAAATTTTAAATACCACAATTCTAGAGGTATGTACCATAGTTGAGGACTCTGTGATTATCGTAGCCTTGCTCACTGGCATGACAGAGATTCTGAGTATCACGATTTTGGACAGACGCATATGATTATCTGACGGTATGATTGAGACTCTGGTTGTGGGGTGTTTGACCTAGAAGGACTACTACCATTTTAATTTCGAGGACGAAATTCTTCTAAGGTGGGTAGACTTGTAACACCCAGTTTTCTAAAATGAGGGTAATTTTAAAATTTTGTATTTTAATTTATTTAATTATGATATCATTTAATAATATGATTTTTGGTAATTTTTAATCATTTTTTTAAACCATTTAAATCATAACTTGTGATTTTGGTGCATTGACTAGTGTAGCCTTAGACTGTTGACCTAGAGCCTAGTCATTGTGATTAGGATATTTGATTAGTATATTTTAGCCTAGAGGATATTTTGGTCATTTTAGAATTTATTGGAATTTTTAGAAATTTTTAGAAATTATTTTGGAATTGTTTGATTGAAGGTTGACTAGGTTGACTTTGACTAGCTTTGACTTGTGACCTAACCCTAGTTAGGTTGGACTTGACTAGATATGAGATCCTAGGTTAAGTTAGGTCAACCATACTCTAGTTAGTGCAAACATTTGAGAATATTGAGTTTTGAATGGAGAGATTTAACCACAAGCCATGACTTGTGACTTTTAAGTCATTTGTTAAATGACTAGGCCCAAAGCCCAAGACAAGTTTCAAAACCCTAACCCTAAGCCTTAGTGGCCAGCCACCATATCATCCTTGGGAACACCACCCTATAAATACTCTCTTAGTTTAGGGTTGCCTCTTTTAGGAAAGCTCAAGTTTAGAAGGAGGTGAGTTCTTGTCTTCATTAATTCACCATAAATTCATTTTAGGTCCTAAAATCCCCAAATCAGTTGCAATGGGTTCTAACACTGGTATACTTGCTGTTGTTGGAGTTTTATTTCAGTTTGTGGTGATATTGGTGGATTGGGACATCAAGGAGAAGAGCTTTGAATAGGGGTTTTTATTGGAAAGTTCAACAATAGGTAAATTCCTCATCCCTCCATGAAATTTTGTTTTGTCTTCATCATTAGGGAGCCCTAGGAGTCCCCTAAGCATCAGTATAGGTTTTGTGTCGGGTATCCTAAGTTTCGTGTCCATTTGGACACGTATCATGATTGTAGTATAGGTGTTTGTCGAAATGCCACTGAGGGCATTTCGATTTGTTTCATGCAATATTTTTGATTGGGAATTTGTGTCTTGGTGTTGTTTATCCATTCCTCGTGCACTGGGATTGATTCGTGCACGTTTCGTGTCGTTTGGACTCGCGTGCACACGCTGACACGCACGCGCGCGCACTGCTACAGGGATGCCCTGCACCTCGGGGTTCTTTCTGGACATGACACGGATCTTCTCGACACAAAATTTTGGAACATTGTTGGGGCATGTTCTGTCATCCCTCTCCCCAAATTTCGTGTCAATTCGTGGTCGGGTTTGGGAGTTATTCGACGTGCACGGGAATTGCACGACTCTGTGCACTGAACAGTGCCAGTTTTGCACTGTTTGGGTTTTACTCGATTGGACACGTTTGTGTCCATTTTGTTTGGACACAAACACCCTGTAGGACTCATACACGTGTATATTTTATTTACCAACCACTGTTTTATCATTTTAAATTAATTTTGATTGTTAAATCTCAGTTTCTCCAATTTCTGAACCATGTGTATCAGTCTAATTTTTCCTGATTTTTCCAGTTTGCAATTTGGTTTTTAGCCGTCAATTAAATCCTTTTAACACTGTTAATTAGTATAGTATAACCCCCTAACTTGTACTCCTATGTATTACCTAGTAGTGTGTTGATTTTGGACTGATTTGGTAATGTTGATACAAAAATCTGAGATTGGTAAACCTGTGAATTAATAGAGATCAAGTTTGATTCTGAGTTTGGTGAACATAAATTAATTCCTGAGTTTAATTCCTGTTCTTTTTACTGATTAAATGTCAATATACCATGTTTAATCCCTGCACACATGTACTAGATTACTACCATGTTGATTTGAATGATTAGTTGTTTTCTTGTGCTATTTTGATTCATGATAAAGAGCAACCTGAAAACTGAAAACTGAAATAGGAAATCCTGAGAGCAGGTAGATGCCCCTTTTACATTGTGTTGTTCCTGAAAAATTTTATCACATACACATTCATCCCTACTTGTATCACACACTCATTTCACTTGACACTGTCACATAATCCCAAAACTGGAAACTGATTCCCTTCACTGCTCTTTAAACATAGTGCTGATTCCCTTTCCTGTGTGTTCCTCCAATGTTTGGGGTTTCTTCAAAAACCTGAGATTCAAATGGGTTTGTTTAAATTCTTCATTGACATGTATCCCAATACATGCACACTGTTGTTTCCCCTTCCTGTTATTTCCTGCCTGCACCCACAATGTATGCATACACACACTTTGAATCCCTGTGAACACTGACAGTCCACACACAGTCTCCTTTCCCTATTATTAACATTACTGTATACATGTGACACTGCTCACTTGTTCACTTCATTCCTGCATTTGCTTCACACACACTGTCACAGGTACACCCCTCATATGCACACTCTTTACACACACACACACAAGCCTAAATAATAGCCACATTTCAGTCATCTAACCACCCTATTTCACCCCTTGTTCAGTCCCATTTCAAGCCTCTTCAACACTGTTGGCTGTCCCCTCCAAACCAGTCTACACAACCTATTTGCTGTCCTAAATGACAGCCACCACATTGCAGTGTCATCAGTCCCTCTTGCTCCTAAAACTCAGTCCTATAATACCCATCACAGCCCATGTTTAACCCCCTAAATTCAGCCCCAAGTACTCCCCAAATCCCTGTCCCTTTCAACCTCATTGGCAGCCCAAAAACCAAGCCTTTGCAGCCTCCAATCTGTCCTATATGTATATGCCTGTGTGTGGGCGTTATGAGTTGTGGTGTGAGCTATTGTACAGGTGGGTACATGTGAGTCTATACAACATGTGTGTATGAGGGTTTATATATATATGAATATCTATTTATGTATGGATATCATAGGTAGATATGTATATATGTGTGATATCATATAGTGTTGTATGTATTCATATGTTAGCCTATAGGTATATATTCTAAGTTATTTTGAATATCCATATCAATGTGTGATTCCTATTAGCTTATACAAATAGATATATATGTATTCTCTATTAGATTGTGTGATATATATATATGTGTGTCATATGTATGGATGTTTTGTAGGATTATTTAGGCATGGTATTGCCTTGGCCTATGGCCTAGTCTTTCAGCCTATGGCATCCTTGTGTGGTCTTGGCATATGGTAAATATGCACATGAGTGGTCATATAGACTTGTATGGTGTATACTTGCTAGAGTAGACTAGTTTAGACATGGTTAGACCTAGTTTGACCTAGTTTGACTTCTAGGGTTGACCAGAGTTGACCAAGAGTTGACTTTGGCCTAGATTGACCTAGATTCATGCAGAATGCATAGTAGAACTTCAGTTTACCATTTTTTAGACTTGTTGTGACTTGTGCTGTTCTATAGGAGACAGATACCACTCCTCGGACAGTATATTCTCTTCAGACACTCAGGATATGAGGCGAGTACATTCTCTGACCGTTTCATACTTGTATGGATTTACATTCTTGCTCTAGATTACTGTACTTGATGCTGACACGACCGTTATCACGGATTGGTACTATACGGATCTCCTTTTGAGATGTTATCTCCTTGTATTCACTAAATACATATTGTGACGTGCATTTCACTTCCATATTGTATTTATTGAATACCCATATCCTTGTATACTCATTGTGCATATTGTACTCTCATTATCACATGAGCCCCAGGGATAGACCATTGTACACTATTGTATAACATTGTACATCCATTGTATAACATTGTACACTATTGTATAAGATAACGTAACGGGAGTGGATCCTTGTGTATTGATTGGGAAGGGGGAGTAGAATTGGTTATGTACTCAAATCCTATTGTACAACATTGTATAACTATTGTATATGTCTATTGTACACCCACGTACAATGGAGTTACCATTGCATTTTCCTAGCCCGTTTACATAACCAGATTGTACTCTAAAATCACATGTTCCTTACAGTTCTTACTTATCATATTTAGATATTTCCTGTTATCAAATCTCTACTGTTTTTCATATATCTTCTTCTTTCAGCGTTTCATGTACTTTACTCTATTGCATGCTTTATATTTCCTAACTCGTTATGAACTGCGTGAGATGTTTTGTGCTCGCTTCCATCCTGACTGGACCTGTTGAAAATTTTACAGAGGATGATGAGGAGGCCTGCATAGACACTTACTATGGGACAGCTGTAGATGACTTGTGTGATCCAAATTTCCAGCCTGATCCACTTGCTTAGAGACTGAGGCTCCCTAGTCTAGGTTTACTATTTCTGCCTTCTGAGATCTGTTTGTATATATTCTTTCTTTTTTTCAGTATTAGAGACTTGTATTTGAGTTAGATGTTCTGTTGTATGGCAGTAGACACTTAGACTCTTCTCTATGATTGTATCCAGTGGATCTTATTTCCAGTATCTATCTATCTTTTATTTTTATCATTCTGCCTTAGATGTGATTGAGACTGTATATTGTTATGTCACCTCCATTCGGAGTGTATATACTGTACAGGTACCTTTATGTTGTTAGATGATTGACCTAGGACAGCGTTCTACCGCCAACACTGCGGCGTAGGCTGGGCGTCGTTACGTTCTCGTACCCTCACAGTGGGTGCGGGTCGTGACAACCACCCCTCTCGGTGCTGCTGTAGCCTTCTTAGTCTCTTCCATGGTTTTCTTCTCTTCAAAATTTTTTCTGTGAGGAGAAAGCAAAAGAGAGGGGCAGGGCGAGGAGATTGCAAAAAAGATATCTGGGGTAGGGGGTTCTGTGGTGAAAAGGAGGGGGAGGGAAAATAGAGTGATGAACTAAATTTCTATTGTTGGGAACGGTTTTGGAACGAATTATGAGTATTCCAAATTACATAATTTTTATTAAAAATAAACAAATAATATTTTGAACCCTTTTTTTATTTTGGCACAGTTTTTATCCGTTCCAAAACCTAGGCACACTTAATAGACGTTCCAGATTAAAATATACCTAGTGTTCCTAATTAGCTATTTTGGTGTAGTGAGCTCCTTGCAAGCCTCCGTCGTCGTAATGTATTCTGCCTCCGTCGTCGACAAGGCAACACACTTCTGCAACCGCGACTGCCACGATACCGCTCCTCCGACAAACATCATCACATAGCCCAAAGTCGATCGTCTCGTGTCTACATCTCCAGCCATATCAGCGTCGGTATACCCAACCAGCTTCGGCTCGTCACCACCAAAAAAAAGTCTCCAATCGGCAGTGCCCTGAAGGTATTGTAGAATCCACTTGACCGCACTCTAATGTACCCTTCCAGTATTTGAAAGATATCTGCTAACTGTGCCAACTGCATGAGCGATGTCTGGCCTCGTACACACCATAGCATACATAAGGCTCCCCACAACTGAAGCATATGGAACCCGTTTCATATCTTTCTTTTCGTCCTCGGTAGATGGACACTGCTCTTCAGTGAACTTAAAGTGAGCCGCAATGGGGCAACTCACTTTCTTCGACCCGTCTATACTGAAACGCTAAAGTACCCGATGAATGTACTTCTTTTGGGATAAATGTAGCAGCTTGGACTCTCTCTCGGCTGATCTCCATCCTAAAAATAGTCTTTGCTGCGTCCAAATCCTTCATAGAGAAGGCCGCGCCCAGTTGGCGCTTCAACTCCGCTATCCTAGTGGCATTTCGACCCACTAATAGCATATCATCAACATAGAGAAATAAAATAATAAAATCATCATCGGCAAAATACCTCGCAAATACACAGTGATCCGACGTCGTCCGTGCATAACCATGCTCTCCATAAATGACTCGAACTTTCTGTACCACTGCCTCGGAGCCTGCTTCAGACCATACAAGCTCTTCCTCAACCGGCAGACCAAATGTGACTTGCCCTTCTCACAGAATCCCTCTGGCTGCTCCATCTATAACTCCTACTGAAGATCACCGTGGAGGAATGCCGTCTTCACGTCCATCTGCTCGACCTCTAAGTCGAGACTGGCTGCCAATGCTAGCACCACCCGAATAGACGAATGTTTGACGACAGGCAAAAATATCTCATCATAATCTACACCTTTTCGCTGATCGTAGGCTTTAACTACCAGCCTTGCTTTATATCGAGGGCGAGTAGCATCATCCGTCTGCTTCACTCTAAACACCCATCGATTCTTCAAAGTCTTCTTGCCCTTTGGCAATCGCACCAGCTCACAAGTAGAAATGGCGTGTAAGGAACTCATCTCCTCCTGCATAGCCTCCATCAACTCCTGCCTGTGTTCGTCTTCTATAGCCTTTACAAAACTTTTGGGCTCTCCCCCGTCAGTCAATAGCACATACTCATCCGGTGAGTATCTCGTAGATGGTCGACGCTCTCTGTCGTTCCTTCTCAATGGAGCCATTGGTGCTGGCTGTATACCAACAGCCTCCTTTCCATCAGAAACTGCCGTTCCGGCATGCTCATCCTCCTGAGGGACACCCTGACCACCATCAGCAGGCTGATAATCAAGGTTGGAAGCAACTCCATGTACTGGCTCCCCCATAATTGGATCCTCTGTGATGTCCTCTGAAAACTGCTCGAAGCAAAATAACTCTAACTCAGGCAATTCCTCAGCCTCAGAAGGCGTCTCAGAATCTTGAGTGTTGGTCATGGTCTGATCCTCGACGAATACCACGTCCCTGCTTCTATAAAGCTTTCTTCCCACCGGGTCGTAGAGTCTATAGCCAAACTTATCCCGACCGTAGCTGACAAAGATGCATCGTCTTGTCTTCGGCTCATGTTTGGATCTCTCGTCCTTCGGTACATGCACGAAGGCCTTACAGCCAAACACTCGCAGGTGATTGTATGACGGCTCTTTGCCATACCATACTTTGTCAGGCACATCACCCTACAAAGGATCACTAGGAGACAAATTAATAACATAAGTAGCTGTGAGAAGAGACGCACCCTAATTACTGCCCGACAAGTTTGCTTCTGACAGCAAATACGCACCCTCTCCATCAGTGTCATATTCATGCGCTCTGCTGCACCATTGAGCTGAGGTGTCTTGGGCGGAGTCTTCTGGTGTCGTATCCCTTGCTTTCTGCAATACGTATCAAATGGACCAATGTATTCGCCGCTATTGTCGGACCGAACAGACAATAATTTCTTATCCGTCTCTCTTTCAACAGAGGCCTGAAACTCTTTGAAAGTAGGCAGCACCTGATCCTTGGTCTTTAAGGCATAGATCCAAACCTTTCTGGAACAGTCATCAATAAAAGTTACAAAGTAAGATTGTAAGCCCACTTCCCAAATTTTTTATTTTATTTTATTTTATTTGTTTATGATTAATTTTATGGTTATTGCGAGTCATGCCAAAACTTATAGGTGGGATATAACCATATTAAGGTCATATGATCTCTAGATAGCTTATATATGTATTATTTAGCTATTTTATATTTTTTTACAATTTTTGGGTATTTTTAGGTATTTAATATTTAAGGTTTTATTATTTTTAAGGACTTTCAGGATTTACTGTAAGGTTATACATGGGTATTTTTGGACCAAATATTTTTATTTTGGCTCTAAATGACTAAAAATATTTTCTAAAATATTTTATAATTTTTCTGGATTTATTTAGAATTTTTGGGAATTTTTATATAATTAAAACCTATAGAAATTATATTTTATAGGCTTTGGGAATTTACTGTGAGGTCATACGATGATATTTTGTGTTAAAATATTTTATTTATATTCTAGACACTTAGAAATATTTTGGAAAATTTTCTAGAATTTTTCTGGATTTTTCTGTAATTTATTTTAATTTATTTGGACTTAAAATAATTTTTAAATAATTTTCTGAATTAAATAAATAAATACCCAGAAATCCAACCGGGGGGCCCACCTGTCGGCGCCAACTGCTACAGTGACCGCCTCTCTCTCTCTCCTATATATATATTATTATATTCGTCCACCCTAATTAAATTTCAGCTGCTTTTTGTGGGAGAACTCATCTAGGATTTTCGACTTCCCGAAGCGATTTTCGTCAACTCCGACGTGCTTTTCATGCGCCATTTTTTTTTGTTGGATTCATATCGAGGTAAGATTTCTGATTATGTAATTTATTTTTAAGATATTATTCCTAAATTTCTGAAAAATTCGTAGAGTGTCGGTTGTCCGAAACATGACACGTTTCAGTGTTTTCGAGATTTCGGGAGGACCAAAAATCGAAATCATGAACCGTTTGAAGTTTCAAAAAGATAACACAGAGCTCTACGACATATAGTTTTTCCAGAAATTAATTCATTCATCTAGTATTTTAGTATTCTGTTGAACTTGGAATTGATCGGTTGATCCCCGTTTTGGTCACGATTAGCCATAACGACGATATCTTTTGACCAAAGTGTGATTTTGTAGCACGGTTGATTCCAGCGCACACGTGGCGCTAAAATCTACCAAGGTACACTTTCAAAATCTAGAGTTCACAGCGTTTGACTAGATAGTCAATGGCACATCTCGATTTACGTGCTATAGTTTCCAAAATTGAGAAACACGACTTTTGATGGCCAAACTTGCATGTTTAGATTATATTCAAATTATTATTAGGTTAAATTAGATTTTTAAGTGAATTATACTAGAATTAATTATTATTAGATTAGTAACCCAACAAGCTACTATTCTATGAATTTAGAACTAGAACATTAGAATTAATTTATAGATTTCGTGCACGATCTATGGTACGATATGTTTTATAGGTTGACAGCTCTTAGATCGGTATCCCCTCATCCTCAACTTGTGACTACGGTTTGTGCAAGGACCACATGCAAGTATACCTTGCAGAATATATGCAGTATTTACATTATTTTCTTTATTGTATTCCTTTTTATATTGTCACATGATTCCATATTGTGATTGATTTACCTTGATCGTTTTACTTGTTCTAGAATACGTGCACGTATAGGAGATTCGATATTGCTTGATTATTGGTCTTTTCGTGTTACCTTGTCTCGTGATTGAGTTGTCAGTTTCTATATTTGTCCTTGACTTGACCATTCTTAACTGGTAGTATCTTACATTGTACTACAGTTGAGACATACTATAGATTGGGAGTATCTTACATTGTACTATGAGCTATAGCCGATTCTTTTATCTTGATCTTGCTTGATTGACTTGACTTGAGATATACTATAGATTGGGAGTATCTTACATTGTACTACGACCTATAGCATATATTGATTGATTGATTGACTTGACTTGCGACACTATAAATTGGGAGTATCTTATATTGTACTATGATTTATAGGAGTCTACTTGACCTTGTATCTTTTAGGAGAGAAGATCGATACTAGAATTGGCTAATCTCGACTGAGAGTATCCTGCTTTGTGCGTCAATTGAAACACTATAGATTGGAAGTATCTTGCATTGTACTACAAGCTATAGGAGTTCTGATTGATAGTTAGCCAAGTCTAGTATTACATTTCCACACGACTCGTCATCCTTAGATGTTCTCCTTGCAGTGTTCTTATCCTTCTTACCTATTATTTACTGTCATATTAGTAGGCATGTTTTATGTATCTTGCTAGTCCTCTGAGGACCTGATGATCTCTTCAGGTAGCTGATTGCACGGAGTTAGTTAGCTGAGCATGTGGTAGTTGACTTCAATTGTCACTTCCCGTTCCCAGAATACGTACTTTTAATACATGTACTGCTTTAATATATTTATCATGTATTGTTCTGTAATTAAGCCCCTTTAATTTTATGTTAATTAATTTCTTGCAAATTTTATTTCTACATTTTATTTCCTGCTTTTATACTCTGCTTTAGCTATGCTTTGGGTTCGGCTTGGATTGGATTAAGTATGTTGATTTATCATGAACCGATACAAACCCCCACCTACCACCTACCACCACCACTTCATTTAAAACCCCTCCCTTTCTCTCTCTTCATTACTTCACCATTACTCTTCTTCTTCCTCATAAACAAACTCCTACCTACCAGCCGCCTAGGCAAGTGCCAAACTTGCTTCTTTATGGATCTCCATTATTATTGTTCCATCATCTTTCTTATTTGATCTTAAGCCTCTTTAGTACTTAGTATTTTCAATTCCCATGGCTCATTTCATGTAGATCTAAGTTTAATGTATTTTTGGATTTTTAGGTTTTGATCTAGTAACTTTGTTATTTTATAAGTTTTGATGGTTCCATGTTGTAGAGAATTTCGTTTTACCCAATTTTGACCTATGGAAGTCCGGATTTGGGCTTGAACTGAAGGATTTATGGAGCTTAGAAGCAATGGCTACCCATGGTTCTTCTTCTCGGGAGAGTGGAGAAGAAGAACAGTGCTTGGCCGCATGAGTTTTCATGCGGCAAGTCTTAGTTAGCCGCATGAGCTTAGATAGTCGCATGGGCTTAGTTAGCCGCATGGGCTCAGTCAGCCACATGAGACTTATCTGCCGCATGAGTTTTAGCTAGCCGCATATACATTCAATCCCACAGCCGTATGGCGATGATCATTCTCAGCCGCATGGCGCTGCATGACTTTTCAGCCGCATGGCGCTGCATGACTTCTCAGCCGCATGCACCTATTCCGCCGCATGGAATTTCCTCTGGCCGCAGGGGCGCAAGTCATCCGTAGCCGCATGAGATATTTCTCAACCGCATGGGAGCGCGTTGCTTGCAGCCGCATGAATTCGAAACCCGAGCCGCATGAGGCCAGTCATCCGCAGCCGCATGAACTTCCATTGTATCTTAGCCGCATAAAGCTTATTTGCATCCAGCCGCATAGGCTTGTTCTGTGAGCCCTATATGAATTGTTATTCCCAGACCGCATAGATGGAGCCCGACTTGCCTAGCCGCATAAACAGGCATCTACCTATGGCTGCCCATAATGCCCTTTTGGCTGATTCTGTCCCGAGTTGGCACTAGTTAAACATAAATTGTTATTTTGGCATTGATTGACATATATTACCATTGATTGATTGACTTGGCATTTATTAACATTAATTGTTGTCTTAACATTAATAAACAGGGATTGTTATCTTAATTTAGTAATTGATCATGCGTTCCTAATTGGAACTAAGAGACTGGCTAGTCGTCTTATTGAAATGAATGAATGAGACACGTTCATATTAACTATGAACTATTGTAATCGACTGGCTGATCCCGAATATTGGCATACAGGCACATGCAGGCTTCAATTTATTTATTTACTTATTTATTTATTTTCTACAATAGCAGCATGTGTACTTTATGGTCAAGGCATGATTATTTCGTGGCTAGTTTTGATTGTTGTATTACGCTATGTAAGACCTACAACCTGACCGCACGGGTATCGTTGTAGAGTTGTGCATATCGTACCCCGTACGAAAGTACTCATTCGAATGACCATAATCCACGGCATGGGATTTCGCTTAACATAGAGGCTATTAAGTTAAATCAAATAATGAATGCATGGAGAGAATGGATTTTCGAGTTATTACATGGCAGCCCTCTTGGGACTATTAAGTGCCCGACAGACCGGCTGGTTCCCACAGATACTATAATCTACCACACGAACAGGGAGCGGTATCTGCTTATATTATTTAAATGTACATGATATACTAACGACGGGCGTCCCGCTGGGACTCGTCTAAATACATGATTGGCACAATTGATTGATTGGATAGACTAGCCTTGCTTGCACATAGCACGAACTGAGGAATCCCTATTGCATAATTCCAGGATAACTTGGAGCTCACAGTAGCAAGCCGTAGTAATTGTATGGCCGTTTAAATTGATTTGTTTGTGTACTATACCTACTTTGTCAACTAACTGAGAGGATCGGAATATCAGGACATGATGGGTCAACTTATGTCCTTGTTTGGTTGGAAAGTTGGTTCGAAATGTCGTGATATGATATGAATCCCAGTAGTCAGCAGAGATATATTTATTATGTTTTCTATTACTGGTTTTATTCCTCACATCGTGCTTCCTTGCGGTACTTGCTATTAGAGGTCTAACCTCTCAAGTTTTGCATGGCCAGATTTAGAGCCGGTTCCCGAGGATCCAGCTTACTTCTACCTCCAAGATGGTCAATACTAGAGGGATGATCGCAGGAGGACTCGAGTGGGTTCCTTACTTCCCCGCTCGTTTTTGTTATTTACTTTATACTTGCCGTTTGGTACCGACATGTTAGTCGGATTGTCTTGTACCTACTTTTTGCATAATTGTAACTAAAGTCAGGCTGCAGCTGATAACAATTGTGTATACTTTGTTACAACCTCTGGCTATGTTTTGTAAAGCCAGATATCAAGAACATTTTGACTTAGCGTTTGGGACGCCTTACTGCTTTATCTCACATGTTCTCTATTTCTGTTTCTTGTTTGAATGATTGAGACAATAGATATGAAGTAACCATAGAGAGACTTTCATGTAGTATGCACCCCCTCGTCTTATTAGACAACATTGATCGTATTATACGGTATTCATCTACCCGTAATACGTAGCTGGCTGAGTCATTCCCCCGCTCTCCAGTATTCTGGTTCTGGAGCGTGACAAGGTTTTAGTGGTGGCCCATGTAGGTCTGATTTCAGACTTGTGGGATATTTTGATTTATAGGATGTCTCAATCACACACGTTCCTCCTTGGTCTCATGATTCATTGATTCTCAACTCCAGCTTGACATTCCAGTATCCCTTGACTTCATTGATCCTTCGTGTCCGATCGTTTGATTGTTCTCTTATCCCTTTTCTTAGGGACACTTTGTTCACACCTGTCAGAGCTGGACAGCAACAACATGGACAGCATGGACAACATGACCAGGTTGGTCAGCAACAAGGGCCAGTACTACCTCAAGAGACTATCCAGAAAGAAGTGATAGTGGAAGCAGCAGCTGGACCGCGGTATCCGGAGGTCCCACCACCACCAACAGTTCCACCTACCCCCGTGGAAGTGGACACACCGGCCCGTCTGGAGATCATGAGAGGGATGATGGCTACTCAGCAACACCAGATGTTAGCCCAGCAGCGCATGCATGCTCAGTTGCAGGAGCAGAACGTATTACTCAACCAAGGATTGCAGACGACTTTGGAAAGAGGGGCCAGGCCAGATTCAGGAGCATCAACCAAATTTTGCAAGTTCAACCCCCGCCGTTTTGAGGGCACGGAGGATGCCATCTCAGCAGACGTATGGCTTAAGGATATTGAGGCTATTTTGACAGCGGCTAAGGTACCGGCAGAAGAACGTATGGATCAGGTGAAGTTACTACTTTAGGATCTCGCACGTGATTGGTGGGAATCAGAGGAAGTAGGTATCAGACGTCCCGTTGCTTGGGACGATTTTACAGCAAGGTTCAAGACAAAGTACTATAGAGTTGTGGCGCAGTTTGAGCTACAACAGAAGTTTATCAACCTCAAGCAGGCCGACAAGACAGTAGATGCTTATGCAGCGGAGTTCTGCAGATTGAGTAGGTTTGCCCCAGAGATGGAAGAAACGGAGCGCCAGAGGGCGATGAGGTTCCAACAAGGGTTTCATCTTGAGCTCTTGCAATTGATAGAGGGGCACAATTATCAGACTTTTGATGAGGTATTGACGGTAACTCGAAGGCATGATATCACCATTCAGAGGATCACAGCAAGGACTGGAGGTCAGAAGAGATCCCACAGTCAGATTGAAGGAGGAGGGGGAACAGTGTCCCGAACAACAGCACCATCCATTGGCATTCGCATTTATGATATGGCAATACGAAGGCCAGTACCACCACCCAGGCAGCAGCAGCAGCAACAGAGGAAGAATCAGCAACCCCCAGCGGGCTGCACTTATTATGGGAAGATAGGACACACTAGAGATGTGTGTCGGACATTGAACGGACTGTGTTTGATATGTGAAAATCCAGATCATCGGGTTACCACCTGTCCCATGAATTCATGGTCCGGAGGACCAGTGCAGCAGTTTCCTGCTCTGCCAGCACCAGGGGCATGCCAGTATCGAGGACCAGCAGTGGCAGTGAGACCATTGGCCCAGCGTCCGTTGATGCCATAGGCTTAGATGTTTCGGCAGCAGGGACCGCCGATGCAGCAACACCAGCATAGACCACCCCAGCATCATCAAGGCAGGGGCCAGCAGCAGCACCAGGCTAGACCGCAACATGGAAACCAGCAAGGAGGTCGAGGGCAGGCATTCACACTGTCCTTGGAGGAGGCATTAGCATCGGAAGATGTTGTGGCAGGTAACATTCTCGTTGCCTCATATCCTGCAGTAGCATTGTTTGATTCGGGAGCATCACATTCATTTATATCTGCACAATTTACGACACGGCTAGGAATGGAGTTCGAGACATTGCCAGGGAGGTTGAATATACTCACTGGCAATGGGCTCATAGGAGTTAGTAGAGTTATTCTTGCGTGTAGCATTGTAGTTTGCGGGCATTCCTTACCCGCCCAGTTAATAGAATTTCCTGTTGAAAATTTCGACGTTATCTTAGGCATGGACTGGCTGAAAGATAGTCATGCGATAATAGATTGTCGTAGTGGGAGTGTATCTTTTGATATTCCAGGCATGAAGAGATTTACCTTAGTCAGATCAGAGGCAACTCAGCAAGGCCAGGGAGTAGTAACGGCAATGGAAGAAGTTCAAGTTCCGAAGATAGTTGAAGAATTTCTAGACGTATTTCCCGAAGAACTTCCCGGTCTACCACCGGTTAGAGATATTGAGTTTAGTATAGAGTTGGCACCTGGAACTAAACCGATATCAGATCGAGTTTACAGAATAGCGGATTCAGAACAGGCCAAGGTATATCAGCACATAGAGGAACTGAAGGAGAAGAAGTTCATCCAAGCTAGCATATCGCCATGGGCAGCACCAGTGGTACTTGTGGGGAAGAAGGATGGGTCATCCAGATTATGCATCAATTACAGGAAGCTTAACGTGGCAACAGTAAAGAACAAGTACCCACTACCAAGGATCGACGACTTGTTTGATCAGTTGAGTAGGGCTAGAGTTTTCTCCAAGATAGATCTTCGTTCAGGGTATCATCAAGTGAGGGTTTGGAAGGAGGATATTCCCAAGACAGTATTTAAGTCGAAGTATGTGCAGAATTTTTAGTAATGTCGTTTGGTTTGACCAATGCTCCAGCAATATTTATGGATTTGATGAACTGCATCTTTATGCAATACTTAGATCAGTTTGTCGTTGTGTTTCTTGACGATATTCTCGTATACTCTGCCAGTGAAAAGGAGCATGAAGATCACTTCAGAAAAGTGTTGCAGGTTCTGAGAGAGAACTAGTTGTATGCCAAGCTCAGTAAGTGTGAGTTCTAGACGGATCACATTTCATTTTTGGGTCACATCATATCAGGAGCTGGAGTAGCAGTAGATCCCAAGAACATAGAAGCAGTAGAGAGTTGGCCAATACCCAAGATCGTAGCTGATGTACGGAGTTTTTTGGGATTGGCAGGGTATTACAGAAGGTTCGTGTCAGACTTTGCAAGGCTTTCAGCACCCATGACTCGCTTGACACGGAAGGATGTGCCATTCGTTTGGTCGACAGAATGTCAGGCATCATTTGAGAATCTAAAGCAGAAGTTGATATCAGCGCCTATTCTTACATTGCCAGTTGGACCCGGAGGTTTTACAGTATATTGTGATGCATCAGGTAAAGGACTTGGATGTGTCCTCATGCAGTACGGGAAGGTGATAGCATATGCATCTTGGCAGCTTCGAGACCACGAAAAGAATTACCCAACTCATGATTTGGAGTTGGCAGCAGTAGTGTTTGCTTTGAAGCTATGGAGGCATTACTTATATGGTGACCGAGTGGACATGTACACAGAGCATAAAAGTCTGAAGCACATCTTTACTCAGAAGGAGCTGAACATGAGGCAGAGAAGATGGTTAGAGCTGATCAAGGATTATGACGTGGAGCTTCAGTATCATCCAGGCAAGGCTAATATGGTAGCAGACGCTCTTAGCAGGAGAGGCGGCGCATTTATGTTAACAACCCAGAAGCACATCTTAGAAGACCTTCAGGAGATGGGTATCGAAGTTATACTTCCTAGTGATGAAGGAGTTCTAATAAGTCTACAAGTTCAATCCGACTTGGTAGACAGGATCAAGGCAGCTCAGGCACAGGACCCAAGGATTTAGAAGCTTAGAGCAGAGTGTGAGTCAGGGCTCAGGAAGGAGATGCAAATCCACGAAGACGGTACACTTAGGTTCGGATCACGTCTATGTGTACCTAGTGGAGATATCAGACAGGAGGTTATGGCAGAAGCTCACAGTTTCCAGTATTCTTTACATCCTGGAGGGACCAAGATGTACCAAGATATCAAGCAGCACTTCTGGTGGAACAGGATGAAGAAGAAGATAGCTAGATTTGTTTCCCGTTGCTTTGTATGTCAACAAGTGAAGGCAGAATAGCAGAGGCCAGCTGGGTTATTGCAATCGCTTTCTATTCCAGAATGAAAGTGGGAACACATCACAATAGACTTTGTGACCGGTTTACCGAGATCACCAAGTGGTAAAGATGCTATTTGGGTGATAGTGGACCGACTTACAAAGGTAGCACACTTTTTTTCTTTCAGAGTAGGGCAATCTATAAAAAAGTTGGCAGAATTATATATGCAACAGATAGTCAGGCAGCATGGAGTCCCTGTCAGTATTGTGTCCGATAAAGATACCCGTTTTATATCACATTTTTGGAAGAGTCTACATCATAGTCTGGGCACCAAGTTAAGATTTAGCACGGCTTACCATACACAGACGGACGGGCAATCAGAAAGGACAATTCAGACTTTAGAAGATATGTTGCGAGCTTGCACCCTAGATTTTGGAGGGCATTGGGAGAGCCACTTGCACTTAGTTGAGTTTTCATATAACAACAGTTATCAAGCCAGTATCCAGATGGTGCCATTCGAAGCCCTATATGGTAAGATGTGTAGGTTGCCACTAGCATGGGATGATATCGGAGAGAGGAAGATGTTAGGCCCAGAAATGATTATTCAAACAGTTGAAGTGATTAAAGAAATTAGATAGCGACTTCGAGTTGCGCATGATCGACATCGTCATTGGGCGGACCAGCATCGTAGGCCGCTAGAGTTTTCTGTTGGGGACCACATGTTCTTGTGGATCTCACCTACCCGTGGGGTCATTAGATTTGGCGTTCGCGGGAAGTTGAGTCCGCGATACGTAGGACCATTCGTTATCCTTGATAGGATAGGCGATGTTGCTTATCGTTTGTCCCTTCCACCTTCGTTACGAGAGGTGCATGACGTATTTCATGTATCTCAGTTGCGAAGGTATGTATCGGACACAAGTCATATCCTTGATCATTCTGAGCTGGTTGTTGGTACCAATCTGTATTACGAGGAATAGCCTGTGTCTATTTTGGACCGAAGAGAGAAGATGCTCAAAAACCGAGCAATTAGACTTGTCCGGGTTGCTTGGGGTCATCACTCATTAGGAGAGTCAACGTGGGAACGTGAGGATGATATCCGATCACGGTATCCATATCTGTTTGACTCACAAGGTATATTTCTTCCCGTATACCTTGATTGTCTTAAACCCCTCATGCTTGTTATCCTATGCATAGAACTACTTGATATCGTAGATTGTTAATATAGATATGTTATCTGCTAGTTAACATTGAAGAATGATTGCTTGTTCGAGTTTTTTGTACCTAGATTAGCTTAGTTTTGATATTCCTATCCTGCTTGGATTTGAAATTCCGAGGACGGAATTTTTCTAAGGAGGGTAGAGATATCACTTCCCGTTCCCAGAATACGTACTTTTAATACATGTACTGCTTTAATATATTTATCATGTATTATTCTATAATTAAGCCCCTTTAATTTTATGTTAATTAATTTCCTGCAAATTTTATTTTTGCATTTTATTTCCTGCTTTTATACTCTGCTTTAGCTATGCTTTGGGTTCGGCTTGGATTGGATTAAGTATGTTGGTTCATCATGAACCGATACAAACCCCCACCTACCACCTACCACCACCACTTCATTTAAAACCCCACTCCCTTTCTCTCTCTCTCTTTATTACTTCACCATTACTCTTCTTCTTCCTCATAAACAAACTCCCATCTACCAGCCGCCTAGGCAAGTTCCAAACTTGCTTCTTGATGGATCTTCATTATTATTGTTCCATCATCTTCCTTACTTGATCTTAAGCCTCTTTAGTACTTAGCATTTTCAATTCCCATGGTTCATTTCATGTAGATCTAAGTTTAATACATTTTCAGATTTTTAGGTTTTGATCTAGTAACTTTGTTATTTTACAAGTTTTGATGGTTCTATGTTGTACAGAATTTCATTTTACCCAATTTTGACCTATGGAAGTCCGGATTTGGGCTTGGACTGAAGGATTTATGGAGCTTAGAAGCAATGGCTTCCCATAGTTCTTCTTCTCGGGAGAGTGGAGAAGAAGAACAGTGCTTGGCCGCATGAGTTTTTATGCGACAAGTCTTAGTTAGCCGCATGAGCTTAGATAGCTGCATGGGCTTAGTTAGCCGCATGGGCTTAGTCAGCCGCATGAGACTTATCTGCCGCATGAGTTTTATCTAGCCGCATATGCATTCAATCCCACAGCCGCATGGCACTGATCATTCTCAGCCGCATGGCGCTGATCATTCTCAGCCGCATGGCGCTGCATGACTTCTCAGCCGCATATAGGCTTGCACCTATTCCGCCGCATGGAATTTTCTCTGGCCGCAGGGGAGCAAGTCATCCGTAGCCGTATGAGATATTTCTCAACCGCATGGGCGCGCGTTGCATGCAGTCGCATGAATTCGAAACTCGAGCCGCATGAGGCCAGTCATCCGCAGCCGCATAAACTCTCATTGTATCTTAGCCGCATAAAGCTTATTTGCATCCAGCCGCATAGGCTTGTTCTTTGAGCCCCATATGAATTGTTATTCCCAGACCGCATAGATGGAGCCCGACTTGCCTAGCCGCATAAACAGGCATCTGTCTATGGCTGCCCATAATGCCCTTTTGGCTGATTCTGTCCCGAGTTGGCATTAATTAAACATAAATTATTATTTTGGCATTGATTGACATATATTACCATTGATTGATTGACTTGGCATTTATTAACATTAATTGTTGTCTTGACATTAATAAACAGGGATTGTTATCTTAATTTAATAATTGATCATGCGTTCATAGTTGGAACTAAGAGACTGGCTAGTCGTCTTATTGAAATGAATGAATGAGACACGTTCATATTAACTATGAACTATTGCAATCGACTGGCTGATCCCGAATATTGGCATACAGGAACATGCAAGCTTCAATTTATTTATTTACTTATTTATTTATTTATTTATTTTTTACAACAGCAGCATGTGTACTTTATGGTCAAGGCATAATTATTCCGTGGATAGTTTTGATTGTTGCATTACGCTATGTAAGACCTACAACCTGACCGCACGGGTATCATTGTAGAGTTGTGCATATCGAACCCCATATGAAAGTACTCATTCGAATGACCATGATCCACGGCATGGGATTTCGCTTAAAATAGAGACTATTAAGTTAAATAAAATAATGATTGCATGGAGAGAATGGATTCCTGAGTTCTTACATGGCAGCCCTCTTGGGACTATTAAGTGTCCGACAGGCCGGCTGGTTCCCACAGATACTGCAATCTACCACACGGACAGGGAGCGGTATCTGCTTATATTATTTAAATGTACATGGTATACTAACGACGGGCGTCCCGCTGGAACTCGTCTAAATACATGATTGGCGCAATTGATTGATTGGATAAACTAGCCTTGCTTGTATATAACAAGAACTGAGGAATCCCTATTGCATAATTTCAGGATAACTTGGAGCTCACAGTAGCAAGCCGTAGTAATTGCATGGCCGTTTAAATTGATTTGTTTATGTACTATATCTACTTTGTCAACTAACTGAGAGGATCGGAATATCAGGACATGACGGGTCAACTTCTGTCCTTGTTTGGTTGGGAAGTTGGTTCAAAATATCGTAATGTGATGTGAATCCCAGTAGTCAGCAGAGATCTATTTATTATGTTTCCTATTACCGATTTTATTCCTCACATCGTGCTTCCTTGCGGTACTAGCTATTAGAGGTCTAACCTCTCTGGTTTTGCTTGGCCAGATTTAGAGCCGGTTCCCGAGGATCCAGCTTACTTCTACCTCCAAGATGGTCAATACTAGAGGGATGATCGCAGGAGGACTCGAGTGGGTTCCTTACTTTCCCGCTCGTTTTTGTTATTTACTTTATACTTGCCGTTTGGCACCGACATGTTAGTCAGATTGTCTTGTACCTACTTTTTGCATAATTGTAACTAAAGTCAGGCTGCAGCTGATAACAATTGTGTATACTTTGTTACGTCCTCTGGCTATGTTTTGTAAAGCCAGATATCAAGAATATTTTGACTGAGCGTTTGGGACGCCTTACTGCTTTATCTCACATGTTCTCTATTTCTGTTTCTTGTTTGAATGATTGAGACAATAGATGTGAAGCGACCATAGAAAGACTTTCATGTAGTATGTACCCTCTCGTCTTATTAGATAGCATTGATCGTATTATACGGTATTCATCTACCCGTAATACGTAGCTGGCTGAGTCATTCCCCCCGCTCTCCAGTATTCTAGTTCTGGAGCGTGACATCAATCGCATGATTCAGGTATTTTGTTAGTGTTATTGATTTATTATCTTTCTCGTACTTTCATGATATATCATGCTTATCAGTTAGCTTTATAGACTCATATTATTCTTAGAGTATAATCGGACATATATGCTAGTGGGCTGCAGACCACGACCCATACTTGTTCATTCTTGTCTTATATATTCTTGTGGATTGAGATACATTGTAGATTACCATAATAGCCATGATAACATGATCTTGACAGCTTATACGTACTCGAGTCGGACTGGAGTCCGTTCGATACGTAGCTGGGTTGCTCATGTACTTGCATCCCGAAAAGCGGGTGCGGGTCGTGACAAGTTTTTGTGGTGGCCCATGCAGGTCAGAGCATATCGTATCGGTTACGTAACTGTACTGATACGAGCCTGCGACTATTACTAAATCTTAGAAATCTCAATCCACTCTGCCTTGAAAATTCTCCTAGAAACTTCTCTACGCCCTTGAAATTTCATACTTGATCTCGATTATTCTCCATTGCCTTTCCGTTCCATTGATTCTCGTCCCTTCCTATTTCGGGATGACGAACGATCGTACTGTCTAAAATCTATCAAAAATTCTTAAATTATAAGTATAATATTGCTTGACTATTGAATATTGGTTGTTTATAGATATGAGGGAATATTGATGCCATACGTCCTAGATATCTGTTGGTATAATTGTTGGCAACTAGTTAGAAGGTTACAAGATTTTAGTGACCGTGTTTTCAGGAGTAGTGTAACCAAAGGTGGGTAGAAGTCCTCAAGTATTCATAGTTATGAAATGACTAGAGAAGGTCATAAAATAATTTTTGAGAAATTAAATTTGAGGAGATTAAGGTAATAGTAGACTTTGATTTTTAGGGAATAGTTATGAATTAGAATTTTGATGACAAAATTTTTCTAAGGTGGGTAGATTTGTAAGCCCACTTCCAAATTTTTATTTTTTTATATTATTTATTTATGATTAATTTTATGGTCATTGTGAGTCATGCCAAAGCTTGTAGGTGGGATATTACCATATTAAGGTCATATGAGCTCTAGATAGCTTATATATGTATTATTTAGCTATTTTATATTTTTCTATATTTTTTGGGTATTTTTAGGTATTTAATATTTAAGGTTTTATTATTTTTTAGGACTTTGAGGATTTACTGTAAGCGGGGGTATTTTTGGACCAAATATTTTTAGTTTGGCTCTAAATGACTAAAAATATTTTTTAGAATATTTTAGAATTTTTCTGGATTTATTTAGAATTTTTGGGAATTTTTATATAATTAAAACCTATAGAAATTATATTTTATAGGCTTTAGGAATTTACTGTAAGGTCATACGATGATATTTTGTGTTAAAATATTTTATTTATATTCTAGACACTTAGAAATATTTTCTAAAATTTTTCTGGATTTTTTCGCAATTTATTTTGATTAATTTGGACTTAAAATAATTTTTAAATAATTTTCTGAAATAAATAAATAAATATCCAGAAATCCACCTGGGGGGCCCACCTGTCGGCGCCAACTGCTACAGTGACCGCCTCTCTCTCTCTCCTATTTATATTTTATTATATTCGCCCACCTAATTAAATTCCAGTAGCCTTTTGTGGGAGAACTCATCTAGGATTTTCGGCTTGCCGAAGCGATTTCCGCCAACTCCAACGTGATTTTCGAGCGCCGTTTTTTTGTTGTTGGATTCATATCGAGGTAAGCTTTCTGATTATGTAATTTATTTTCGTAGATATTATTTCTAAATTTTGAAAAAAATCGTAGAGTATCGGTTGAACTCAATTAATTCGGAAAGATAACATAGAGCTCTGCGACATATATTTTTTCCATAAATTAATTCATTCATCTAGTATTTTAGTTTTCTGTTGAACTCAATATTGATCGGTTGATCCCCGTTTTGGTCACGATTAGCCATAACGGCGATATCTTTTGACCAAAGCGTGATTTTGTGGCATGGTTGATTCCAACACACACGTGGCGCTGAAATCTACCAATGTACACTTTTAAAATCTAGAGTTCATAGCGTTTGACTAGATAGTCAATGGCACATCTCGATTTGCGTGCCATGGTTTCCAAAATTGAGAAACACAACTTTTGATGGCCAAACTTGCATGTTTAGATTATATTCAAATTATTATTAGGTTAAATTAGGTTTTTAAGTGAATTATACCAGAATTAATTATTATTAGATTAGTAACCCAACTAGCTACTATTCCAAGAATTTAGAACTAGAATATTAGAATTGATTTATAGATTTCGTGCACGGTTCATGGTGCGATATGTGTTATAGGTTGACAGCTCCTAGATCGGTATCCCCTCATCCTCAAATTGTGACTACGGTTTGTGCAAGGACCACAGGCAAGTATACCTTGCCGAACATATGCAGTATTTATATTATTTTCTTTATTGTATTCCTTTTTATCTTGTCACATGATTCCATATTGTGATTGAATTGCCTTGATCGTTTTACTTGTTCTAGAATACGTGCACGTATAGGATATTCGATATTGCTTGATTATTGGTCTTTTCGTGTTACCTTATCTCGTGATTGAGTTGTCAGTTTTTATATCTGTCCTTGACTTGACCATTCTTGACTGGGAGTATCTTGTATTGTACTACAGTTGAGACATACTATAGATTGGGAGTATCTTACATTGTACTACGACCTATAGTCGATTCTTTTATCTTGATCTTGCTTGATTGACTTGACTTGAGATATACTATAGATTGGGAGTATCTTACATTGTACTACGACCTATAGCATATATTGATTGATTGATTGACTTGACTTACGACACTATAAATTGGGAGTATCTTGCATTGTACTACGATTTATAGGAGTCTACTTGACCTTGTATCCTTTAGGAGAGGAGATCGATACTAGAATTGGCTAATCTCGACTGAGAGTATCCTGCTTTGTGCGTCAATTAAAACACTATAGATTGGGAGTATCTTGTATTGTACTACAAGCTATAGAAGTTCTGATTGATAGTTAGCCAAGTCTAGTATTACATTTTCACACGACTCGTCGTCCTTAGATGTTCTCCTTGCAGTGTTCTTATCATTCTTACATGTTATTTACTGTCATATTTGTAGGCATATTTTATGTATCTTGCTAGTCCTCTGAGGACCTGATGATCTCTTCAGGTAGCTGATTGCACGGAGTTAGTTAGCTGAGCATGTGGTAGTTGACTTCAATCTCATGATTCAAGTATTTTTTTAGTGTTATTGATTTATTATCTTTCTCGTGCTTTCATGATATATCCTGCTTATCAGTTAGCTTTGTAGACTCATATTATTCTTGGAGTCTAATCGGACATATATGCTATTGGGCTGCAGACCACGACCCATACTTGTTCATTCTTGTCTTATATATTCTTGTGGATTGAGATACATTATAGATTACCATAATAGCCATGATACCATGATCATGACAGCTTATACGTACTCGAGTCGGGTTGGAGTTCGCTCGATACGTAGCTGGCTTGCTCACGCACTTGCATCCCGAAAAGCGGGTACGGGTCGTGACACAGATGTACCACCAATAGATTTTACCTTCATAGGACCGCAGACATCCGAGTGAATCAACTCGAGCAACGCCGGCTTCCTTGAACTTGGGTGACTTTGAAAAGATATCCTATTTTGCTTCCCAGCTAAGCAGTGCGTGCACTTCTCCAACTTTGTAGACTTGAGCCCTGGAATCACCTTCCTGTTCACCAAGTAGCTCATCCCCTTCTCGTTGATGTGGCCGAGCCACCTGTGCGCTCCCCTCCATATAGTAGAGATCGGACTTCTTGCTTCCTCTAGCAATCACCAACGAACATCTGGAAAGCTTCCACTGACTGTTCCCGAAGAGACTGAAGAATCCTTCGTTATCCAACCTTCCAACCGACACCAAGTTGAAACGGATATCAGGGACCTGACGAACATCTTTGAGAACAAGAACTGCACCCGTCTTCGTTCTCAAATGCACATCTCCAACGGCAACCGCCTTCGACACATCTCCCTTGCCCATCTTTAACACTCCACAGTCGCCTGTTGTGTAAGTGGCAAATAGTGCCCTGTTGTGAGATATATGTGCTGAAGCCCCTGAGTCCACCAGCCAAGAATTATCATCGCAGACGAGGTTTATGATAACCTCATCACCTACGACGATCATATCGCCTCCATGTATCGAGGCCGCCGCTGTAGTATTCTCATCTTGCTTCCCCTTGCCGCCCTTCTTCTCTCTCTTCCAAGCGAAACAGTTCCGCTTGATGTGGCCCTTCTTGCCATAATGGTAACACTACGAGTCCTCGTAATGACCCTTGGACTTTTCCCTGCTCTTGTCTCTGCCACCACCTGGACCCCTGCTTTTGTCCCTTCTGCGACTCTCTGAAACCAATGCCTCTGAGTGGTGGGATGTGGATGAAGTGCCCTGAGAACGTCTTCGCATCTCTTCATTCAGCACCCCCTCTTAGCAAACTCCAGACTGACCATGCCCTCTAGAGCAGAAGCGATCATAGATACTTGTATAGTCTCCTACGAGTCTGGCAATGTACACAACAACCATAGTCCATGAATTTCGTCGTCGAACTTGACTCCCATCGAAGACAGCTGGTCAACCACGCCCTGGAAATCACTCAAGTGATCCGTAACAGACGTCCCATCTTTGTACCGCAGATCCATCATCGTCCGGATTAGGAACAACTTGTTTACCCCGGTCTTTTTCGCGTACAAAGATTCCAGCTTATCCCATAACGTCTTCGCGTGCTCAATATTGGCAACGTAGTTGTACACGTTCTCGTCAACGAACCGCCTGATATATCCGCACACCTGTATATGCTCGAATTTCCAGTCCTCCTCGAATTTAACACTGGGCTTCTCGGATGCAAATACGGGCAGATGCAGCTTCTTGACAAACAGCAAATATTTCATCTTGCTCCGCCAATAGTGATAGTTGGTGCCGTTCAGGTTCACCATGCACACCGACTTCGCGACCATCTCTCCTCTCTAGTTTTCATGTCAACTCCTGACACCCTTCTGAATTCCAGAACCTGGCTCTGATACCATTTATTGGAAAAGAAACGCGAAAATCTTTTCCTAAACTAGAGAGTACCTGCGAGAGAACCGAGCAATACAACGCACGAACCAAAAACACCAAAACAAACCACGCAGACACAGAGAATTTTTGACGTAGAAAATCCTTGCGGAAAAAACCATAGGACGATCGGAGTCCAACCCTGGGAAGCCTTCACTAATGAAATAAAGGAGTACACCCTCTACAAACTTCTCCCGATCCAAATCGGATCCCCACAACACTTAGGTGCAAGAATAATGATTACAAAGCTACGAAGAACAAGGACGACGAGTAGATATTACCCGAACACGATCCTCCTTTAAAAATGGCCTTCAATCCTCCTTCTTCTCTCCCAAAGTTACAATGCCACTCTTGCCTCTTTTCTCTTTTGTTCTTCAATGTTGTGTTATGATTAGGGTTAGAAATAACCATGTATAAACCCCCCAATCTGCAGCAAAACCTGGACCGTAGGATACGATCCAATGGTGATTAAACACCCTGAAAAATGCTTCAGCACCGACGACACAGAGTTCGGCCAGAACTCTGTGTTTGGCAACCAGAATAGTCCTGGAACCAAAAGGCAGAGTTCGGCCAGAACTCTGTGTGGGGGCAGAGTTCGGTCCGAACTCTGCCTCCCTTGTTCTAGTAGCTCCTCCCGACTGTTCCCGAGCTTCTTCGTCTCCTCCGACTGGCCTCGTCACCTCCCTGAGCTTCTTTGACACACAGACGGCGCTCGTCGCACTCCGGGGTCTTCTCCACGTCGGTTGGGAACCCCACCCACTCCAACATCCGGTTCATTGTGATAGTCAAGTTGCTATCCACATTGCCGAAAATCCTGTTTTTCACGAACGCACAAAACACATTGAAATTGACTGTCATTTCGTCTGAGAAAAGATTAAAGCAGGTCTTCTTACTCCTTTCTACGTACGATCTAGCGAGCAACTGGCTGACATTTTTACCAAACCACTTGGCGGTGATACTTATCGTCGGCTACTTTGCAAGTTGGGTGTTCTTGACATTTCAATCCCAACTACAACTTGAGGGGGAGTATTGAATGAGAGATACTAGGAAGGGTTGTTTTATTATTTGTTATTTGTTGGGGTTGTTTTATTATTTGTTATATGTTGTTATGGTTGTTTGGAATTTGTTATTGGAACAACCTTTTGTTATTTCTATTGTATATATACATGCACAATTGAATGAAATAAACACAGAAAAATTACTCTCATCTCTCTCTCTCTTCGTGCTCATATTTTCACACTTTTTTGCTGCAAGTGGAGAGGGGAAAAAAAAGTGGGGGGGGGGGGGGGGGGGGGGGGGGGGGTGGAGGGGGGAACTGGAATGCAACTGAGATTCTCCACTTTTCGCCTCCAGGTACTGTGAACCAAACGGTGGAATTCGGCGTCGCTCCCTCCAGTTGCAACAGAAATAGACAGTTGCAGCAGAGTTGCTAGCAACCAAACAGACCCTTAGGGAGTAGTTCTGTTCAGAAGTTATCAATGGAGGTGACCGATCTCACTACTTCTTCTTTTTTTTAAATATCCAACGTTTCGTACTAGATTTTTTTTGCACGCTACATTACACGTCTTTTGGCTCTAGTTCTCCAACTACCACTATTTTTTAAATGAAAAAAAATAATAGACCACCATTTTTGTAGATGTAATGAATAATATGCCTCCGTGACTGGATTTACTGATTTTTTTTTGTCATCCAGCCAGAATCTTATATTTCTTTCTGATACCCACAAGTGTCATTCGAGTTCAAGTTCGAGTTCGACATCTCATTAGTTTAATTTTCTTCCAACATATGTTTGTAATTAGTAAGGATGTAGATTTGTCGATAATGAAGTTATCACAAAATATTATATTCATATGTCTTGGTTATTGCACAAGAATTTGCTTTCTATGAGCGTCATTAGTAAGGCCCATACAAGTGGTTGTTTGTGGTGATCCCTGCAGCTGCATAACTGCTTAGATGCAACTAGTTCCATTTTGTTCGCTGTTTAATCCAGTGAGCTACTTGATCATTGCAGATACTAAATCTTCCTCTCAGATGTAAGAATTGCATTCATCTTCATCCTTTTGGTTGCCATATATGGCATTACAATAGATTTCGTAAGTTAAGCGGTCCATTTTAACTAAAATTTACAAGCCTGTCGCGATAGCAGTTGAGCAATCCGTGTATAATTAGGTCTTAGATATATTCCTAATTATCGGCCTCTCGTCTTAGCAAATTTATTGTTCCCAAAATTTATATACCAAACAAGTTTAAGCTCTTATAAAAATATATGTCTCACTGACTGTGAGGTATTATTTTATAAGTAATCATTTGGATCTATATTTTTATAAAATAAACGGAAAATTTTATGAGAAGTAAAAATATTTGTAAAAATTGAGTAGACCATACTCAGTTTAGAAAAATAGCAAAATAAACACAGTCGTGCTCAAAAATAGAGCCTAGAAAATTTTCACGCTCTTGGACGTAAAAAATCTACGCCCTAAATAATGGCTTGGATTTTCTCCCGCCTCCCAGTGGCAACTTGCATGCATGCAAGTAGCTGCAGCAATCAAAGATGCATGGTCCCATGCACGGTGCAACTAGCTGCTTCCTAGCTTTGAATATCAAAAGATGCATGGTCCCATGCAGTGCAGTGCAACTGGGTAGAATTATAAGAACTATTATAACATATTTTTCTTCTTCCCTTTTTCATTATTATAATAATAGTTTTGAGAATGTTAAATATAACAATTATTTTGATCACAAACAAATCAACAATTACAATATTCTAATGCTAATTACTATATCCCTTCTTCAATCCATGAGAAAATCCACGCACTTATTTAGGGCATCAATTTTTGGGCTTTAATTTTTACACCCTTTATTAGGGCGCAGTTTTTCCATCCAGTTTAATCCACAAGAAGAAATGGGTTGGATTAAGAGAAATAAATTTTTGACGACCTAAAGAAGGGCGTAAAAAATTTTTACGCCCTATTTTTAGGCACGACTGTGCTCATTTTACAATTTTCTCAAACTTAGTGTCTTTTACGCAATTTTTACAAATATTTTTGCTTCTCATGAAATTTTTCGTAAAATAAAATATTTGTACATAGATTTTTTTAGACAACAGATAGTAGGGGTGAGCATTCGGTTTATTCGGTTTAAACCGAACCGAATAACCCAAAATCGAATTGGACCGAAACCGAATAAGCAAAACCGAAACCGAACCGAATTGGCCCAAAACCGAATCAAACCGAACCGAATTAAATCGGTTCGATTTTCGGTTTATTCGGTTTATTCATATTTTTTTGATTTTTTTGAGCTTTTTTTTGTTAATATATATAATAACTAAATATACATAGACATATTTAGTATGTATTGTAGGACCGATTGTAGAAACGAGTTGTAAAGCGCAATACTCTAGAGGGGGTGAATAGAGTAGACAGCGGAAATTAACTATTTAAAAATGTTAGTAACAAAATCACAGATAATATATCACAGATATGTAAATGAAAAGTAGAGAGTAGAGAGCAAACGCAAACACAAGGATGTATACTGGTTTTCCTCTTATGAGGACTAGTCCAGTCGGAAGAACTCTAGCTTCCATTTGAATCCACTATGGAAAATCACCACAAGTTTTCATCCGAACTTCTTGCAACTTCTACAACGCGAGCTTTGATCCGAAGTACTCGACCAACTTCAATTGTGAAGTGTCTAACTTCAATCAAGCCTCTAATTACAACCCTTGTTAGCAATTCGGCAAACGAAAAAAATTCGGGACGGCAAAAGTACGAGTATAAATCGGCTCAGTACAAATAAAATACGTTTAAAAAATCGGTCAAATATTCGAAAAATAGAAATATTGAGGTTAGAAATTTCACATTCTTAAATATATTGTCAAATTTGGTTAATTAAACAGGTTTCCATCACGTTTTTTGGGCCAAATTTTTCAATAATTTATATGAAACACGTTTAGAACTTCACATGCTTAAAATTTACGTACTGGTTTAGATCTGTCAAAAGTACGCAAGTATTATACGTTTCTGAAAGATACAAAAAAATTCGTGTATAATACGAGTTTTATTCGGGTGATTGCTAACAAGGATTACAACCACTCTGAAACTTCTAGACCGTACCGTACTGGCAAATCGACTAGAGGATTCTAACTGGCTTGGGATTTGAAAATGAATAGCTCAGAATACTTTGGAAGAAGTAGTAGGCTTATAGAGAAGAGATATAAAGGTGAATTAGTGTGTTGAAATGATCGAAATCCTTCTCTATTTATAGGAGTTCCAAAGACAGAATTCTGGCAGAATTCGGACAGAATTCTGACAGAACTCGATGAGAAAATCTCGGTCAAATCCGCAACTGCAGGAGGACCAAGTTCAAAAAGCAACGTTCACTAACCGAACTCTGGCCGAATTCGGGCCAAACTCTGGCCGAATTCGGGCCAAACTCTGGCCGAATTCGGGCCGAACTCTGGCCGAGTTCTGTTGGAGTTCTGTCAGGGTTTTTGTAAACTAGTTTTGGGCTTTTTGAAAAGTCAAACAGTTAGGAAGTAGTTTGGGCTTTTGTAAGTAGGCTTGTTTTCAAAACGAAAGGGTATTTTGAAAACGTTTCTTGGGTAGCCTATTTGCCAGTATGATGCAGTGTACATCGTATTCCTAGACTCAATAAATATGAAAAATACATTGATGAAATAGGAAAAACAAGAGCCCTTTGATGACGTCTTTCTTCAAATATTTGAACAGACTTGAAGACGCCTTTTTCACTTGACGCCGTCTTTGGCCCATCATTAATTCTCCATTGCATATATCCTGGTTGACAAAGCTTGATCATGCTTATTGCATGTCTACAAATACATGTTAGACAAACAAAACAAATATGATACAAGCATAGCAATATTATATAGGACATTTAGGACAATGCGAACATAAGGACAATGCTAAGTTTAAGTAGCAACATGATAATGATTACATGAATATTAGTGACGTCGATATGTTAAACTTAATTGATTAGCCATCTTCAAAAACATGATATAATCATTGGGCTAACATGTATATATATATATATATATATATATATATATATATATATATATATATATATATATATATATATATATATATATATATATATATATATTAAATTTTCTTATTCGATTTTCGTTTTTGAACCAAAACCGAAACCCAAAACCGAAACCGAAACCGAATAAGAAAATATAGTATTTTCAAAACCGAAACCGAATAAGAAAATATAGTATTTTCAAAACCGAAACCGAACCGAATTTTTTTAAAACCGAACCGAACCACTTGTTCGACTCGGATCGATTTCGGTCCAAAATCGAATAATGCTCACCCCTGACAGATATCTTCTCAATGCTACTACAATTGTTTATTATTGAGGTCTTAATCATTGGACATCCAACCAATGCAAGGATCCAAGCTTTGTCACGGGAGCTCGTAGCGCTGAATGGGGACAGGGGCGGCCCTGACCCAGGACATGCTGGACGACGGTCCAGGGCCTCTGACGAAAGGGGGCACCAATATGGAATTGTCTATAATAGAACAAGTATATATCATGTGTCTTTTTTTTAACAAAATGTATTTTGTTGTATTGGTTATAATGCTAGACTTACATTTAAGAGATCCTTGGTTCAAATCTTGACTACAACAATTTTTTTTTTTTTTACATTATGTATGAGAGCTCTTTTTTAAATTTTATCTTGGGCCCCAATAGCTCAGGACCGGCCCTGAATGGGGATGTCAAAGTAAAAGTTGGCTCCGACCAAGAGTTCGGACTCACCTAGTTTGGGTACAATTTCAACCATCCCATTGTTGCATATTTCGAGATCGTACTGTACTTTTTTTTTTTTTTACTTTCTATTTAATTTACTACAGATGGTTAAAATTTATAGTAGTTGAAAATGTATAATCATTAGTGGTTACTAATTATATTAGTAAAGAAATGCATAATTTATATAATTTAACTATAGTTAACTTAAATATATTTTAATATATAGAAAGTTGGAGGAAAATATTTTGTGAATATGAAAGTTTCATGACAATATGGATTGGGCTGGGTCGAGAAAGGACATATCACAATTGGCGTTACTTCTATCCCTTCGCAATCTAATTTGAACTAGTTTTAGACGAGGATGAAGAAGGACACAGTTAAGCACAGTGTTTGGTACCGAACTCGAGTGACTCTTGTGGTTAACGAAAAGAGGTATAAGATCCCGACTGGATGGCAGAAGATGTGTGGATCGAGTCACATGGACGTATTATTTCTTCCAGTTATTTGATGAGAATTGGGAGCTGTGGGCCCAACAGTCATGCAATACAACGTGCACAGAGTCTAGTGCATATTGTCGGACATCTAAAAAAAAAGAAAAAAAAAGGGAGAAAATAATAGTGTTTGGTAATTCTTTCAAAGTGAACCTGCAGGACTTTTATTGCGAAATAAATCATTTTCCCTATAGATTCTCATGTTTGGTTATCCATTTCTCGGAAGAGCTTACTTTAAGAAGCGCAGCAAAGTTGACTCTATGAGGAGGAGTTCCAGTCCAGTGTTTAGCCTGGTCAGGCCCAAGTAGCTTTCAGCCCAGCCCAGCCCAGCCCAGCCCAGTCGCAGCAAGGCCATTGGGGATCCAGAGCCAGCCAGTCAGGAAGTCCTAAGCGGAAAAGGCCCATGGTCTAGGTGTCTCCAAATTTTCGACCAGCGAAATTCCTCTAGAAGAGGCTATACATCTAAGCATGCTTTCAGGTGTAAACATTTATCTCTTGATTAGAGGAACTCATGAGTCTTTTTTTTTTTTTTTTGAAATAATCAATTACAAATTGTTGGATTATATTTTTATTTCTTAATTATAAGTTATAAAAAGTCAAGGACCTAAATAAAAAGTTTCGTCCTATTTAAGTTCTATTTTGAGTTATTGTACTGTATTTCTTTTGGCAAAATTGCAACTAAGAACTTGTTTGGGACTGCCAGAAGTAGTTTTTAATAGCATATTTATGTCTACTTGTTTTTGGTAAAGATTTTAATGGTTAGCAAACAACTATTTGGAATAGGCTTTTTCTAAGAGCATCATTAGTAGTTGGGACTCTCCAATGCAATTTGGAGCCCAAAATTTCAAAAAAAAAGGTAAATGTAGAATGGGTTGGGTTTGTATGAGAATAGTAGGAAATGATAAAGTGAGCTCCGGTCCCAAAAATTATGAGGTCAAAAATTAATGTAGGAAAAAAATAATATAAAGTTTAGAATCTAGAAAGTTGGGCTCCAAATTGGAACTTACTATTCTACAAAACGAGTTTCTACAATCTAGAATCTAGAAATTGGGAGGCCCAACCCTTAGCACCCATGGATGGGTTGGGACCGAAATTGTAGAAATTGGGACTAGGGATGAGACTTATTATTCTACAAAATGAGCTCCTACATTCTAAATCTAGAATCGAGAAAATGGGATGGGCCTTACTAATGATGCTCTAAGGGCACCACACAAATTACTAGGGCCTATCCCAAAAATGTTCAAAAATATTACAAGTTTGCCATCATTTTTTTTTACTTGGGGCTAGCCCAAAGAATGGTATAAATACCAACTTCATTTTATTTCCTCTTCCTCTTCCTCTTCCTCTTCCTCTTCCTCTACTCTTTTCTTCTCCTCCTCCACATTTCTAGGTCATAAAATTCTAAACCCTAGCCCAAATTTTTCTCCAAATTTTTCTAGAATAGCACATTGACATCAGTAGGCTGGAAGTAAATGAAGAGAAAATAGCCAATCACAATCCCAACAAAGATTTCAACTCCGAATCCAGCAAAACCCAGCACTGTGAAACCCAGATTTTAGATTTAATGGATTTGTAATTTATTATTATATTATTACTATTTATTAATATTATATAATGAGTTCGAAATCATTTTCAAAATAATAATTGATTTTTGGTTGCTGACCTGACCCGAGCCTGGATCGTTTTCCCGAAACCCAATCCCGATCCGAACCCATTCTTTTATTTTAAATCCTGATCTATTAGTTATTATATATATATATATATATATTTTTTTCAAAATATATTAGTTATTATATATATATAAACTAAAACCTATTTACTAATTCAAACCCCCCCCCCCCCAACCTGACCTGGTCCCCCACGTTGGAAGGAGACCCCCTCCTTTCTCTCCTACACACGTGGAAAACCCACTCCCTCCTTATAACACCACCCCCACTTCTCCTTTCCACAACCAGCACACTACTTCACTCCCCCCACCATCACATAAACCACCACCACCACCCCCTCTTCATTTTTCTCCTCACACTTTCTCTCTCTCACAAGAGCACCAGCATCACTCCCATCACTCCTCCCTAACAACCGGGTCTCCCGCACCCCGACGAACCCGCGCCCTCCGGCTCCGACCCGTGCCCGCGGCTCCGCCCATCTCCGGGCCGCGGACCTCCCCGAGCCCGGCCCCTTTCCCTCGCGCCCGACCATCTCCCCGCAGCTCCCTCCGGCGCGCATCTCCCGTCGGACCCCGAGCCCGAGCCCCGCGCGCCCGGCCTCCCCCGCTCGGCGCCTCCCCGCGTGAGCTCCGGCGACCCCAGTCGGCCACCCCACGCGCCCCGGCGCTGCCTCCGGGCCGCACCCCTCCGGTACCCTCCTGCCGGCCTCGCACCACTCCGGCGTGGTTTCCCGCGAGCACCGTGTCCTCGCTATTCCGAACAGCGCTGTCCCGGGCTTTTCCGACCTGCTGTCCGTGCTTTTCCGTGCCGGATCCCGTTGTCCAGCGCAGCCGTAACCCGGCGAGGCGCTGTCCCGAGCCGGTCCACTGTCCGCGGATTTCTTTTCTCTTTTTAGCATCTGAGAGCTCTAGCCGAGCAACCCAAGGTATAATTTCGTGTCCCCGTTTCCAATTCGCAGTCGATGATGAGAATTGGTCCCCGATTCCCTCCCGGGAATTCGGTTTTAGGTCGACGTAGTGACTTCGGATTTTTCGGAGACGTTTCTGTGTTGTTCTGTGGTTATTTCAGATTTTTCCGAAATGTGTTTTCTGGATTTTTGGGTGCTGTGGTTTCCGATTTCATTTCGGGATTTTCGATTATATTTCGGGTTCCGATTAAGCTTCGAAAATTATTTGTGAAGTTGATTTTTGTGTAAAATGGTTTGGAAGTTAATTTCTGGGTGCTCCCTGGTTTGGGACTTTTATTATGGATGTTTTGGCACATTTTTCCAGTTTTGGGTTATCCCGAATATAGAGGAATGCTGCCCAAAATTTTATAAAATTTTGTAAAAGAATTTCAAATCGGTTTTCGAAAATTATTTATTAAAACAGATTTTTGGGCGACGACCATACCGGTCCGTGGGCCCTAGCGAAATGCAAACGAAACCGGTTTTACCCGGATGTTGAGACATTAGCTATTTTCAAATATGAATATTGGACCAAGTCTGAGACTTACTTTATTTTTATATTTTACAATTAAAATATAATTTGGAACTTGCTACTGGTTTATAGTATTTTGAGTGCAGGGTCTCGGCCTTCTGAACGGACCGTTTTTTCGGCGTTCAGAACTCACCAGCAAACTCTAAACTTATTTAATTTATGTAAAGTTTGTAAGGGCATAAGCCCATATTTCCATTCTTGTTAGTTGTGCCCCTGTATTGTGTAGATTAGAATTTTTTTATTTTCTGGATGGTTTTATCATTTTCATAATTAGGCGCTTCGTAACAAAATGGCTATTAAATATTTTGTATAAATTAATAAGTATTTTTTACAATATAATAACTTGAATAAAATATTGATAGTTAACAAAATCCACGTTTTTCTTATTTGAAAGAAAAATAGTAGTTTTATATATAATATTACAAGATACAAGTTTTTACCAAATTAACCGGTAATGACAATTTTCCAAGTAAAACTAGAAATTAGCTATCCAACTAAATGAGAACCAACGTAGTACGCGTCGTAAACCGTTAGCAGTAGATTAAATATACAAACTTAAAATCTGACTAGGACCTGCTACTAGAGATTGCAACTAGCACACCTAGCTTGGTTTCACAATGGTTATAAGTCAAGTTCTCCAACTGTAGGATCTCGGAGACGAACCTAGCATCTTTCCGGAACCAATACCGTTTCCAGTCATAAACAAAGGCAAGTACATTTTGTGTTAGTTTATAATTATTTAATAATCGTTTTATTGCAAGTTTAAACCACGATGAAATACGGAACTCTCTCTGAGAGCACTGACTGATTGACTGTTGGGTATTGGGGGAGTAGTGTAATGAGTATGACTACATCCAAAGTACTATAATGACTGTATTAGCTTACCCCTCATACACACGGGGATAAGCCATATCGTATCAATATGCTACAACTGTACAACCCAATCCGGTCATATTCATTGCCTATTCACATCATAATATTTTAACTGCTGGAGAACTGTTTATTTCAAATTATTTAAAAGTGCATAACTCTATTATTATTTTAATTGTTGGATTATCATGAATTGTACTTTGCTCCCTCCTGACTGGAGATAACATGTTAGGGTATTTTGAGGATGCTGAGATGTTATACAACAGCTATTATGACCCGGTTCTGTACCCTGTGGTGTTGCCAGAGTCCCCATTGGAGGACGCAGGACCTGAGGCCGACAAGCCGAACGCTTAGCTAGATGTTTCCTGTTTCCAATTTTGTTGTTTGGAATTTTTGTTAATTTGAATTCAATATTCATTTCAGTTCTTTTACTTTTCAGTTGTATTTATTTAAATGTTGAATAAAGTTCTAAAATCCCGAATATTCAGTTGTGACAAATGTATAGATGTTGTTGTGAATACCTGCTAATGGAACAGCTTACTGCCGCCGTCTCACAACGGTGCAGGCTGGGCATGATCCGGTTTGACTCAATTATTTGGGATCGGGTCTTGACATGTTTTTAGTGGTGGCCCATGCATGTCGTAACAACAACTTAGAAAAATATACCAAGAAATAATTAGAACACTAGAACATTGACTTGTTACAACATAGGTCCGAATTATATATATAAATATTTTTTTTATTATAGACTGGTAGGATACCTTGCTTATGTTTGCATCCTAAAACTTCCAGAATATGGCCAAGGAAAAGACCACCCCTGCTGGCGATGAGGTGTCATCACCCGAACACACCCCATCTCCCCCAGCACGTCCAGACCCCTCACCGTTGCAGCTGACCGACCGTCCCCATCAATCACCAGCACTCAGCGGCGTTTACGCCACTACATCTCAAGCGGCGAACCCTACACATCCCCGGACTGAGCCGCAGTCCCCTGCGGTAGTGCCCGTACCAGCTGTCCCACCAGTGCCCGTGGATGCCATCGATCTAGTGGGCATGCTACGAGGAGTGCTTGAAGCCCAGAGAGCCCAAGCAGAAGCTCGTCGAGAACAGACCGCAGCCTAAGCTGAAGCCCATCGCGAGCCGACCGCGATCATGAGAGAAGGCATGGAGAATGCCCACAATGTGGCTATGGCTGCCCTTGAGAGAGGAAGAACCACTTCATTGGAGCCACGACCTGCCAAGGTAAACATAAATCCAGGAGTTAAGTTATATATCATTAAGACAATTCTTTTGATTAGAGGCGTATTATTACATGAAGGTCGGAGATATAGAGAGTTTCAAGAAGCAGGACCCTCGACCTTTCAAAGGGACCGAGGGTATCATCTACGCCGATGAACGGCTAGGCAGCATAGAGCGTCTCTTGAGCGTCGCTCGACTCCCAGAGGACCACAAGACCGAAGCAGTAGGACTCCAGCTGCAAGATGTGGCAAGCACCTGGTATCGGAATGAACCCCGACTCCAGGACAAGCAGCTTGACTGGGACACCTTCAAGAGGTTGTTCCGCAGGAAGTTTTTCCCAACGTCAGAGATGCGGGAGATGGAAAGACAGTTTCAGGACCTGAAGTATGGGAACATGACGGTTGGAGAGTATGCGGCAGAGTTCGGCCGACTTAGCCGCTTTGCCCAGAACTTGGTTGCTGAACCCAAGGACCGTGCTGAAAGATTCAGGTATGGACTAAGGTAGGAAATTCGCACCCCTGTGATCGCAGGTGGCGCCAAGACATATGAGAAGATTCTGATACGAGCTCAGGACGTGGAGAAGAGCCAGCCTTCTCGTTCAAAAAGGGAGTATCCTGGAACTAGCAACTTCCAGGGTAACCAGAAGAGGCCCAACAACAACAATATGCCTTCGCACCATCAGCAGCAGCACCATCAGGCAAGGACCAATGAACGAGCGCCTCGGAAGCAGATCCCTGTCCGTGATTTTTGCAAGAGGCCAAGACATCAGTCGAACATATGCAGGAAGAGGCTAGGACACTGCCTAGTCTGTGGGTCTGCCACCCACCAAGTAAAGGACTGCCCCTCGTCAGTCCACCGGACTAGAGCAACTCAGCAAAGAGCTCCCCTACGCACTCAGCAACAACGGTTCGGACAACACCAGCAGAAGACCGAGCGAGTTTTTGCCCTAGCAGCAGAAGAGCAAGAACCAGAGCAGGAACCCACCGCTGATGTTATCACAGGTTCCATTTATGTGTTTTCACATCCTGCTCTAGCATTATTTGATTCGGGAGCATCACACAGTTTCATATCATCAAAATTTATTTCTGCATACCACCTAGATACGGGACTTAGTAAGGTGATTAGTAGAGTTATGACCAGTGGTGGACCCATACCCATCACTGAGGCTTGTAACTGTCCCATAACTATCTCAGGCCACCAATTCGTAACACCCTTACTTGTGATACCCTTGCCCAACTATGATATAGTCCTAGGGATGGACTGGTTAAGTGAGCATCATGTACTGATAGATTGTCATAGAGGATGTGTAATCTTCAGCCCACCGAAAGAACCGGAGTTTGAAATCTCTCGAGCTCCGGAAGACAGGAAGAGTGTCATCTACTCCTCTATCACCGAAGAACCCGGGCCTCCTCACCCTATTATAGCAGAATTCATGGGCATCTTTCCAGATAGTCTTCCAGGATTGTCGCCAGATCGAGGTGTGGAATTCACCATCGATCTAGTACCCGGCTCTTTTCCTATTTCTCAGGGATACTACAGCGTCAACCCCAAGGAGGCTAAGGAGATGAAGGACCAGATTGACGAACTGAAGGCACAAGGATTTATCAGAGACGGGGCTTCACCCTGGGGAGTACCAGTTTTGTTCGTACCCAAGAAGGATGGAACCGTGCGGATGTGCATTGATTACCGGGCGCTGAATAACATCACCATCAAGAACAAGTACCCTCTGCCCCGGATCTGTAATATCCATATCTCGTATTACGTATTTGGAATACGTGTACGTATTTTGACCCGTATTGCATGTCTCCCTCCTTGATTTATTTTGGCATTTCATTGATTGGTTTATCTTGGTTCGGTTCGGTTTGTTTGGCTTGGTTCGGTTTTGCTTGATTTTATGTGAACCAAACCACTCCCACCTACCACCACTCCCACCATAAATATCAATCCCACCACTACTAAAATAACCCCTTTTAGCGACGTCAGAAGACGTCGCTAAATAAGGAAAATCTGTCGCTAAAAGCTGTTTACGACGTATTTAGCGACGAAAATTGGACGTCGCGTATAGGCATGTCGCAGATGACAATTTCGTCGCAAGACGTCGTTTTTTGCGACGTCACGTTTAGTGTCGCTAGACGTCGCAAAATTCGCGACAGATAGCGACGTAAGGTTACGTCGCCAAAATAGCGACGTAGAGCGACCACTTTGTGACGCGGAAAACTTTATATATGATGACATGGCATGGCAGCCACATGGGCAATTTAGCGACGTCTAGCGACAAATTTAGCAACGTCCGCTCTCAGGTTGTCATATCCCACTGTAGGCCTCAAAAATGAAAGTCACGCTGAGTTGATCAGAACAAGTCACGCAGAGTGATCCAAGAAGCAGCACAAAAGATACGCTAAGTTCTGCCTGGCCATATCCTTTAGAAGTCACGCAGAGACAGCTCAGCCATACGTCAGAATCATAATGACTGACAACACAGCAGTCGAGAAACGTCTCCTCGTATGCCACGTATGCACAGAATTCGAGAGATCATCGCCGTCTTTTGCGTGATTTTTGAAATCTTCCTTAGCAAGACTCACTCTTCACCAAGTTGGCGTGACTTTGGGTCTTATCTTCATTTAATGCGGCTGACAATATAATCAATGTCAGAGATTTTGTGTCAGACAAAGCGTGCCAAATCAAGACAGCTGGCGGTTGGCGTGGATTCTGAACCTTCTCCTTCCTCAAGTTTGCGTGGATTTTTGAGTTATTCTTCTCAAAGCCTGCGTAAATTCTGAAGTATTCTTCTTCAAAGCTTGCGTGGATTTCGCCTTCAATGAGTCTGCGTCAACGAAACTGCGTAGATTTTTGCCTTCAGCAAGACAGCGTGGATTTCATTTCAACTGGAGTACGTGGCAGCTATGCCACCGATCTCTCTCTCGCGTGTCCAGTAACTTGCACACGACCCATGCACTAATGCCATGTGTCCAACAGTTACGGGCCACGTCCAGTAACTACTCACTAACCCTGCGTGTATTTAGAGTCTGCGTGACTTTTCAAATGCACTAGTGGTAAGGTAGTTATCTTTTCAGTTACTGTTTTGACTCTATAAATAGGGTTCTTTTTTTTATTCATTGTACAGATACATTGATATCTACTGTCAAAATTTTGAGAAGCTTTTCTTCTTCGCATAGTCCAAAGGATAAAGCGATCGTCTTCTAGATCGGATTCCTACAGTTGTAATTTTCTCAGATACAAAATAAATAAAGTGAATTTATTTATGGAAAACAAATTGGCGACTCTGCTGGAGAAAACCATCTCCTCTTCTGAGATGGTAACAACTCAATGCGATACTTCGTCTATCGGCTCGACGAAGAAGGTGATGACGATCAAATTCGATCAACTCGCCTATGAAGAAATGCAGCGGGCTAAGGGTGGCAAGCCCATTCCAGCCTCCATTATCACTGCCAAGTCGAAGGGACACTCTGTCTATGTCCCTAAGAATCAGTTGGCAGTCAATGGTGAAGTCTCTGCCACAGTGTCTACTCCTAACACTGGCAAGAACTCCATTGCAAGCACGCACACTCTTGTGCGCTCGAAGATGACAGTAACTAAAAGTCACGTTGACAGTACTGGCTCCTTAGCCGAATCTGTTCCAGCGTGCAAATTCAATTCTAAAAGTCACGCTGACAGTACTGGCTCTTTAGCCGAATCTGTTCCAGTGTGCAAATTCAATTCTAAAAGTCACGCTGACAGTACTGGCTCTTTAGCCGAATCTGTTCCAGTGTGCAAATTCAATTCTAAAAATCATGCTGACAGTACTGGCTCTTTAGCCAAATCTGTTCCAGTGTGCAACCCCACATTCAAAAGTCACGCTGACAGTATTGGCTCCTTAGCCAAATCTATTTCAGCGTGTAATTCTAAAATCAAAAGTCACGCTAACAGCTCTGGTTCTTTAACCAAGTCTGTTTCAGCGTGTATTTCATCAGAGAAGAATAACTCCTTAGTTATCTCTTCTTCTTCACCGAGTTCTACTAGAACTGGGGGTGGTCTTCCACACAAAGTCCCTTCGAAAAGGAATAACTCTTTAGTTGTTTCTTCTGCTCCTGTAGTTTTTACTCCAGGAACAGCTTTGACTGATACTTTTGTTAGTCAAAGGAAAGGAGATGGTCTTTTGACTACTCTTCCTTCTGGACATTCTCTGTCTCAACATCTGAATGAGTCTAAGAAGAAACATTCCTTAATATCTTCTTCTTTGATTTCTTCAAATTGGGCACAGAATCTGTCCATTAAAGAGGGTCTGTTACCAACTCCTAATCAAGGGAGTGGTTTAACTCTTCCTTCTCTGCAAATATCCAGATCAATAGAAGAAAAACTCCATGTTTCCAAAATTAATATGTTACCTTCTACTGATTTAAGAACAAAACTCAGCACTTCTGGTGTTAAGAAACCATACCAATTGGATATGAAGATAAAAGATCCAGATGTAGAGTATGCAAGAAATTATGTGGCTCACATTAATCACTCTTTGTATAATCAAGAGCCATCAAGACCCAAGAACAGGAAGTATATTCCTCAATCTTCATAAATAGATTTACGGGAATATCTTCAACAGAAGAGAAGGAGTAATTCTATATCAAAGGAACATGCTGAATGTGACTTCTATCCAAGAGTCATAATTCAGTGCAGATGTGAATCAACAGTTCAAGACCATGGTGATCATACTGAATGTGACTTCCAGCCAAGAGTCACAATGCAATGCAGATGTCAAAATAAACGACAGTCTGTCTTTAATAGGATTCAGTATAAACCTATGCCTGATGAAGATGAGCCTTTGTTTACCTCTGTCAACATGACTTCTCGGGACACCGGGGGTAGAGTTGATAGTCCAGATGGAGTATATAAAAACACCAGAGCAAGAGTCCTGGCTTCTAGTCAAAGAAATTTGATCCCTGAAATTGATTCTGAATTTCTTGAAGAATCTAACTTCCCACCTCTTCCTACTGGGGGTAATTCTCCTATAGTTGACTTTGATACACGAAGCAATGATTCAGAGCATACAACATCTACCAGTTCATCAATAATCTCTCATACAGTCATGACTTACATGGTTGATGGGAATACTGATGAACCCTCTTCTTCCCTGATTCCTCAAGATCAAAGAATTGCTTCTTTGGAACAGCAAATGAAGTCTATGACTGACACAATGAAGTCAATGTATGAACTCATGACAACTCAGTTGCAAAATCGACAGACTGTATCAGATGCCATACCAGTTGATACTGATATGAGTCCAGTACAAGTTCCTCCAGCAGTACAATCCAATACTCCTGGACCTGCTCAACCAAATCCTAGTCTCTCTGGAGCTGGGGGTAGTGCTTACAATGCTGTTCCTCCTCCTAACTATTCTCTACAAGCCACAACTCCACAATCTTCGGGAGTTGTCTCTGAAGAATTGAAAAATCTCAAAACTCAATTCGAGGCATTCAAACAGAAGGATGGTTTACAAAGGTTAGGCATCAAGCAGCCTTATCCGATAGAATGGAAGCAAGTATCATATCCTCCTAAATACAAGCCTCCTACTATCTCATTCTATGATGGATCCACTTCTCCAAGTCAGTTTATCAATCACTTTGAAGTAATGACTGATCAATTACAACCAAGTGATGCCCTCCTTACTCGGGTATTTATTGGATGTCTCAAGGGAACGGCTTATGAATGGTATAGAAGTCTCCCAGATGGGAGTATTACCTCATTTGCTGGTTTCAAACAGATGTTTCTTGAAAGGTTCTATGAAGGGCTTAATGACATGACTATGTCTGCTCTTATTAGAATCAAGCAGAAAAATAATGAATCTACAGAGGAATACATTGAACGGTTTCGAAGAGAAGCTCTGAAGATGCCTCTTGGAACTCCTGATGCTGTCACCATTGACACGTGCAAATCAAACTTGTTGCCAATCATCAGTATGTGGACAGGGTCCACTCAATTTCAAGATTGGCCTTCCTTCATAGTCAGTGCTAAAGCTGCAGAAATCAGTGCTGAAACCTTCAAAGGTTTAGGAGTGCAGATGACTCCTAAAGAAACAGGACAAGGGGCTAACAATAAAAATAATGCTCGCAAAGGAAAAGAAACTCTAGAAGTTAATCTTCAGAGCAAAGATGCACCGAATGTTCAAACTCCTACCTCTACAACTCAACAATCAAGAACACCTCGCCCCAGAGAAGAATATTCTTTTGATGACGACGATGTCCTTGGTATCTTTGAATGTCTGCTGAAAGGTAATAAAATACAATTACCAGAGATCAAGAAACCTGATGAAGCTGGTAAGACAGATCATCCTAAATACTGTCCATATCACAGAATGCTGGGTCATACAATTCGTACATGTTATGTATTGAAAGGAAAGATCCAAGAAATGATTAAATCTGGAGCTATCTCTCTTACTCCAAAAGAGAAGACCGTCACCTCCAACGTCGTCTCTATGCAATTTGGAAATTTCCCTCCTCAACTCCTTGAAAGTGGGATTATTCCTATTCCCAAGGCAACTCTTGACATAGTGAATCTTCCTCCTCCACAGTTTGAAGGATTAGTGCCAATCACTTTGGAAACAGGAGAAATCATGTGGATCCATCCTGATCTAGTGGCAGATTTTGAATCGCCTTCTCCTCAAAAGATTTCTTCTCAAAAATCCAAGAGGGCTGGAAAGATCAAGTCATGTCATATGACTTCTCTTGGGTCTACTTCTGACACAGAGCCAAAAGATAAAGAAGAAGCACTTGTTAGTGCTACTCGAACGGGGAAACCTTACCTAAAGGATTATTCTAAAAATCCTGAAGATCCTACTGATATCCCTTCAGATGCTAAAGATGCTCCTAATGTTCCTCCCGAGGAAGAACCATCTACTGAACCTGTTCCTCCGAAGCCTACGGCTCTGGAGAAAGGCAAACAACAGGCTCGGTTTGATAAGCCAATCAAGAAGTCTTCTCCTCTTGGACTTCAGAAGCCTTACAACTTCGATATTTTGGCTCAGCTTGCTAATACTCCCGCTAAAATGTCCCTTTTTGAACTTCTACGTCTTTCCAAAGAGACTCGGAAGACGTTAAGTGAAGCACTTCTACAAGCTGACTCTTGTCTTGCACAATTGAAGAAGCCGGATGCGGAACCTGCCACTTGCTTACATTGCAACAGTGTACTGGAGATTATTCCAAATATCACCTTTACACAAGACGACATGTTACTGGAGGATAATCGACATGATCGACCTTTCTACTACACTGGTTATATTGATACGATGAAGATAGATCGTATTCTCATTGACCCAGGGTCTGCTATAAGCATAATGCCGAAGAGTTTGTTGGATGAACTAAAAATCCCTCTTCACAAACTCTCCAAGACGGTTACTACTATCTTGGGATTCAATCAAAGCCGAAGTGAGCCTTTGGGAAAGATTCATCTGAAGCTTCAGATAGGTGATTTCAGATCTAAAGTCACTTTCTATGTGATCGAGATCGCGGGATCCTATAATCTTCTTCTGGGGAGGCCCTTTCTCCATGAAAATAATGTGGTGCCCTCTACTCTTCATCAATGTTTTAAGTACATTGATAGCAATGGGAGAGTACAAAAAGAAGTTGCTGATATAAATCCCTTCCATGGGGTTGAAGCTTATTTCAAAGATTCCCGAATGTATAAAGAAGAATATACAAGGATCATACAAGCTATGGAGAAAGAAGATGCACAAAGTGAGACTTTAATAATCCCTGTTAAATGTCGAACTACTCAGCAACAATCTCCTAAACCCTTCGGAGAAGATTCTTTCATCATTCCAATGAGTGGACGGATCTCTCCATTACCTCAGTCATCTACTCAGAATACACTGATCATTCCTGTCCGTGGGCGTACTACAGTTCCTGTACCTTCACAAGATACTCTGCTAATTCCAGTTGGAGGGCGGACTACTCTTCCTACTCAAACTTCAAGGGAGCTCACCTCTTCTGAGCCATTTGTTATCGATCTTAATCGAAACAAAGCTTCTTCTTCTTCTCCTTTAGTCATTGACTTGGCTAAAATCTCTAAGGCTCAGCCTTCTCCCAATGTAAATATTGCTGCTTTTGCATTTAATGAAAAGTCTCCACCTTTGCAGTACGTTGATGTGTGTAATTATGTTCATAGTTATTTACATCTGTTAGATGACTTGAACACAATAAACATAGGAGTTGTACAGACTGTTCATACAGATGTATCTCTAGAACCTGTACGATCTTCATACTTTCTAGTTCCCAGCAGAAAGCCAGGAGACATTCCAATATTCTTCTACAAAGGGCCTCAAAATCCTTCTGATCTTGAAGATGATGACAAAAATAATGATACTGGAAGATTACAACTACGTCATTATAGTCAGCAATCTAGAGACATCATCAAAAATATGGGCTATGACTTCAGGACTGGCCTTAATAATGGAAAAGGAAGAAAAATGCCTGTCCGGATTCCTCCTTTGAAATATGGAAGGACGAAATGCGGATTGGGTTATACTGCTCCTACTCCTTTCATCAACATTATCCATGAAGATCTTGAGTCTGACAAAGATAAGAGATCTGATTCTTCTAGTACCACTTCTTGGGATTCCGATACAAGTATCGGTGACTTCTACTGCAATCTTCTGTCTTCCAATATGGTTTCCATTGACCATTCTGAAGAAAGTGATAAAGACGAGGAAGAGTTTGAAATCTCACCTAAATCAGAACAGTGGGCCCAAAGATTAGATAATCAATGGGAGTTCCGTTTCGAACAAAAAGAACCTCCGACTGAAGATAAACTTGTTCAAATAGATGTTGGTGAAGAGGGGTCTCCCAAACCAATATTCATCAGTGAAAGTCTTTCAGAAACTGATAAGAAAGACATGATCAAACTCATTCGTGAATACATTGATGTCTTTGCTTGGAGTTATGAAGATATGCCAGGTCTTGATCCACAGATTGCAACTCACAAGCTCAACATCTTGCCGAATGCTAAACCGGTCAAACAACAACAGCGACGATTTCGTCCGGACATCATGGATGCAATTGAAGCTGAAGTCAATAAACTTATTACATCTGGGTTTATTAGAGAGGAACAACATCCCGATTGGGTGGCTAATATTGTTCCTGTTCTTAAAAAGACTGGCAACTTATCAACCCTGCGTGCCCAGTAACTTGCGTGCCCAGTAACTTGCACACGACCCATGCACTAATGCCATGTGTCCAACAGTTACGGGCCACGTCCAGTAACTACTCACTAACCCTGCGTGTATTTAGAGTCTGCGTGACTTTTCAAATGCACTAGTGGTGAGATAGTTATCTTTTCAGTTACTGTTTTGACTCTATAAATAGGGTTCTTTTTTTTATTCATTGTACAGATACATTGATATCTACTGTCAAAATTTTGAGAAGCTTTTTTTCTTCGCATAGTCCAAAGGATAAAGCGATCGTCTTCTAGATCGGATTCCTACAGTTGTAATTTTCTCAGATACAAAATAAATAAAGTGAATTTATTTATGGAAAACACCCACGTCAGCATTTTAGCGACTTCTAGCGACGTTACGTCACTATTTAGCGACGTATAGCGATGTGTACGTTCCGTCGCTGTACGTCGCAGAACGTCGCTATACGTCGCAGATATTAAAAACAAAATTTTAAAAGAATATAATTGGTATTTTTGTTATGTTGTGTGTCTGTGTTTACAGTGTGTGTGAAGTGCAGTGTTCGAACCATCGACAGTTTCGCTTACTGTTCTATGTTTTATCTTGGATAGAAAGAGCAACAGTGCAGGGTGCACTTCTCAGAGCTTCCTTTTCACGTCCTTCACCTTCTCAGGAACCTTTATGACGTTCGGAGAAAGTGAAGGACGTGAAAATAAAGCTCTCAGAAGTACACCCTGAACTGTTGCTCTTTCTATCCAAGATAAAACATACAACAGTAATCGAAATTGTCGATGGTTCCGAATACTGCATTTCACATTCACTGTAAACACAGACACACATCATCACAAAAATACACATTATATTTTTTTAAAATTTCGGCAGCACCTCCTTTGTATATCAGATCATCGCTTATAACCCAGCGTAGGTATATTTGTCATCCCCGTCGCAGATATCACAAAGTAAATATCACAATAAAAATAGGAGGCAGTGCAAAATAAATATCACAGACACACATCATCACAAACATCCAATAGAGTCAAATAAAAATGGAAGATGATAAAAAGTCTCCCACCAAGTGTATAAACAAAAGTGTACCAATAAATAATTTGCCCATAGGGCCAATACATACAAGTCATAAAAAAATCAATAAAATCACTGCGGACCCCTGCCGTGCAACTGGGATAGAATGTAGTCATACTGTTTGTCACCTCCGTTTTTCGTATTTCGTATTCATGCTCGTAGTTGGATTTTGCCATGTATTTTATTTTTCTCTACTTGTAGAATTTTGGGTTTTCTCGTATTTTGGGTTTCGGCTCGGCTCGGTTTTAGTTAGTTTGGTTTGGTTTGGTTTGATTTTAATCCCAAAGGAACACCTTAGCTATACTCCACCCTCATTCCACCACAACCCACCCTCATTAATATCTCCACCAACATTCACTTTCCTCATTACTCTTCCATTAATTTTTCCATCATCTCCTTCCTTCTTCCATACAACACCCCATCCATAGGCAAGTGCACCTTGCCATAAAACAAGAATCCATTTTGATTTGTCCATTAGATAGATTAGCTCTCTAGAAACAACATTAGAACTTGTCATTTTTGGTTTTGGTCCATAGATTTCCATAGATCTAAGTTTTCCCCTATTTTCGGATTTACATAGTTTTGATCTATTTAAGTTGGATTTTTGTGGGTTTTGATGTTCCTATGTTGGGAAAAATCAAATTTTACCCAAGTTAGAACCTTACAAATCCGGATTTGGAGTTGTGATGGCCAAGTTGTGGTATTTTGAAGTTTTGGAACCCATTGGAGCTCCTTCTCAACAAACGGAGAAGAAGACCCCTCCAGCCAAGCTGTTTAGCGTCGTGCTGTCCTCCCCTGCGCCGCGCTCTTTAGCGCTGGTCGCTGACCGCGCTGTCCGCTTGCACGCGCGCCCCTGCGCGCCTGGCCGCTGCCCCCTGCGCGCTTGACCGCTGCGCGCCTGGCCGCTGCCCGCTTGCGCGCGCGCCCCTGCGCGCCTGGCAGCTGCCCGCTTGCGCGCGCGCCCCTGCGCGCCTCGTCGCTGCCTGCTTGCGCGCTTGACCCCTGCGCGCTTGAACCTACGCGCTTGACCCCCTGCACGCTTGACCCTGCGCGCTTGACCCCTGCGCGCTTGACCCTGCGCGCTTGACCTCCTGCGCGCTTGACCCTGCGCGCTTGCCCCGCGCGCCCTAGCGGCTGCACCTCCCGCGCACCCTAGTGGCAGCGCCACCGCACCCCCTAGCCCTAGCCCGAGCCCTTGCCCGGTGCCCTTGGGCTGCCTCTTGACCTAGCACACCTTGTGCCATGGTGTCCCTTGGATTTTTCCTTGGTCTTGCCTTCTCTTGTTGATTTGTATTTTTCTGAGATTTCTTGCCCACGGCACGACTGGACTTGACCCGACACGTCTTGACACGAATTTTCTAGGAATTGACTTGTGGCTAGCTTTCTTGATCCTGGCCATAACCTGAGATGAAAACTTGTAACCCGCAACTTATAACTTAATTTACTTGATAACTTGATAGTGGCCCGTCGTAGCGCACTCCTGACTTGACTTGACTTGATAACCTGATAACTCAATGTTGTTGCGACAGCTAACTTAACTTAACTTGACTTGCCCCTGACACCGTGGGCGTTCTTTCTTGTTGCTTGCGTAATCTACTTGTCTTGTCTTGCATCATGCCTAAGACGTGAATCTCTGGGTACCACGGTCAGGGATGCACACTAAATATGGATTAGGCGAATGATTAGATCAAATTAGAATATGGAGAATTTTTAGTCACAAGCAATCTCATTATTTGGGCGCTTTAATGGACTTGTAGCTTGCCGACGAGTAGAGCACATTTCCAGCACACTGTCATTTGTTGCACCCTCTAAGTCACCTAAGGGTATATCGTCCCCAGGGTGATGTACCCAATCATACTCTCAACCCGCGGAAGGATAACTGGATAATCTGCAGGGCTTGGGACTGGAAATTTCTCGTCTGCATCTTGTTAGTAACTAGGCTTGTGATAACCCTAGCTAGTTAAGTAGTAAGCCGTAGTATTTGCTTGGCCGCTTGTGAATGGATGGTGTCCAGCATTGTCTAAGTCTCGTCTAGTCCTAGTACCTGGTACTCCTGAACATGATTGTTTTACTTATCTTTAACAATAAATGGGTAGAGACAAGGTGCTATTCAGTCGAAGGGTTACGATCCCGGTCCTTGTTTGGTTTAAGGGTTATAACCTGGCTTCCGGACGGGTTCCGTGTCCCTAGTCGTTTATTGCCTTGTTGCACTCTTATTTACTAGTACTTTCTTCCATTTTCTTATGTTCTGATATGCTGGCTTTGTTCTTATTTCGTGGCCTCCTTTGTGGCACTTGCTCTTTCTGGGGTTTGACCCAGCTGGTTTTGTGTGGCCAGATTTTGGAGCAGCACCCGAGGATCTATCGAACCTCCAGCCCGTTGGTGGCGACTAGAAGGAACCCGGTCTACGAGTGGGTTTTCTGTTTTGTTTCGCTCACTCTATTGTAAAATTATTCTTTTGAGGTGTTCAGCCGACGAGCACCTATTAGCTCGATGCATATTTTACTTACTGTCTGCCTACGGGCTGTAAACATGATTAACAAATTCTAGGGTTGATCATGTATGACTTAACTCTTGCTAGTCCTTGCATTTTGTATGACTAGCTTCATGATCAGCTGAATATGTAATATTTGGGACGCCTTTTATTGTATATTTGGTGGTCTAACATCTTGTAATTATATTATTTGTTTGAGATTGAGACAATAGGCTTGACCTTAAGAGACCGTTGGCTTGTAGTAAACCCTCATATCTAGACAGCCGTGACCGTATAGTGAGGTGGATTTCATTTCAACATACGTAGCTGGCTATGTACGCCCCCGCTCTCCAGTATTTTGGTTCTGGGGCGTCATATGGTTTAAGTGGTGGCCCATGCAGGTCTTGGCATTCAAGATATGTGAGGGTTTACCGGATATATGTCTCAATCAGTACTCGTCTTTGATCTCCATTCATACCCTCTGAATCTCTGGACTTTTGCCCTGATCATGTGCCTGTATCGTCGATCTGTCCTGGTCCTTCCTTATTGTTTTCCCTATGTCGTCTTCTTCAGCGACACTGTACCTGACCCCGCCGATCAGCAAGATGGAGCACATCCCGTGGACCAGCAACCCGGAGATCAAGCCCAGCATTCCGGAGTAGCCTCCAGAGTTGTACCTCCCGGAGGAGAACCCCCAGTTCGGCCCGTTCAGCCTGCAAGTCGGATGATGGCACCTTGGTAGGTCTCATCAGGACCTTGATAGCTTTCCAGGACCGTAGAGGAGACGCCTTGCACCAAGTAGTGGCAGATGCTTTGACCAATGGCGGTCATCCAGGGAACAGCACGGCCAACAGCTTCAAGCGCTTGAACCCTCCATTCTTCGACGGCAGCGAAGATGCGATTGCCGTGAACGCTTGGCTTCAGGATATCGAGTTGGTTCTGGAAGCAGCTAGGACACCCGAGAATAAAAAGGTAGCGGTGGTACGCCTACAGTTGCTGGACTTAGCTCGCAGTTGGTGGGCGGCGCAAGCCATGGGATTAGTTGCACCCATTACTTGGGCGGTATTTAGAAAAAGATTCCAGACGAAGTATTTCGATGCTGTAGCCCGGTACGACCTACAGACGAGGTTTACCAACTTGAAGCAAGGAGGCAGAACGGTCGACGGTTATGCATCTGAGTTTTCTAGACTTAGTAGGTTTGCCCCCACCTTGGTGGCAACCGAGTTTGATAGGGCCCAGCGGTTCCAACAGGGACTACATTTGAAGATCTTGTTGGAAGTCGAGCAGTTCGAGCACCAGACATTCGATACAGTGTTGAAGGCAACTAGGAGGTACGAGTATACCTCCCAGAGGATTGTGGATAGGACCGGAGGTAGGAAGCGGTCCCACAGTCAGATGCACCAATCATCAGCTCCAGCCCCGACAGCTAGAAGTTTGACCATTGGAACTCCGAGGCGGGCGGCCTCAGTGATGTCGGTTCAACATTCAACCCCGACGTACCCGCAGCAGCAGAAACAGAAGCAGACTTCCGCGATGGGATGTTCTCATTGCGGAAAGCCAGGGCACGTGGTGGCAGATTGTCGCAGGGCACAGGAATTGTGCCTGGCTTGTGGAGCGGCAGATCACAAGATAGGAGCCTGCCCGAATAGGGGTAGTTCATCCTCTTCCAACCTAACCAGTCCATCGGTTAGGGGACCAGCACCTATGCAGCAGCAGCAGTACCCGTGGCCATTGTTGCCTCAGGCCCAGGCATTTCATCAGCAGAACCAGCAGCAGTATACCCAGGCTCAAGTACAGAGTAGGCATAGAGGTTTCCAGCAGAGGGGACCCGCAGCTAGAGGACAGGGTCAGGCCATGATGATGACTATGGAAGAAGAAGTTGTACCAGGTGAGGTAATGGCAGGTACTATTCTCGTCAACTCCTCTCCAGCATTGGTATTATTTGATTCTGGTGCATCGCATTCATTCATGTCTGCACGATTCGCGACACGGATAGAATTGGAGCCCGAGTCATTATCAGTAAGGCTCGATATACTTACTGGTAATGGTCTTGTGGGAGTAGATCAAGTGTTTTCCTCGTGTCGGATCGTAGTTAGCGGTAGAGAGTTCCCCGCTAGATTTATAGAATTTCCTATAGCAGACTATGATGTAGTCTTAGGCATGGATTGGTTGAGGAACCAGTATGCTAGGATAGACTGCCACATTGGCAGGATTATCTTTAGTATTCCAGGTGAGCCAGAGTTTTCATTTTCCAGAGGCGCAGTGGAACCATCATCCCCAGTATTGCAGATGGCAGTAGCAGCAGTGCAGTTACCCAGGATAGTTGAAGAATTTTCAGATGTCTTCCCAAAAGAACTTCCAGGAATGCCGCCAGAGCGGGAGATCGAGTTCACTATAGACTTGATCCCCGGGTCAGCACCAGTATCAGAGAGAGTCTACAGGATGGCGCCTTCAGAGTTAGAGATTTTGTACAAGATGATTGAAGAATTAAGGACCAAGGGATTCATTCGTGCAAGTGGATCGCCTTGGGGAGCTCCGATGCTTCTTGTGAAAAAGAAGGATGGTACGTCCAGATTACGTGTAGATTATCGTACCTTGAACTCGGTGACAATCAAGAACAGATACCCTCTTCCGAGGATAGATGACTTGTTTGATCAACTCAAAGGGGCTTCAGTGTTTTCGAAGATAGACTTGCGGTCAGGATACCACCAGATCAGAGTCAGAGAGCAGGACATCCCGAAAATAGCGTTTAGATCGAGGTATGGGCATTGTGAGTTCCTTGTTATGCCCTTTGGAGTGACCAATGTGCCAGCCGTATTCATGGACCTCATGATCGCATTTTTATGCCTTACTTGGATCAGTTTTAATCGTGTTCCTAGATGATATCCTGGTCTACAGCAAGAGCGCAGCGGAGCATGAGCAGCATCTCAGAATCGTCCTCCAGATGCTTAGAGAGCATCAGTTGTATGCCAAGTCTAGTAAATGCGAGTTCTGGCTCGATCGTATTTCGTACTTGGGTCACATCATTACTCGAGGAGGAGTAGAAGTGGATCTCCAGAAGATTGTGGCTATCGAGACATGGCCAGTACCTAGTTCAGCGGCAGAGGTTCGCAGCTTCCTTGGATTGGTCGGCTACTACCGGCGATTCGTTTCAGATTTTGTAAGGATTTCAGCACCGATGACCCAGTTGACCCGCAAGGATGTGCAGTTCGCTTGGACAGCAGAGTGTCAGGAATCATTTGAGAAGTTGAAGCGAGGTTTGATAACGGCTCCCATTCTTACACTTCCAGATGGGACCGAAGGATTCACAGTATATTACGACGCTTCAGGCAGAGGATTGGGGTGTGTCTTGATGCAGCATGGGAAGGTAATATCTTATGTATCACGTCAACTTCGTGATCATGAGAAGAATTATCCGACCCACGACTTGGAACTGGCAGCAGTAGTGTTTGCACTTAAGCTTTGGCGGCACTACTTGTATGGAGATAGAGTGGAGATATTTACTGATTACAAGAGCCTGAAGTATGTTTTCACCCAGAAGGACCTTAATATGCGACAGAGGAGATGGCTCGAGCTACTGGTGGATTACGATGTGGACTTGCAGTATCACCCGGGGAAGGCCAACGTTGTAGCAGATGCGTTGAACAGGAGAGCCGAAGTCTATTTCCTAATGGCGCAACTAGAATTATTGGTAAATCTTCAGAAGATGGTAATTGAAGTGGTTCTTCCTACCAACGTGGCATTGATGGCCAGTCTACAGGTTCAATCCAGCATAGTTAAGAGGATTTGGGTGGCGCAATCTACAGATTCCAATATTCAGCGGCTCAAAGCAGAGTGTGAGGCAGGAAGAAGGCCAGAGTTATGTATTCATGAAGATGGTACACTGTGGCACGGCACTCGTCTTTGTGTACCCAGTGGAGATATCAGACAGGAGGTCATGGCAGAAGCTCACAGTTCGCAGTATTCTATTCATCCCGGTGGCACGAAGATGTACCGTGATATTCGTCATCATTTCTGGTGGAATGGCATGAAGAGGGAGATAGCCCAGTTTTTCTCTCGGTGTTTGGTTTGCCAGCAGGTTAAAGCTGAACATCAGAGGCCCGTTGGACTTCTTCAGCCCTTGTCGATTCCAGAATGAAAGTGGGAGCATGTAACCATAGATTTTATGACTGGATTGCCTAGATCCCCAGCTGGTAGAGATGCTATTTGGGTTATAGTTGACCGGCTCACGAAGGTGGCTCATTTTCTTCCATTCAGAGTTGGGCAGTCTACGGCTCAACTAGCAGAGATGTACCTCAGGCAGATTGTCAGGCTTCACGGAGTGCCCGTCAGCATCACCTCAGACCGAGATTCAAGATTTACATCACACTTTTGGCGTAGCTTGCAGGAGAGTTTGGGGACTCACCTTCAGTTTAGCTCTGCTTACCATCCGCAGACAGATGGCCAGTCGGAGCGCACAAACCAGACTCTTGAAGATATGTTGAGGTCTTGTACACTTGACTTCGGTGGTTCGTGGGAAGATCACCTGCACCTGGTGGAGTTCTCGTACAACAATAGTTTTCAGGCCAGTATTCAGATGGCCCCATTCGAGGCACTGTATGGCAGGAAGTGCAGATCCCCGTTAGCATGGAACGATGTCGGAGAGAGGCAGATGCTCGGTCCAGAAATGATTGCCCAGACAGTCAAAGTAGTCAGAAAAGTCAGGGATCATCTTCGAGTTGCCCAAGATCGCCAGCGGCATTGGGCCGATGCTCATCAGCGTCCCTTAGAGTTTGCTATCGGCGACCATATATTCCTTAGGATCTCGCCTAACCGCGGCGTCATTCGCTTTGGCGTGCGGGAAAAGCTTAGTCCTAGGTATATAGGGCCGTTCGATATCCTGGAGTGAGTAGGAGATGTATCCTATCGTCTTGCTCTTCCGTCGTCGCTAAGAGAGGTGCATGATGTATTTCATGTGTCCCAATTACGACGGTATATCCCAGACCCGAGCCATATCCTGGACCATTCGGAATTGGTTGTTGGTACCAACCTTTCGTATGAGGAGAGGCCCGTGTCTATATTGGACCGGAGGGAGAAGATACTCAAAAACAAGACTATTAACTTAGTCCGTGTTGCTTGGGGTCATCACTCTCTAGGTGAGTCAACGTGAGAGCATGAGGATGACATCCGATCGCGATACCCCGACTTGTTTGACTCGTAAGGTATAATGTCTTCTTTATGCCTTATGCTTTCCATCCCATGCTTGCATGCATGATTGTTTGATTGATTGTTTAGTGTAGCTTGCCGTGGCAATCTCTAGCTCCTTGATTAAATTTCGAGGACAGAATTCTTTTAAGGAGGGTAGAGTTGTCACCCCCGTTTCCCGTATTTCGTATTCATGCACATAGTTGGATTTTGCCATATATTTTATTTTTTTCGACTTGTGGAATTTTGGGTTTTCTCGTATTTTGGGTTTTGGCTCGGCTCGATTTCAGTTGGTTTGGTTTGGTTTGATTTTAATTCCAAAGGAACACCTTAGCTATACTCCACCCTCATTCCACCACAACCCACCCTCATTAATATCTCCACCAACATTCTCTCTCCTCATTACTCTTCCATTAATTTTTCCATTATCTCCTTCCTTCTTCCACACAACACCCCACCCATAGGCAAGTGCACCTTGCCATAAAACAAGAATCTATTTTGATTTGTCCATTAGATAGATTAGCTCTCTAGAAACAATATTAGAACTTGTCATTTTTGGTTTTGGTCCATGGATTTCCATAGATCTAAGTTTTCCTCTATTTTCGGATTTACATAGTTTTAATCTATTTAAGTTAGATTTTTGTGGGTTTTGATGTTCCTATGTTGGGGAGAATCAAATTTCACCCAAGATAAAATCTTACAAATCCGGATTTGGAGTTGTGATGGCCAAGTTGTGGTATTTTAAAGTTTTGGAACCCATTGGAGCTCCTTCTCAACAAACGGAGAAGAAGACCCCTCCAGCCGCGCTGTTTAGCGCCGTGCTGTCCTCCTCCGCGTCGCGCTCTTTAGCGTTGGTCACTGACCGCGCTGCCTGCTTGCGTGCGCGCCCCTGCGCGCCTGGCCGCTGCCCCCTGTGCGCTTGACTCCTGCGCGCCTGGCGGCTGCCCGCTTACGCGCGCGCCCCTGCGCGCCTCGCCGCCGCCCGCTTACGCGCGCGCCCCTTCGCGCCTCGCCGCTGCCCGCTTGCGCGCTCGACCCCTGCGCGCTTGACCCCTGTACGCTTGACGCTGCGCGCTTGACCCCCTGTGCGCTTGCCCGCTTGTGCGCTTGCCCCTGCGCGCTTGACCCCTGCGTGCTTGACCCTGCGCGCTTGACCCCCTGCGCGCTTGACCCTGCGCGCTTGCCCCCTGCACACTTGCCCAGCGCGCCCTAGCGGCTGCGCCTCCTGCGCACCCTAGTGGCAGCGCCACCGCACCTCCTAGCCCGAGCCCTTGCCCGGTGCCCTTGGGCTGCCTCTTGACCTAGCACACCTTGTGCCATGGTGTCCCTTGGATTTTCCCTTGGTCTTGCCTTCTCTTGTTGATTTGTGTTTTTCTGAGATTTCTTGCCCATGGCACGACTAGACTTGACCCGACACGTCTTGACACAAATTTTCTAGGAATTGACTTGTGGCTAGCTTTCTTGATCCTGGCCATAACCTGAGATGAAAACTTGTAACCCGCAACTTATAACTTAATTTACTTGATAACTTGATAGTGGCCCACCGTGGCGCACTCCTGACTTGACTTGACTTGATAGCCTGATAACTCAATGCTGTTGCGACAGCTAACTTAACTTAACTTGACTTGCCCCTGACACCGTGGGCGTTCTTTCTTGTTGCTTGCGTAATCTACTTGTCTTGTCTTGCATCATGCCTAAGACGTGACTCCCTGGGTACCACGGTCAGGGATGCGCACTAAATATGGATTAGGCTAATAATTAGATCAAATTAGAACATGGAGAATTTCCAGTCCCAAGCAATCTCGTTATCTGGGCGCTTTAATGGACTTGTAGCTTGCCGACGAGTAGAGCACATTTCCAGCACACTTTCATATGTTGCACCCTCTAAGTCACCTAAGGGTATATCGTCTCCAGGGTGATGTATCCAATCATACTCTCAACCCACGAAAGGATAACTGGATAGTCTGCAGGGCTTGGGACTGGGAATTTCTCGTCTCCATCTTGTTAGTAACTAGGCTTATGATAACCCTAGCTAGTTCAGTAGTAAGTCGTAGTATTTGCTTGGCCGCTTGTGAATGGATAGCATTGTCTATGTCTCGTCTAGTCCCAGTACCTGGTACTCCTGAACATGATTGTTTTACTTATCTTTAACAATAAATGGGTAGAGACAAGGTGCTATTCAGGCGAAGGATTACGACCCCGGTCCTTGTTTGGTTTAAGGGTTGTAACCTGGCTTCCGGAAGGGTTTCGTGTCCCTAGTCGTTTATTGCCTTGTTGCACTCTTATTTACTAGTACTTTCTTCCATTTTCTTATGTTCTGATATGCTGGCTTTGTTCTTTTTCGTGGCCTCCTTTGTGGCACTTGCTCTTTCTGGGGTTTGACCCAGCTGGTTTTGTGTGGCCAGATTTCGGAGCAGCACCCGAGGATCTACCAAACCTCCAGCTCGATGGTGGCGACTAGAAGGAACCCAGGCTACGAGTGGGTTTTCTATTTTGTTTCGCTCACTCTATTGTAAAATTATTCTTTTGAGACGTTCAGCCGACGAGCACCTGTTAGCTCGATGCATATTTTACTTACTGTCTGCCTACGGACTGTAAACATGATTAACAAATCCTAGGGTTAATAATGTATGACTTAACTCTTGCTAGTCCTCGTATTTTGTATGACTAGCTTCAAGATCAGCTGAATATGTAATATTTGGGACGCCTTTTATTGTATATTTGGTGGTCTACCATCTTGTAATTATATTATTTGTTTGAGATTGAGACAATAGGCTTGACCTTAAGAGACCGTTGGCTTGTAGTAAACCCTCATATCTAGACAGCCGTGACCGTATAGCGAGGTGGATTTCATTTCAACATACGTAGCTGGCTATGTACGCCCCCGCTCTCCAGTATTCTGGTTCTGGGGTGTCACACTGCTCCTGGGTGAGCTGCACCGTAGGGGCATTAGGAGGCAGTACAATGTCTGGAGTCGGCATCGTCGATAGACCGGGAGGACGTATCTGCTCCAGCTCTCGCAGTCACTCACCATAAACAGCAAGGGTACTCACCACCCTCTCAGTACTCGCCTCAAGCGAAGCCGAAACAAGAGTGAGTGAGGCAGACATGCTCCTCTGCGATCCCTCCAGCTCGACCTGTCTACGCTCTGTGCGCTGCGTAGACTCGGTGAGCGTGTGCAAGCTGGCAGCTGTAGCCTGATGCAGACTCATCACCTCCTGTATACTGCGCTCGACCGCATCAAATCGTCCGGTGACGATCGGAGGGTCGGATCGACGCTCGACCGCATCAAAAATCTGCTGCTGCAACTCGCAACGCAGCTCCTCGATCTGACGACGAACATCCTCAGCTCGTGACGATGCCTGCGAAGCCGGAGACTGCACACTGACAGAGGGGGCCCGGGATGTCTCCGAAGCCAAATACACGCCGTAGGATCCCGTACCGTAGTATGTACCCTTCGGAAGACCGCCAACGACGGTCATCCAGAGCTCGTCCGGCGATGGAGCCGTAGGCGGCTGGGAGGAACTACCAGCCCCTCCCTCTGCTGGCGCACTAGCAGCAGCAGCCGCCTCCTCCCGTAGCCGAACAAACTCGGCCTAGAACAATGTTTGCTAACGTGTAAGTGTTTGCTAAAGTCTATATTGATATCTATTTTCCTGTTTTCTAAATTATAGTAAATTAATATAAAGAACGTACATATGCCTGCGTCGCCCACTCGTCAATGAACTCTCCAGCCCTCCGATGGGTGACCAGGAAGACGGTCACCATGTTCGGGTCCTCACCCATTTTTACCTGTTAAAATATATTATCTTTTATTAATATTAAACATTCTATCGAACTATATATAAATTAATGTCCGTCATAGGAAACGTACCAGACGACGAAAATGCTCCGTCATCGGAATGGAGCCACCACACCACTTACCGGCGCTCGACCGTGCCACCTTGGCCTTGTCAGACCGCTCTTGGTACCTGGGCTCGCTGAATCATGCCTTCATCGCAGCCCACTGCTCTGGCGTGATCCAACCATGGATCGGCTCTTCGGAGCGATCATAACACTTCTGGTCGTGGATCGCATCACGGATGAGCTTGGCTGCGACGGCAGAAAATTGGCCCTAGATCCTCGTCGCCCGGTATGGTGGATAGAAATAGGTCCTCTACAAGAAGTAAAATACAAAAGTTGTATAATATACACAAATGATTATTAAAATTTAAAAATAAACAAATTTTTTTACCTTGAAGTGGGCGAACCAAAAGTCCTTCCTATCTACGGGAGCATCTGAGTAGTTAATCCAAGCCCACCATAGTTCTGCCTCAAAAATACCCCCAGCTGTCTCTGTACTGCAGAAGGCCGATACCTATACAATAATAATTCTCATGAATATATATATACATATAATTATTTGAGAAATATATATTAACTAATTAACTTACTTCATAGGCCCGTCCGTCCAAATCTCCATACGCGTCTCGCCCGGGGGAGCGCATGGAGGGTCGCTCTCACCTCCTGCCTAGACAGGATCAGTCTGATCGCCGTCCTCCATATGCTCGACATCGGATCCCTCCATAGAGCCGTCGACAGGAGGAATGCTGGACGGGAGATCAGGGATGCTGGACACGGGATCAGGAAGGCTAGACGACGAGGGAGGAGTCGCCAACCTGCTGGAACTGCCATGTCCCGATAATGGACCGGGAACAGAATGGTACAATGGCGTACTCGAAGATGAGGATGAGGGTACGGAATCTCCATCCCTAGCCCGAGGCTGACGGGACTGCCTAATATAAAATCCTCCGTGTCATCCTCTTGGTCTAGTCATACCTGATAATAACATATGACAATAAAATAAAAAAACATATTTATATGATAGACATCACAGATTTTTAAAAAATATCATAGTCACAGATAAAAGTGTCAATAAAGTGTCCCTGAAGTGTCACAGAATTATATGATAGAAGTGTCACTAAAGTGTCAAATATGATGATAAAACAAACGTACAGATTTAATCCTCTTCTGAAAATTCATCTAGTTCGTTTAGCTCATCTTCTTCTTCTTCTTCTTCTTCTTTTTCTTCTTCTTCTTCTTCTTCTTCTTCTTCTTTTTCTTCTTCCTCCTCTACATCTTCACTTTCATCTGCATCTTCCTCTTCAGATAATTCTACTTCTACACAATTAGATGTGTAATGAGGAACTTCCGTCGTGTCCACTTCTATAATATTTGTTACAAGAGGTAGTTCATCCTCTTGATAAGCTATATCGTCAACCTCAAATGTATTTCTAGCTTTGGTCTTGCATACTGCCCACCAGTTCGACCTTGTTGTCCCCCGTTTAGGATAACTTGTGAAGTACACGAGCTGAACCTGACTTGATAGGACAAATGGTTCATAGGCTTGATATCGACGCTGATAGTTTATATCAACAAGACCGTGCTTGTCTACTTTCCAACCTTGACCTTCAATCAGATCGAACCAATCACACCTGAATAACACAATCTTAGGAGGCTCTATTCCATAACTATATGTCAGCATCCTTGTCTACTTTCCAACCTTGCATTCTCCAGCAACTCCATGAACTGTGCAGCATCGGCGTTCGGTGCCTCCTCAGGTGCATCATGAACGAAACTAGGTCCCGCAGCGTCGAAAACCATGTTCACGCACCCGACGTCGTATGCATGATTGTCTGAAACAAAATTAGGTCCCGCATGCATATATGGCTCAATATAAGGCTCCGGTTCTGATGCTAAAGACCCAAGTTCTCCGTGTGCGGTCCACTGATAGTAATTAGGCGTGAAACCCCTCGAGTACAAATGATATGTCACTTCCACTTCTGGATAATATTTCACGTTATGACATTTCACATACAGACACTTAATTTTGGTGTCGTCCATGTACTGAGGGAACGCCTTAGCAAACTGGAGGAACTTCTCTACTCCCGCTATGTATTCATCCCGCACACCACACATATCATCAGGACGACGATTGTACATCCATGAACAATTCCGCAAGTAGTAATTCATATCCATTTAGAAATAATTCTGCAAAGATGGATACACATTATCCAACAGGCACAAATTCGTATATTATGTCTTATTATGGGACACACATTAGTAGAGGACAGTTACTAATAACAATAATATGCAATCTAGGTCAAACTAGGTTGTACTAAGTCAAACAAAGTCAAACAAGGTCAAGCTAAGTCAAACAAAGTCAAACAAGGTCAAACTAGGTCAAGGGTTGACCTACAGTTGACTTTGTCAACTCTTAGTCCAATCTAGGTCAGATGTTGACTCTACTTTGACTTTCAGTCAAAATAGTCAACCTTGGTCAAACAAGGTCAAATCTAAGTCAAATATCCTATTTCTAGTCATTACCTACCAAGGTACCCTTTACCTTATCGCTATTGGTATCCCAATACCAATACCTTAAGATGGTATCCTTTACCTTATCGCTATTGGTACCCTTTACCTTATCGCTATTGGTATCCCAATACCAATACCGCGGTAACATGGTTGGTACATTAAGGGTCTTTGACAAGATAACATATTGCGAAAAGATATATCCTTATATATAGTTCTCCTACGAATTTTTTTTAACATTACGTAGGAGAACTATAAGGATATATCTTTTCACAACATGTCACCTCCTCAAAGACCCTTAATATGACAACCATGTCACCCTCTCAGTCATATCCCTGAGCTACGATGCAGCTGCAGGCATTTAACATATCACGGTTTATAAAAATAACTAATAAATCTCTATCCTAACTAATAAATTAATATCCTACTTTAACATCTAATAACTCTCATATTCCTGCAGCTACGATGCAGTTGCAGGCAGTTCCTTCTAACATAAACTAATATCCTAATCTAAACTAACCCTTTAACTAAAACTAATATCTAAACAATGCTAATCATGAACTGTATACTACTACCTAACATTCACATGAACTATCTATCTCAAACTCTCTATCATAACTAATTAATTAATATCCTACTTTAACATCTAATAACTCTCATATTCCTGCAACTAAAAGGCAAATTAAACCATGGTATATACATGGTTTAAAGTATCGGCCGATACCGATCCGATACGGTCGATACCGATACGGTTTGGCATGTTCCGATCCGATACCGACCGATACCAAATATTGACCGATACCGACATTGGGGGTCTTTGTTCCGGTCAATTCGGCAAAACCAATCGGTAAGGGTGACTACTATTTCATATAATTTCAAAACTACTAAGAAATAACGCTGAAATACTTAAAATTATGCCTAAATGTATAAAATATATATTTTTAAATGTAAATAATTTATTAATAATTATTTGTTTTTCGATACCAAAGTCCGATACTCCGATACGATACCGCCGATACTACCGATATCGCCGATACCAATACTCATAGGAATAGTCCGATACCGATTTCGATACCGATATTGTGAACCTTGAGTATATATCGTCAACATTTCAGATTCTTAAAATGAATTTCAAATAGATTTTTGATTGTATATATATGTGTATTTGTGTGTATATCATGGTTTAAAGTATCGGTCGATACCGATCCGATACGGCCGATACCGATACGGTTTGGCATGTTCCGATCCGATACCGACCGATAACAAATATTGACCGATACCGACATTGGGGGTCTTTGTTCCGGTCAATTCGGCAAAACCAATCGGTAAGGGTGACTACTATTTCATATAATTTCAAAACTACTAAGAAACAACGCTGAAATACTTAAAATTATGTCTAAATGTATAAAATATATGTTTTTAAATGTAAATAATTTATTAATAATTATTTGTTTTCCGATACCAAAGTCCGATACTCCGATACGATACCGCCGATACTATCGATATCGCCGATACCAATACTCATAGGAATAGTCCGATACCGATTCCGATACTGATATTGTGAACCTTGGTGTATATACATTGTATACATATATATTTATATATGTATTTGTGTGTATGTAAGTGTGTGAGTATATATATACATGTATATATGTAGATATGTGTATTTATATATATAGGTATATATGTATGTATTGTGTGTGTCTGTGTCCTGTGTCCTGTCCCCTGCACCCACCTACCCCTGCCCCCCTCTCCCCTACCCCTGTACCCACCCACCCCTGCCCCCTCCCCCTACCCCGCTCGACAGCAAGACCCTCCCTCCCGTGCCCCCCTAGAGAGCAAGACCCCTGCACCCACCCCTGCACCTTCCCCCCCTCCCTCCTCCCCTGCCCCCTCCCCCTACCCCTGCACCCACCCCAACCCTCCCATGCCTCCCCTCCCCCCTCCCATGTCCCCCCTCCCCCTACCCCTGTACCCACCCCAACCCTCCCCTGCCCCCCCTCCCCCCTCACCTGCACCCATCCCAACCCTTCCCTGCTCTCCCTTCCCCCTCCCCTGCCCTCCCTCTCCCTACCCCTGCACCCACCCCAACCCTCCCCTGCCCCCCCCCTCTCCCCTCCCCCATCCCCTACCCCCTCCCTCTACCCCTGTACCCACCCCAATCCTGCCCTCCTCCCCCTACCCCTGTACCCCCCGGGTACCCCCACCCCTCCCTCCACCCCTCGACAGTAAGACCCCTCCACCCCCCTGCACCCACCCCCACTGCTCTCTCCCCCCTCGACAGAAAGACCACCCCAGCTAGGGTTAGGGTTCTCGTGTCCGTGTCTGTGTCTAGATAGCTAGGGCTAGGGTTAGGGTTTACCTGAGGAGGGTGGCTTCTTCGGAGGATGGAGGCGGCGATGAAGGTGGCTTCGTCGGAGGAGGAAGGCGGCGAGGAAGGCTCCTTCGTCGGAGGAGGAAGGCTAGTCGCCGGAGGGAGGGGTCAGCGGGCGAGCGGGGTCGCCGGGGGGAGAAGGGGAGGGCGTCGCCGGAGGGAGGGGTCGCCGGAGGGGAGGGTTCGTCGGGGGGAGAGGGAAGAGCGGAAAAAAATTTTGGGTGAAAATTTTGTGATTTCGATCGGGCCAGGAACCCTATATGAAATAAAACAGCGACGTATAAATTATACGTCGCTAAACGTCGCAATACAGCAACGTAAAATGGACGTCCGTCGCAAAACGTCGCCCGTCAGCGACGTAAATTATACTACGTCGCTGAACGTCGCTACTCAGCGACGGACAGCGACGTGTAGCACAAGAAGTCGCTATAGGCAATTATCAGCGATGACTTTTTCCGTCGTCGCTAATATACGTCGCTATTTTAGAATATTTTAGTAGTGCACACTCTCTCTTCCATTATTACTCATTACTCATTTCTTCTTCTCCATCTTTACTCTTCACCTACCAGAGAGAGGGAGAGAGAGAGGTCTAGGCAAGTGCAACTTGCTTCATGGAGGAACTCTAATTTTATTGTTCCATTCTCTTCTTTACAGCATTCTAATATACTTTAATACTTGGCATTTTTACTTTCCATGGCCAGGTTCTTGTAGATCTAAATTTATCTTATTTTCAGATTTTTTGGATTTTGATCTACTTAGCATCAGTACTTCCAAGTTTTGAAAGTTCCATGTTGTAGAAGATTTCATTCTGACCCATTTTGACCTATAGAAGTTTGGATTTGGACTCTGGATGAAGGTTTTACGGAGCTTGGATGCATGGTTTCATGGTGTTCTTCTTCTCAAAACTTGGAGAAGAAGAACAGTACTTGACTTGACCGCTTGAATATTTCATGCGGCAAGTGATTCCCCTAGCCGCATGAATTATCCTGGCCGCATGAGCCCCCACTTGAGTTCAGCCGCATAGGCACATGACCCCGCTAACCGCATATGCTACTCTTCCAGCCGCATAGGTCTCGGCATAATCCGAGCCGCATGAACTTGGTACACTTGTAGCCGTATATAACTTGTATTCCCTCTGACCGCATAAGCTCCCGAATTATCCTGGCCGTATGTGTTCCTAACTGAGCCGCATGCACCCCCTTCATCTCCTGGCCGCATAAGACCTTGCTCCCTGCAGACCGCATGAAGACCTTATATATCTAACCGCATATGCACCCGCATCCTCAGCCGCATGAGGCCGAGTCCATCCTCAACCGCATAGGGTCCATCCCTCCCCGCTAACCGCATATGACCCTCCTCCTAGCTCAGCCGCATGCGCCTGATCCTATTTAGCCGCATGGGCTGTTCTCTTCCCAGCCGCATGAGATCATTCCTGGCCGTATATGCCTGAGCCGCATGGCTCTCCAATAGCCCTGTGTACTATTATTTTATTATTATTTATCCTGAACTTGATAAATCACGATTTGATTGGCATGATCGAAATGACAATTGTACATGACACGGTGTGACAAAAAACTAGTATGACACGACAGTGACCCGTAGTGGTGCACTCCTGACAAGTGACCTGACATGACATGATAGTGGCCCGCCGTGACGCACTCCTGACAAGTAAACTTGACATGATAAACCTCGCATATCTTGATAAGCTGTTGCGACGGCCACATGACATGACATGACCTGTATAAATAGCATGGACACCGTGGGCGATTGTGCTTGTACAAATAAACCAGTCCTGTCTTGTATCATGTCTAGGACAGGGACTCTGGAGTACCACGGTCAGGAGTACCTACTAAAATGGACTAAGGTTAATAACTAGAATTACTCAGTAGTCATGAAGAGATTTTCCAGCTACAGGCAATCCCGTTACCTGGGCGCTCCTGGGATCTGTAGCCTGCCGTCGAGTAGGACACATTTCCAGCACACTGTCATGTATTGCACCCTTCAAGCTACTTAAGGGTACATGCATTTCCTGGACGATGTACCTACCTGAATTCAACCCTAATCTTTCGACCTGGGTAACCTGGATGGTTTGTAGGGCTTGTGGCTGTGGAAAAATCTCGCTGCATCTTACTAGTAACTAGGCTTGTGGTAACCCTAGTTAGTTAAAGTATCAAGCCGTACTTATTGCTTGGTCGTGAATGATTGGATGGAGTCTAACCAGTCTAGTCTTGTCCTGATCCTGTTCCAGGTTACTACATGACTAGAATGCCTGTATTTATTTTACTGATAAATGGTGAGAATTCCAAGTTCTGCTCAGACGAAGGGTTATGTAGCCCCCTTCCCAAAATTTTGAATTATTTATTATTATTTATTTTATTTGAATGGAGATTTTAGATTTTGATAAATAATTTTTATTTTATTACCACGGTAGATGACTTTAGCCATGGTTAGGATTCAAAATTGAGTGTGGTCCTCCAGAAGAACTTACGATGCTCTTTATCATTTTTGCATGTCTAATGCTACAAGTACCTATATACTCTAGGAAAACTATGTCATTTAGAAATTCCTAAACCAAAATGGTGGCATCTAGACGCTGAACATGTTTAAATGAGGCTAAGCATGTTAAATTGTGCATGTTAGCAGTGAGCCATACACATTGTGAATTTTGTATGATATAAAGTATGTCGATTAATGTTAGCAATGAACAGTATGCATCCATGCAATATTATCTGTTGTTAACATTTTATAGATAGAACACGTTATGCCAATATTAGTTCTCCTATGCTAAATCATAGCTCCTTTTTGGAATGCCTTGTATATGAAACAATAGTCACCTCATTGTATTCGTGTTTATCATAGACGTCTATTTGGTTGCCTATCAAAGCATAAGGTGGATTCAATGCCTACAACCTTAGAATATAGTCAACAGTTGAAATCACGAATAGAGATGTCTGTCACTGTATCATCTTCCTCGGACATATAGGATCAACAAAACATTTTTACCTTTATTTCATCAAAGATATTAGATATAGTAATGAATGAAACATGTTTGAAAGCTTTAAGACATATTGATTATTACATGAAGATCTGGGATTATTCCCTTTCTAATGGAATATTATTGGACACATGCCTCAATATATCTGATCAGAGCTTTACCATTGTAGGATATAGGGCTTCACTCCCTTTATGTAGCTAAGGCATGTTATATTTCTTTAGACAATATAGCTAATGCATGTTATGTTGGCACCATCATTTACCTTGAGTATTCTTTTGATACAATCAGGAATTGAAGTGTGGATTATAGGAAACTTGGCTAGCAGAGTCCAGGAATTATTCAAAAGATTTACAAATAGATAATTGGCTGCACGTATTAGCGCATAATCCTTCAGTGCGCGATAATTCTTCATTTTGTGAATAATTCGTGTACTTCACGAATTGCCCTATTCCAAATGTTGTCATCCTGCAGTGTTGGATAGATTATTTTTGCTAAAATTGTTGTGGGTTTTTCACCTACTGAAAAGAATTTGCTATAACACACATAGTTTCCCAGCCGAGTAAAACCCCCACACAACAGTAGCAATACTCAACATTTTTCCACGACATAACCAGCAAGCCCATCAAATCCCAAGGCCCAGCACAGGCCTAGCCTTCATGCTCCTCATCCAAACCGAACAGAAACCAACCCATCCCAGCTGACTCAAGTCCCCACAATACCAGCCCAGCTACAGCCCGAGCAAAACAAACCCATCAACACTTAAACAACTCCACCCCAACCCCTGTTCGTTCGACTGCGGATACTATATATCCGAGGGATTCACGAAAACCCTAAAACTATCGCCACCACACCCCGACGCGTCGCCACCGCACGGGCGCATCGTCCGCGCGCGTCGCCGCCCCAGGCCGGCCATCGGCCGGCCGGCGACAGCAAGCCGCTGGGACAGCAGTGGCAGCAAGCCGATGGGACAGAGCAGTAGCAGTAGCAGCTACATCATGATAGGTATTTCACCATTGTATTTCTACACGTATTCTCCTTTATTCTAGATTTCCTAAGTTTCTATAGGAACCTAATATGACCCTCTAGAGATCCTAATGGATAGATCCCAACGGGGTCGATCGGTCGATTCGCAAAATCGATCCGAACTAGAGCAAAACTTGCTCAAAAAACAGAACAGAGATTAACCTAAAACCCCAACTTAGAAGGCAATTTGTGGCCAATCTATTAGCAGTTTTCAAAAACTATTTGAAGGAACTTTTAGACAACATATAGGGCTTTGATTCTATTTTTGTAGAATCGGAAATCGTCGACTCAGCGTCGAGAAAACAAATCCCGAACTTTGACAAAAACCTGTTTCAAAAGCTAGAAATTTCTTCCATACGACGTGCGTTCCGCCAATCTAGGCGACGTGGTCGCGAACCGAAAGCATCGAAAGCGGCGTAACGGCTTCGTGGTCGTGTGGGCTTTGATGGAATTCAAATTGGTCGCGTGTGCGCGACGAATTTGATGCGTATCCGTCGAAATTCACCGTATCGTGCACGTTACAAATTTCTCAATTACTTCGTGCACGCTCGTCAGATCGAGACGAAACTTACGCCAGCAGAACCGTATCGTTTTTTTGGTCCTGTATGCCAAGTTTGGTCCGATTCTGAGACAGTTGACAAAATCGTCGTTTTGCGGGCCCCGCGGTTCCACTCAACGGGCGATTTTGTGCACGGCCCGCCGAAATCCAACTTAGGACATACGGTTGGGTTCGTATCGAAAAACTGGATCCGTAGACATGTAGTTTGACGACTTTAGAGACCGTTGACTCTGGCACGCTTTTCGGTGCAAAGCGGATCCAACAACGGATATCATTTTTGTCCGAAATTACCGTTTTGCCCCTGTGTCCAGAATTGGACGTAAGGACAGGCAATCCTAGCTAATTGGACTACTCTGAGATCATTGGTATTATCTATTTCAGCATCCGGGGGACTGTTGTACGGGTTTTGACTATTGTGGCACATTGAGTGGTTCAGATTGTCGGTTTTACCAGCAGAGGACCCCAGGCGAGTACAGTTTATTGTTTGCATTTCGATATTGTTCTTTACTATATTTCATTGATTAGTCATTGGTTATGTGATTTTATACTCTATTATAAATTGTCGAGTCGGGAATAAGAAGTACCAAGGATGTGTGATCAGACCGTAGACAGTGTTTATTTTTATGCAGTAGACCTCGTAGACATTGTTTATTTTCATGCAGTAGACCTCGTAGACATTGTTTATTTTCTGCAAGTAGACCTCATAGACATTGTTTATTTTCATGCAGTAGACCTCGTAGACATTGTTTATTTTCTGCAGTAGACCTCGTAGACATTGTTTATTTTCTGCAAGTAGACCTCGTAGACATTGTTTATTTTCATGCAGTAGACCTCGTAGACATTGTTTATTTTCTGCAAGTAGACCTCGTAAAGTAGACCTCGTAAAGTAGACCTCGTAGACCGTGCGGTGTAGCACCCCAGACCTATCACATGTCAAAGGTACTTCTAACGGTGGAAAAGTATATTGGTCTATTTATTACTATTGATTTTTCTTACGACTTTACGGTTATTTTCAAAACTCATGATTGATGTCTAACCTTTGTCTTATAGTCATTTTCTTTATTTGAAATTGCATTCAGTGAATTGTGCTCGTTCCATTCCTGACTGGAAATCAACATTTTCAGGTTAGCCGTGGATTCACTTAGCTTGGGGAGTGACGGGAACACTTGCAGACAAAAGCCTAGAGACTAGTAGATAGTTGAGTTGTAGTCATTCATTTATTTGTACAAGTTTATATTTTCTACAAATGTAAAACTTGTGATCATTGTAAGTTAAATTAATTATGTGAATGAGCATTATTTTTGATTTTGATCTTCATGGCCGTGACAGCGTTCTATCGTCGATACTGCGGCGTAGGCTGGCTTGGACACGTCTCGTATCCGTTTAAAAAAAAACGGGTGCGGGTCGTGACAGGTTACAACCCCGATCCTTGTTTGGTTTACGGGTTGTAACCTGGCTATTTGAATAGTCCCATGGTAATCTCATCGTATATTACCCTGTTATGTTTTTCTTAAACTCCTATCTTATTTATTACTGTATTGTTATTTCTGTGCTAATTGCTGGTTTTAGTTCCTAAGTGAAGTCTCATTTGTGGCACTTGCTCTTTCTAGGGTCTGACCCAGCTGGTTTTGTATGGCCAGATACCGGAGCAGCTCCAGATGATCTACCGATTTTCCTGCCAGATGGTGACCACTAGACGAAATTCTGGCAACGAGTGGATTATTTTTGGCTCTTCCACTCTACTGTAAAATTATTCTTTTGAGGTGTTTAGCCGACGAGCACCTGTTTAGCTCGTGTATATTTTACTTACTGTCTGCCTACAGGCTGTAACATGATTGGCAACCTAGGGTTGATCATGTATGACTAAACTCTTGCTAGTCCTCACATTTTGTATGACTAGCTTCATGATCAGCTGAATATGTAATGTTTGGGACGCCTTACTATTGTATATTTGGTGATCTTACATCTTGTAACATTTACTTACTTGCTTGTGATTGAGACACTAGGCTTGTTCATGACCTTAAAAGACCGTTGGCTTGTAGATAAACTCTCATATATCTAGACAGTCGTGACCGTATAGTGGAGTGGATCTCATTTTATTATACATAGCTGGCTATGTCTGCCCCCGCTCTCCAGTGTTCTGGTTCTGGGGCGTGACAGGATCGACGACCTGTTTGATCAACTGAGTGGAGCCAAGGTATTTTCGAAGATAGATCTCAGATCAGGCTACCACCAAATCAAGGTCAGGAAGGATGATATTCCTAAGATGGTGTTCAACACCAAATATGGTCAGTATGAATTTTTGGTCATACCGTTTGGACTGACAAATGCCCCTACAGTGTTCATGAACCTTATGAACAAGGTCTTTCATGAATACCTGGATCAGTTTGTTGTTGTCTTCATCGATGACATACTATTCTACTCGAAGACTGAAGAAGAGCATGAAGAGCACCTGAGGAAAATTCTGAGCACCTTGAAGAAGGAGAAGCTCTATGGTAAGCTATCTAAATGCGAATTCTTTTTAGACAAGGTGGAATTTCTGGGCCATGTTGTCACAGGAAAAAAAATTTCGGTGGATCCAAAGAATATAGCTGCTATTGAGAAGTGGACTGCACCAAGCTCGATTGCAGAAATCAGAAGCTTTTTGGGTTTGGCTGGCTATTACCGAAAGTTTGTGAAGGATTTCTCCAGAATTGCTGAACCAATGATGAAGCTTACCAGGAAGAACGAATAATTCATTTGGTCTGAAGCTTGCCAGTCAGCTTTTGAGGAACTGAAAAGAGGCTTACAACGGCGCCGATACTTGCGCTACCCGCAGGTACCGGCGGTTTCTCAATTTACAGTGATGCTTCCGGTAAGGGATTGGGCTGTGTTCTTCAACAACACGGAAAAGTAATTGCTTACGCATCTAGGCAATTACGGACTCATGAGAAGAACTATCCCACACATGATTTGGAGCTTGCAGCGGTGATATTTGCATTGAAGCTATGGAAGCACTACCTTTATGGAGAGAGAATAGAAATATTTACAGACCACAAAAGTCTTAAATATGTTTTCACTCAGAAAGAGCTGAACATACGACAGAGACGATGGCTGGAGCTGATGAAGGATTTCGATATCAACTTGCAGTATCATCCGGGTAAGGCAAATATTGTTGCAGATGTACTTAGTCGATACCCGATGGCAATGTTCTTGACCAAGGAGCGTCATTTGCTGGAGGACTTTGAAAAGCTTGGACTGGAGATTGTACTGTCCGAAGAATAAATAAAAAAACTGGAAAGAGAAGCTATTGTACCAGGAGCCGATTCAACAATGATGCAGTTGCAAGTGTGTTCAAGTCTGTTGGACAGAGTCAATGAGGCACAATTCCAAGATGAGACGCTTTGCAAACTCAGAGATCAAGTGCTGGCAGGAACACCTGAAAGATTCTCAATCGCCAGCAACGGAGCACTGAAGAATGGTACGAGGCTTTGCGTACCAACTGGCGAACTGAGGAACGAGCTGATACAAGAAGCGCACTAGTCGCAGTATTCCATACATCCAGGAGCTAACAAAATGTATCGAGATATGCGTACTATAGTGTGGTGGTATGGAATGAAGAAGGACGTATCCAGGTATGTGGCTAGACGTTTAATTTGTCAACAAGTAAAAGCTAGCAGACAGAGACCAGCAGGACTATTGCAGCCGCTTGACATCCCGAAGTGGAAATGGGAGCACATAACGATGGACTTCATGTCAGGACTGTCTCGATACCAAGAAGGAAATAATGCCATTTGGGTTATCGTGGACCGACTGACGAAGTCAGCTCACTTTATTTCCTTCAAAGTTGGTCTATCCACTGAGAAGTTGGCGGCACTGTACATGCAGCACATCTACCGGATTCATGGAGTTTCGGTAAGTATTGTGTCTGACAGAGATACTAGATTTACCTCTCACTTTTGGAAGAGTTTGCATGACAGTTTGGGAACATAACTGAAGTTCAGCACCGCCTACCATCCCCAAACTGACGGACAATCGGAGAGAACAATCCAGACGCTAGAAGACATGCTGAGATCCTGCGTCTTAGAATTTGGAGGGTCTTGGGAAGACCATTTGCACCTGGTATGTTTGCCATTAAAATTGTTTGATTGAAAACTTTAATACAAACAGAACAGTGTTACAATGTAGGACTTAGATGTAGTCCTAGGAGTACACTTTTGTTTAAGCTGGGTCCTTAGTGCCAATGGAGCGAGTGGTAATGCGTTGACTCCGTTGATCGGCTGACGACGGTTATCGGTTCTCTGAAGGTGTTGATTGCTCTGGGTGCTGGAGCTTGCTGAGAGGAGGAAGACGTTGAGTGTCTAGAACTGCCTCTCCGGTGATTCTCTGTTGTAGATTCTCTCTGTGTTGTGAGTCTTTGTGTTCTGAGTCTCTGTGTGTGTGTGTGAAGGAGATGATCCTTCTATTTATAGTTTTGCAGGCTGGCTGTTCATGCGCGCATGCAGGATGCGCCGGTGTAGGGACGCCACGTGGAGGTTGCTGATGGAGGCGCACGGATGCTGCGCCCTGATCGAGGGGGAGAACTCTTCATACTGCTGTTGTGAGTCGGCACGTAGCAGAGAGAAGATCTTTCCGTTGCTGAAATCTTGGACGAGTTGAGTCAAAAGACACATGTCGTCGACTCATGGTTCGAAGATCTCGGATTTGGTGGAGAGGAGTGATCTGGTGGGCTGCGTCTTGGATTGGGCGCAGGAGGAGGCTGCGGCTCATAACCTTTAGGAGTTACAAACCATTTGGGGCGCATGGCTTTTGAGGCGCATGCAGGCGACTTTCCTTCTGTCTTTCGGGATCAGAGAGCAGTCTGAGGCGCATGGCTTTTGAGGCGCATACTGATTTGGACGCATGGCCGTAGAGGCGCATGCTGATGGTGGAGTGGCCACGTGGCAGTAGCCGTCGAAATAAAGTCATGATGATGCTGACGTTGCCGACGCTTCATTTTCTGAAAAAGCTGTCAACTGTTCAGACTTTGGAAGGCGTGCTGCCAACTCTGTCAGTTCAGCATTTAATGTTGGTGACGTTCGATGGACAACTGAGTGGACGCGTCGGTTGGCGTTCCACTCGGTATGGAGATGTGTGGGGGCGCACCCTCTGTAATGCGCCGAGTACTGTAGGGCGCGTCTGTGTGATGCGCCTGATGTCGAAGGGCGCGTCCGTGTGATGCGCTGTCTGACTGGCGCATCGGACATGTCTTTTAATGATGCGGCTGTCTCGCTCTTCAAGTGCTATAAATAGATGTTTGGCTGAATTCGAGGCGTCCGGTTCATCCATTTAATGTAAATTCATTGCACGAAATTCGGAGGGCCATCCACTTGGCGCGTGGGTTTGATCTGCCCGGCCTATAAATAGTGGCATGGAGAGAAGGTTTGCTTCTCATTCCCTCACGTACTTCCAATATGAACTTGAACATGCGGGTGCATTCTGTTGACGAAGTGCTCCCGAGGGTGAAGATGAGACGCTGTGTTGTCTTCGATGCACTTGAAGGTGACTGTTACATCCAAAAGACGGAGTCGAGGGCTTCCGAGGCAGGCGGAAGGTGCCTGTTGCATCCAAAGATAAGGATGCTCGGGCCTTGTCTCCGTTATTCCGGAAGAGCCGTAGATCGGAATGGCGGTGCTAGGCTCTATCTTCCTTCAAAGTGGGGTTTGCCCACTTTGGTTGTGTTGAAAGCTGCTCATTTAGCCGCGGTTTCGATCACGGTCTTCCTTCGGCTTTGGAGGCTCTTTCGAAGCCTCCCCTGGCTACAGCATTTGCGGTGCTCTTCTCTTCCTTGGTTCCAGCCAGAGGGTTAAATGCTTTGTGTATCGAAGCATTTATCAGACGAGCCTGGTTGGAAGAGCGGCACATAACTGGGCTCTGCTCGGCCAGGTAAGCCTGGCTGGAAGAATTTGGCTGAAGGGATGCACATAGCTGGGCTGGATGCACATAACTGATCTGCTGAAGATATGGTGGGATACGCCTGGTTGGAGGCGCATGATGTCTGCTGCGCCTGACTGACAGCGCATGGTGATGTTGTGCCTATCTGGAGACGCATGGTGGCCGCTGCGCTTATCTGAAGGCGCATAGTGGCCGCTGGCTGTAGACTTAGGATCTTTCCTTTGTAGAAATTCTCCTTTGTACAACCTTTTCTAGACATGTAATAGACTTTTATATATAAAATGAAAAGTCCTTCAAATGTCTATACTTATTGACTTTGCTGTGAAGTTCTTCGTCTGAGTTCTAGCGCATGTAGTGTCTGGCGCATGGGCTTTCTGGTTGTGAAATTCCATGCTTCTACAAGACCCCCTTCAAAGTTTTCAAAACTTTTGAATAAGTTTTGGAATACTTTGAATAAGAAGCATGGAGGTCAGGGCGCATGATTTCTGGGCGCATGCCTGTTCGGACGCATGTTCTTCTCAGTTAATGATGATGGTGCCTCGGTAACCGAAAAGATTAATGATGATATTTTGGTTTTGTTTGCTGCTATCCTTGTACAGAACCCGAGGCGACGGCTGAGATCACACGTCATCTGTTCACGCGTGCGACCAAGCCCTATAAATAGGTAAGAGTTGGAGAGAGAAAGGGTTCTTCTTCTCTGTGCCTCTGCTTCTTTAGAGTTTCTTCTTCAAAACCCTAACTTCTCCTTCCTCGAGAGAATGGCTCCCAAGACTCCTCGCGGTGCTGCCGGCAAGGGGAAGAAGAAAGTGAAGGAGTCTGTCGATGAGGATGTACCTATCACTCTTGCGACTCTTGCCGACGTTCGTCCTGAGGTGACATGTAGGTTTCGTCTCTGCTTTGGGCCCTGTGTCCTAACTGCCGACGCGTATAGACTTCGGTCTTTGATGATACGCCGAGGTTCTATCCTGCCGACGTGCATAGGTTTATACCTCTATCATGCACCGAGGTTTTAAGGGCTGACGCGCATGGGTTTTATTCCCTGAAGATGCGCCGAAGCCTTTGCTGACGCGCATGGGCTCACGCTCTGATAATGCGCCGAAGCTCCAATGCCAACGCGCATGGGCTTACGCCCTGATGATGCGCCGAGACATGCTGACGCGCATGGGCCTATGCCCTGATGATGCGCCGAAGCAGATGCGCATGGGTTCATACCCTAGCAATGCGCCAGTCTGCTTGACATATTTTGTCTTTTTGCCTGACTTCCACTTTTGTTGTGCTAGTGTCGATGACGATCCCTTTGTTGAATGAGGTCCTCCTGGACGCTTCTCTTTGTCAGATGGAAGTTGATTTTGATGAGGCGGAGATCAACCCTGCAAAGGATGCTATCCTTCAGGACCAACCTCGTGAGAGGATGCTACAAATCCAGGTCCAGTTGCCGCTTTTCCTCCAGAGTATGATGGAGAGCGGTAAACTGAAGTCTGCTGATTCTGAAGGTGTGACTTTCTTAAAGCCTGCCTTTCTGTTTGGCGACCGATTAGTCTCTTCTGAAGCGAAGATATTGAAGATCAGAGAAGATTGGTTCTTTGCTGCTAAGGGCATGATGTTATACATGCGGCAGGTTGACCGCCAGTTGCCACTGACAGCCTTTTATCGTCTAGCTTCGAAGAGAAGGATGGGTTGGGAACTTACTCCTTCTCAAGGAGGTGCCTTGGGGGGTTCCCTTTCGATTGACACCACCTCGAACCAGCGAGACACCTTGACCGCCTCACGAACCGGTTCTTCGTTCAGTTACCGAGCTTTGCGTCCCGGGAGCATCTATAGTGAAGTCCCAAATGACACGTTTCCCTTCAGTGCCCCGACTTTTGCAAATCGGATGCTGACGTCGAAGGTCACATATCCGACAGCTGGTTTTAGAGTCGAAGGTTGGTGTCACTACATCCCAAAGTGGGACGAGTTGACCTCCTGGGTGCTTTTCCGGTTCAAAGTTGAGCTTAAAGAGATAGGGCTGACTGCCGCCATTCGGGCCACGCAGGCAGGCGTGGACCTCAATAAGCCGATGTTCCTTGCGCTCTTGGAGCTTTTCAACGCCCAGACTGGCAGCTTCTTTACTCCAGTGGGGGAGTTGGGATTGGCCCTTCATGAGATGTACGAAGTGTCCAAGCTTCCTTGGGGCTCGGAACCGTACGAGGAATATTTCCCATCAAATGAAGAGATCCAGGTCTTGGAAGATAAGGACCCGGAGATGATGGCCGTTTTCAAGGAGGTGACGAGCCATCATTATCTGATGTACCGGAGGGACAAGGGTAAGACCCAGCCTCACGTGACTGCTTGGAGGGACTATGTCTTCAGGCAGGATTTGGCGGATCCTTCGAGGATCCGGTTTGCGACTCCGCAGGGCTTGAACCCCGCGGAAGTGAGTTCTGAAATAACCCGGCTGGACGAGAGGACCCCATATTCCAATGAGAGCGGCAAGGATACGTACAGCTGTTTCTGGCACTGCGCACACCGGATGTCATCTAAGGCAGTATTGACGGCCTACTTGATGATATGGCTCCGGGATTGCATATTTGCAGGGGGATCCGGTGCCGTTGAGAGGGTACATCGAAATCTTATTTTGCCTGCAGTGAAGTTAGCCTTTGGACGACCTTTAGCTCTCCTCCCCGCGATGGTGTGCAACCTGTTACGCGGTTTGAGGTCTTTTGCTGATGATGTGATCCACGAGAAAGGTAATAATGACAACTTTCCCCGGGCCGAGCTGCCTTTCCATTATCTTATGGGGTGGCTGATCTTACATCATCCGAATGTGATGAGTCCTGGCCCTGAGGAGGACCATGTTGAAGGAGATGCCTTCATTCGCCGCTTCTACAAGAGGAAGTGGTCTTACACTGGCGTCCCCGTTTGTAGGAGGGTTTTGTCCTTCCTTCAGGGGTGGGAAATCGTGAAGGTTGGCCCGATCTTCAAGAATTTCGAGGTCGACTAGGATTTGGTTGATTCTGGCGAGGATGCGGTTACTTTGCCGAAATGGAGTTTTCGTTGGTTGCAGAGTATCCGGCCTTCGCACCTGGTCTACCGTAATCAGAACAGATGTTATCTGGAACCGTACTTGCCAAGCCGATTTGCTCGTCAATTTGGCTACACTCAGCTAATGCTGCGGAATCCCAGTAGCAGTCTAGGCTTCATTGGTAGTTTGCTGGATGGAGCCCGGGGCTGGCAGTATTATAACGCTGGATGCACTAGCGTTACGTTTACCACACCAGTTCGCAATCCTCGGCCGCCGATCTTATATCCGGCCGCCAAGCTGTATTGCACTATGAATACTATGTCTCCTGGTTATGACAGGGAGACTAGTTTCATCATTGGAACCCAGTTGGAGGCAACAACGAATATGTTGGTGGCAGCTCGGTCATATCGTCCGCCAGAATTGGCGGGGTATCGGGCTGCTGCTGTGGCACCAGTGAGAGACCCGTCTGTCGGGAAAAGGTGGGCTGACCCAGAAGCTGGTTCTTCTGTACCGAAAAGGTCGAGAAGGACGTCGACCCCGAAGATTACGGAAGCGCCACTTGTAACGCCAACGGGCTCAGCTACCGCTGAGGTACGGAGTGCTTCATAATTCCAGTTTTTTTTTATGTCATTGTGGTGACTTATGTTCTTCTTCTTGTAGGGATTGAAGAAGAAGTCTCGTGCTTCGAAACCGGGCACCAGTAAGCCGAAGGAGGTGGCAGGCTCTTCTGAGGAGCGCATTCCACCGATGATGATGTCTCCTGTGGAGGAGGGTCCCGAAGATGTTCCCGTGGAGGTTTTAGTATCTCCTGACTTTGAAGTCGCAACAACTTCTGGGATAGTACTATCTGCCGTGGAGGCCTTGGACGCTGAGGGTCCTACAGACTCGAGGCATCCTGATGACGAAGTGGATTGGAGTTCGTCGCCTTCTGGTGACGTCCCTCCAGCGTTGCAAGGGTCCGTTGCGGGGGCAGCAGAAGCAGTGAGGATAGAGGAGAGGGTTGATTCCCCTCCTTGTCATGATGAAGGGAGGTCGGTTGAATCATTGCCAAATCCTTCCTTGGCTTCAACCATGGACATAGAGATGGCTACCGATCAGGCGGTAGCGACAGATTCTGTCCCTGTAGAGGGACTTGAGAAGAATGAGACCCTTCTGCCGGTCTTGTCTCCTGGGGCTGGCCAGGAGATAAATGTTGATCTCCCCGTTTTGCCGGGGGAGGTAGCTGATGCTGATAGAACGTCGGGGGTAGAAGAGGTGGCCGTTGACGTCGGTGATTTCTCCGGGCTTGAGAAGGGTAAGGGTGTGGAACCCTCTGTTGCTCCTTCCACTTGGGGTACTATCACGACGCATGTGCCGGCTCCTTCTGTTCCTTCGGCTCCTCGGGCTAGCAGTCTGGCCCCTGTTGATGAAGAGCCTATTGCTGCCGAGGTTCAAACCTCTCAGATCGAGGTTGGCGGATCTTCCTCCGGTCCGCAAACTGTAGTAGCTCCCCCAACTCCTGCTATGACACAGCAGGTGCTGGCGGATGCCGACGAGTATGTGAAGTTCTTCGTCGAGGGAGTGTACAAAATGCTGGAGAAAGGTGTATCTGCAGTGATGGATGCCAAGGGGAGCTTTGCGACAGCAAAAGCTTTGGCAATGCCTTGTATCGAGCTGATCCGCGTTCACCAAGGCCATGACCATATGGCCGAAATTCTGGAGGTTTCGGTGATTGAGCTGGACGAGCGGCTCGCGGAACTGCAGCGCATCCAACGAAATGACCTCTCTGTCTTGATAGATGCAGAGATAGGGAAGTTGATTGCTGAAATCGAGGCTTCCCATCGAGCCGATATGAGTAGTTGGGAGCGTGAAGTGGCTGGGACTGAGACTGCGGCGGAGCAGTTGTCTCAATCTATGAAGAAGACGACGGAGAAGCGGGCTGCGGTGGACGCTAACATCGCAGAGGTTGATGCTCAGATGCGCCGTCTTGAAGACCAGCGGGCCCAACTTCAACTAGAAGCTGATCGTGTCCTGGCTGAACACGTGGCATTAAAGCAGGAGGAAGTGACTCTTACTCAGCGGACCCTTGCTTTGGCTCAGCAGCGACGACAGCTTGATGAGAAGTATGAGAGTAAAACTTCCGCTGAGGCTGTCAGATTAATGCGTCAAGAAGCCGAGCTCCGAGTCCAGGCGACTGTGGAAACTCGCACTGCCGACCTGAGACGTCGAGTCAAAGAGCTCTCATCCCACCCTAGAGAGGATCGGGGACTGTAGTTTCTCTTCTTTTTATGTGTTTTTGCAACTCTTGCTGGGGAAATAGCATATTTCTGTACTCCCTTTTTTGAAAAATAAAGAAATACACTATCTCTTTTTTTTTTTTGTGATGTGTTCATTTTTGATCTCATGAACTTGATGATTTATGTGGACCTATTATCTTTTGCGCACCTTGGTTTTTAGGTACAGATAATAAGTTTGAAGGAACCAACATGTTTGCTCAGAGGTAATGTGGATATGACAATCATTAGGTTCAAATGATAGAATCTTCCTACTCAGAGGTATTTATGGACGTGGTAGGAATGATCCTGGGGGATACGCTGAACAACTCAGAGGTAATGTGGACGTGGAAGTTCTGCGATCAATGTACGACAACACATGAGTTGTTTGTATGGGATGTTTACTCAGAGGTAATGTGGACGTGGTAAACATGAAGGATAGCGTAAGCTCACGAAATGTAAGGTTCCGCTTTGTAGGATGTAGAGAGACAACTCAGAGGTAATGTGGACGTGGTTATCTTTCTACGGAAGGATGCCACGGAACAGCTGGGTTCCGGAAGCGTTTGATTTTGTGAAAAGAGGTTGTTTGGGGAAATACATGTCTTGGAGGATGTCAAGAATAGTACTTCTTTAGGAACTTGCCGTTGATGGGCATCATGAACAGGTCCCCATTGGGTTTGGCGAGGCGGTAAGCACCGTTTGAGTATACCGTCTCAATGATGAAGGGTCCTTCCCATTTGGGCTCGAACTTCCCTGGTGTCTTGTGAGTTAACACCATTGGCCTTCTGACTGCTAAAACCAGGTCGCCAACTTGGAAAGTTCTTTGCTTGACCTTCTTGTTGAAAGCCTGTGATATACGGGCTTGGTAAAGTTCGATGCGTTGTTGAGCTAGGAGACGCTTTTCGTCAAGTGCCTCCAGTTTCCGCAGACGACGACGTTGATTGTCTTCTTCTGTGAGTTTGTTTGTGATCGCTACTCGGAGTGAGGGGATCTGGATCTCGAGAGGCAGTACCGCTTCGCTCCCGTAGACCAGGGAGAATGGTGTGTTGCCTGTTGGGGTCCGTACCGTTGTGCGGTAGGCCCAAAGACATTCGCCGAGCTTTTCGTCCCAGTCGCGTTTGTTGGATGACACGACCTTTTTGAGCAGCCTGACGATAGTTTTGTTGAACGCCTCGGCCAATCCTTTTGCTGCCGGATTGTAGGCGGTTGAGGCCACGTTTTGAATGCGATTCTTGTCACAGAACCTGCTGAAAATGTGGCTGATGAACTGGGGACCATTGTCATGAATGATTCGCCTGGGTACTCCGAAACGGTAAATGACATGGTGTTTGATAAAGCTGACCACCCTGGAGCTTTTTACTTCCGCTAGTGGGACTGCTTCCGCCCATTTGGAGAAGTAATCGGTGATGGCCAGGATGAAACGATGTCCTCTTGATGAAGGAGGGGTGATTGGTCCTACAATGTCCATGCCCCAGGCTTCGAATGGCCAGGAGGCGACTGTAGGATGTAGAGGTTCAGACGGTGTATGTATGAAGTCTGCATGAAGTTGGCATGCATGGCACTTCTTAGCATATTCTACTGCGTCGGCGGCCATGGTTGGCCAGTAGTAGCCCATACGTCGTAGTCGATCTTGCAACTTAGGACCTGGTTGGTGAGCTCCGCAAGTTCCGTCATGAGCTTCTCGAAGAGCTTCGGCCGCTTCTTCGTTAGATAGGCATCGAAGGAGAAGCCCGTCGAAGGAGCGTCGGTACAGCGTTTTAGTGGCTGTATCGTAGTAGAATCGAAGAGAGCGTCTCCTAACTGAGACGGCTTCCTTCGGGTCCTCCGAAAGGATTCCGTAGACGGCGAAGTCGATGAACGGGAATCTCCAGTCTCGGATATTAACATCGGTGTTTGTCGGCACGGCGTGAGCCATTTGCAAACATAGGTTGTTTCTGGGACAAATCAAGTCTCGGCCAGTTACCGTGACATAGTGTTGAGTCCCAAGGGGTACGGCTAATGAGGCTGCGAGGCCAGCCAGAGCGTCAGCCTCCAAGTTTTATAGACGGGGTACATGTTCGATGAAGAACCCAGTGAAGGTTGAAATGATGTTCAATGCAACTTCATGGTAAGGGATCAAATCTTCATGGCGAACCTCGTATTGCCCCCGAATCTGGTTTACGACGAGTTTTGAGTCGCCGTAGGCTTCCAGATGATCCACCCCCAGCTGTTGTGCTAGCTGGAGTCCCATGACGAGTGCGTTGTACTCAGCAACATTGTTGGAGCACGGCTTCGAAAGAGAGTATGCGCGCTGGATGACTAGCTGATCGGGGGAGACCAAGACTACCCCCACTCCTACGATGATTTGGCCGTTGGGGCCCGTTCTTGAAGCGCCATCGAAGAACATCCGCCAAACGGGGCTTCCTTCAGTGACGTTTGATTCTTGGACTTCATCTGGGATGTCTTCATAGAGTTTTGAAGATTCTGGGATGGGGTGTGCAGCTAAAAAATCAGCCAGAGCCTGACCCTTGACCGCCTTCTGCGGGACAAACACCATGTTGTATGGCATTAGTAGGATCGCCCATGTGGCCAGCCGGGAGTTTAATGACCCTGGCTTCATCATGAGAACTCTGAGTGGATTGACTCGAGAGATGACGTGAATTGTCTGGCCCGAGACGTAATGACGAGTCTTCTGAATGGCAAACACCAAAGCCAAGCACTCCTTTTCAACGGGGTTGTACCGGTGTTCGGCCCCGATGAGTGTTCGACTGAGGTAGTAGATTGCTTGCTCGTAGCCTGCATCGCTGTTTTGAGCCAGTAAAGTGCCGAGGGAATGATCCATGGCACGGACGTAGAGGAGGAATGGTTTGCCGGCGACAGGTGCCACTAGGACTGGCGGGCTTGTCAAGTAAGCCTTGATGTCGTCGAAAGCCTTTTGGCACTCCTCTGTCCAGACGTAAGAGACTCCCTTCTTCATAAGCTGAGTAAAGGGTTGACATTTACCGGAGAGGTTTGCTATGAACCTCCGGATGTATGCCAGACGTCCCTGTAAGCCCCGAAGTTCTCGAAGGTTCTTCGGAGGGTCCATGTTGAGGATGGCTTTAGTCTTCTCGGGATCGACATGAATGCCTTTTGCCGTGATGACAAAGCCCAAGAATTTGCCGCTAGAAACCCCAGGAAGGATTTAGCGGGGTTCATTTTGAGTTGATGTGCCCGCATGAGATGAAAGACCGTCCTCAGGTCCTGTAGGTGATCTCTTTTGAGGCGGCTCTTGACTGCGATGTCGTCAACATAACACTCAACTGTCTTGCGAAGATGTTGACGGAAGATGGTACTCATCGCTCGTTGGTATGTTGCACCGACATTCTTCAAGCCGAAGGGCATTACTGTGTAGCAGAAAACACCTTTCGGAGTCCTGAATGACGTGTGTTTTGCGTCATCGGGGAACATCTCGATTTGATTGTAGCCTGAATACCCGTCCATGAAGGACATGCGTTCAAAGCCACATGTGTTATCGATCATTACATCGGTGATTGGGAGCGGGAATTCATCCTTCGGGCAAGCAGAGTTGAGATCCCTGAAGTCGATACAGACTCGTATCTTCCCATTCTTCTTGGTGACAGGGACGACGTTGGCTACCCAGTCTGGGTGTTGTTCCTCACGGATGAAGCCACTGGTCAAGAGCTTGTCCACCTCCTGATCGATGGCATTCATGATGTCCGGGCGGAAGCGTCGCTGTTGTTGTTTGATAGGTTTGGCATCTGGTAAGATGTTCAACCTATGCATCGCGATCTGTGGATCGAGACCCGGCATGTCTTCGTAGCTCCAGGCGAAGATGTCAATATACTCTTTAGCCAGTTGGACTAAAGATTCTCGGTCTTCTCCTTCCAAGCTTTTGCTAATAAAGATGGGTTTAGAAGAAGACCCATCCCCGAGGTCGATCTGCTCGACTTCGTCTTCGGTGGGAGGTTCTCGTAACTCAAAACGAGACTCCCATTGTTCTCCTAGGCGTTGAGCCTAGGGTTCCTCTTCGAAGGGTTCCGGCGGTTGGTCTTCGCCTTCATCTTTCTGAGGTTGCACCGATGTCATGTTAGCTGACAGCACTTTCCTGAAGACTGATCCGATACTGGTATCGGAATCCCACGTCGATGCTTCAGACGAGTAGGAATGTTCTATGTCTTCTGCGTCTGAACTCTCTGGAGTTGATGGCGGCGTGACATAGCCTAACCCCCGTCGAGTCCGATTATAGTAATCCTGTGGCTTTCCATTGGGCATCGAAAGCCGGACAGGGAGATGCCGACCCTTGCCGTAGTTTAGGCCTTTATTGTTTTTCAGGTCGTAGCCCATCTTTTGGATGATGTGCTTAGCCGCATCTGTGTACCGATAGACTTGTACTCTGCCGGTATCAGGTTCGGGCTCGATTGACGGGAGGTTCCGACGACGCTCGATTTTGCCCGAGATGATGGTGCCTTGGTCTCGGCTCCGTGGAGGGACTATGAAGACTCCTTGAGACGGGACTATTTGATTATGGTAGACGGTCGTTACTTGTGTTTGCAACGACCGTAGAGCGTTGTCTAATGTATACATGGCATTCCAGTGTGGAAGACAAGAATAATTGAAAGACACTCTATTATTGATAAAGTACGAGATTTTATCCCGTGGGATTACATTGTCGAAGGAGGGTGCGTCTACATCAGCAGAGATATATTCGCCAAGCTCCTCATCTGTAAGCACTGGGGCCGGATCAGGAGAGTCCTCCACCGCTCTGACTTTGGGGTCTGAGAGGGTTATGTGAGCCCTCTCCGGCATCTTGGATGACTGCGGCGGCTCGCCTTTAAGACGCACCTTGAGAGGTGCCTCGGTTGCGCCTCCGATGAGTGGCGCCTTCCCTTGTAATTTTACCACCAGGGGAGCCAATGTTTGAGGTGGCTTTCCCTTGAGGCGTATCTTCAGGGGAGCTTCGTGAGTCGGTGCTTTCCCTGATAGCTTGATGCTCATTGGAGGCGCCTTCTGGGGAGGCTTGCCCTTCAATCGGATTTTCAAGGGGGCGTCGGGAGTCATTTCGAGCTCCAAGTCCGGCTCTGTTGTCGTCTCTGCTTCATCATCGGCGTCGTTGGCTTCCTCCTCGTCAAGTGGCTTGTACAAGTCGGAATCGGTGAAGTAGGCCTCAATCCCTTTGAAGGGATCGATATCTGCAAACTCCGTCCGGATGACGCCGTTGGTGGATACATATTTCATGCATTGGTGGAGCGTGGAGGGCACCACCATGTACTCATGTAACCATGGTCGTTCGAGTAAGATGTTGTAGTTGACCTCGGCATCCACCACATAACAAGTCACCTCAGTTTTGAGGCTGCCGATGTGACACTTCAGTCGGATCTTGCCCAGTGGCTCGCTCTTGCTAGCGTTGAAGCCACTGATGGTCGTATTGGAGGGCGCCAGCCGGTACATTGGGATCCCCATCTTTGATAGCAGCGCCTTTGGAATGATGCTTAGGGAAGACCCCGGATCGATCTGAATCCTGCTCACCTTTACCGAACCGATGTCTTGTTGGGTAAAAGTTATGTTTGGGATAACTTCATCCGCACAATGACAGTGTGCACAAGTAGTTGGGAGGTCTTCAGGCTGCTTGATTTGACTGAGAAAGGATTTGGCATCCTTCAGAGCTTCGCAGAGAGCTTCTCGGGAGTCCTTGGAGAGACGCAGGAGCTCGAACAAAGACAAGCGTGCAGGAGTACTGGCCAGTTGTGCCAGAATGTCAAAATTGTGGGGCTTGGCTAGCCCCGAAGCATTTTCTTTCTGCAGAGGTCTGTCAAAACGGGCCTCCACTTGCTTTTGTTTATTGGCTGCTGAGGGCTTGGATGGACCCTCCTCAGGGTGGTGCCAGGAGGCACCACTTCGGCGGCAGCTTCACCGGGCTGGGAATTCTGTTGTGCACGCGTCTGCACAGGAAGCGCCTCTTCCGTTGAAGAAGTGTCACGCCCCGCTCCCGGAATACGGACGAACGAGAACGTGAACAGCCAGCTACGTATATTGGGACGGCAACCATCCCGCTATACGATCACGGCTGTCTAGCATGTGAGGGTATTCTACAAACCAACAGTCTCTTACGGTCCAAATGGCCTATTGTCTCAATCTCAACAAGTAAAATAAGTTACAAGATAACAGATCACCAAATATACAATTGTAAGGCGTCCCAAACATTACATATAAGATGATCATGAAAACTAGTCGTAACAAAATATAGAGACTAGCTCAGAGTTAAGTCATACATGATCAACCCCCGGGGCATGTCAATCACGTTACAGCCCGTAGGCAGATAATAAATACAAGTTGCAATCGAGCTAACACGTGCTCGTCGGCTAAATGCCTCAAAAGAATATTAGTTTACAATAAAGTGGGCGAACAAAGGAAACCCACTAGAAGCCTTGGTCACGCCTGGCGGTCACCATCTGGCTGGAAGACAGGTAGATCCCTTGCTGCTGCTCCGGTATCTGGCCATACAAAACCAGCTGGGTCAGACCCCAGAAAGAGCAAGTGCCACAAAGGAGGCTCCACTTAAGGACTAAAACCAGCAAATCATTAGTAAACAAAAGCAGCAAAAGAAAATAAGTAAAAGCATATTGAGATTTGTGCGGTACCAATGCACGTATCCCGATCACAGAAAAGGAAACAAGTAACTTGATTAGAAAATAATAATAATACCGGAGAACATGGCAGATAAGATGCATGAAAAATAAGAAATAAATGCTATCCGGGCAATAAACAAGGAAGGACAAATGTACCGTACCAGGAAACCTGAACAGTACATAGTCACTAACCAGTCTATTGCTTGAAGATAACAACCATATACAGGAAGCTATAACATAGATAAGTGCCATCTACACAATAAACACGGTAAGGACAAATGTACCGTACCAGGTAGCCAGGTTACCACTGTAACCCTTTACCTAAACAGTACATAGTCACTGACCAGTTATTGCCTAGAGGACAGTCATACAAGAGAGTTACACTACAGTGACAGAGAAGAAGTCTTGCAATCACATCCAGTGCAAGTCAAGCATTCAAGTTCCAGAGACTGGAACAATCAAGAGCTGGACCCATCAGGGCTGGTCCTAGACCAGACCAGACAAGGCTGGACACCATCCAATAATACACGGCCAATCATAGCCTACGGCTTGCTACATTAACTAACTAGGGTTATCACAAGCCTAGTTACTAACAAGATGCAAATGAGAATTCCAAATCCCAAGCCCTGCAGACCATCCAGTTATCCTTCCGCGGGTTGAGAGTTATAGGTGGGTACATTGCCCGGGAGACAAATGTACCCTTAGGTGACTTAGAGGGTGCAACACATGACAGTGTGCTGGAAATGTGCTCTACTCGTCGGCAAGCTACAAGTCCATTAATGCCTCCAGATAACGAGACTGCCTGTGACCGGGAATTCTCCATGTTCTAATTTGGTCTACTCATTACCTAGTCCAATTTTAGTGTGAGTCCCTGGCCGTGGTACCCAGGGAGTCACCCCTTAGACATGATGCAAGACAAGACAAGTGATTTGCACAGAGCAACAGGTAGTACACCCACGGTGTCAAGACAAGTCAAGTCGAGTCAAGAGTGCGCCGCCACGGGCCACTATCAAGTGAAGCCAAGTCATACCAAGTCAAGTCAAGTTGAGTTATCAAGTCATGCCAAGTCGGGAGTGCGCCACCGCGGGCCACTATCAAGTGATCTAGTTGTTAAGGTTACAAGTTACAAGTTATTAGCCAGGATTTATTTATCGTGTCAGGGCCATAAGGCATATCATAATGCAACTATTCTACAAGTAAAAGAAACATAATCCTGAGTGCACCCAAACGGCCACCAATGTAAAAGGCATGAAAAGTACAATAAGGCTGAAAACATGACTTTATAAATAAGACCATAAGAAAATACTTTTCTGATGTAACAAGAGATAACAAAACCAGGGACAACGCCGTACTAGCATTAAATCAAATCGTGCCCACATCGTGTTCGGGTCGAGCTCGGGTCAAAAGGCGTAAGGATATAAACCAGGGGTAAAGTGTTCCCAAATTAGTGTCAAGATTCAAGAAAGCAGTACACAAATACAGAAAATCGTGTCAAGACGTGTCGAGTCTAGTCAAGTCGTGTTGTGAGCACCAAAATCTCAGGAAGCTCCAAATTATGAAAAGAAAACCAAAGCCCAGAGAAAGCAATACAGGCACTAGGGGTGCAGGGGTACAGGGGCACTAGGGCAGGCCAGGCATACTGGAGTGCGCCTAGAGGCAGCACACTAGAGTGTGCCAGGGAGGCAGCACACTAGAGTGCGCTTACTAGCTGCACACTAAAGTGCGCCTAGTCTGGACAGGTCAATCCGCGCCTAGAGCCAATGGGGCAAACCGCGCCTAGATCCATGGGATCAAATGGCACCTAGGACCAGTGAGCCAAACCGCGCCTAAAACCCGTAGGTCAAAGAGCGCCTAAGTCAAGTCAAGTCAGATGGCGCCTAGGCCTAAGGGTTAAACCGCGCCTAATATGATAAATATAGGCGCAGTCGGGCAAGCCAAGGGAAAGTAGGCGCTATCTGCCTAACAGGAGGAAATGGGCGCTATCTGCCAATCTGGAAAAGTAGGCGCAGTCTGCTAACCGCGCCTAAAATGACGCCAAGGAGGCGCCATCGAGGGGCGGAGGCGAACAGCACCCAAGGAGGCGCGATCGAGACGAACCGCGCCTAAGGAGGCGCGTTCGAGCGAGCCACGCCTAAAGAGGCGCGCTCGAAAAGGAGGCGCAGTCTGCGAACCGCGCCTAAGAAGGCGCAGTCGAACGAACAGCGCCTAAAGAGGCGTGTTCGAGGAAGTAGGCGCCATCGGCCAGAACAGCAAGTCATCTTCTCCAAAAATCCGAAAAGAGAACCCATGGAACTCAAAACTTTGGAACATCATAAATCCATCAATACAAACCCAAATCCGGATTTTCAAGGCTCTAACTTGTGTAAAATTGAAAGCTCTAAAACATGGAAACATTAAATCCAACAAAAGAACAAGTTTGGGAGATCAAATCTTCAAAAATCCGAAAACACTCCAAACCTAGATCTACAAGATTCCAAGCTCCAAATCAAGAAAACCCAAGATCTAATGTTGCTCATAGGGTGCTAAACTAGCTAATGGGCACATAAAATTCGGCCCTCAAGTGTGAGCAAGGTGCACTTGCCTAATGGGGGTGATTCTCTCTTAGGGAAGAAGAAGAAGGAAGGGAGAGGGGGTGGCCGGCTGTGAAGTGGAAAAATGAGAGGGAAGAGAGAGAGAGAGGGGATTAAATGATGGTGGGGTGTGATGGAGGTGAGGGAGAGTATAGGTTAAAGGGTTCCAATGCAATCTCAAACCAAATAAAACTGAACCAAGTCTCCAAATCAAACCAAGTTAAACCAAGCCAAGCTCTTCCACATAAATTCGAGCCAAAATAGGAAAGCCGAGAATACTGCAAGTTGAGCAAAATACAATGCAGGCCAAAGTCCAATCAAAATCCAGAAGTCATTAACCAGATTAACCCATAATGATAAATGACAATTAAACTACCACAAGATTACGAAATAAACTACAATTAACTAGACAAGAAAAATAAAAATACGGGTCAGAAATACGAATACGCAATAAAATACGTATCACGAATTTCGAGATATTACATCCTACCCACCTTAAAAGAATTCCGTCCTCGGAATTTATTCAAGAGATTAGAGATGTCGGGACAAGCTACACTAGCACAAGCTATCTAGAGCTAGCAATCAATCAAGCAATCATTCATGCAAGCAAGGATTCGAAGTGCAAGGCATGAGAAAATTTCACACCTTACGAGCCAAAACCGATTGGGATACGTGTTCGGATGCCATCCTTACACTCCCACGTTTGACTCCCCAAGGAGTGATGAACTCAAGCAACACGGACTAACTGATAGTCTGGCGCATTGAGGTCTTACTCCCTGATCAAATACGAACACGGGCCTCTCCACATCCGAAAAGATTAAAGGTTGGTACCAATAACCAAATAACCTCTTCGAATGATCAGGGTACAACTCGGGTCCGGGACATGCCATCGTAATTAGGTTACATGAAATAAGTCATGTGCCCTTGGTAACGACGGGGGAAAGCAAGATAGATAGAGCACGACTACCTCTCTGACGACCTCTCTGACGGTTCCGGATCTGGGCCTGGGCTAGGGCAAACTGCTGAGAACTCTGTTGCTGAAAAGCTTGAACCTGAGTCGGCAATGGTCCTGGAAACGGGAACTGCTGTTGTTGGTGAACTGGTGCTGGTCCCATAACCGAGGGACTAGTCACTGTTGAAGCTGAATCGACTCTGAATGGGCAGGACCCCACTCTATGGTCTGGCGCTCCGCATAACAAGCACAATCCCAAAGCCTTACGACACTCTGCTACTACATGCCCAGGCTTACCACAATAAGAACAGCCCACTGAGGAAGACTGGTCCTGCTTCTGTTTCTGCTGAGGGTACGTCGGGGTTGAGTACTGATCCGACGTAACTGAAGCTGCTCGCCTCGGAGTTTCAATGGTCAAGGCCCTGGCTGCTGGGGCTGGAGCTGAAGATCGGTTCCTCTGACTATGGGACCACCTTCGCCCTCCAGTTCTGTCTGCTATCCTCTGGGAAGTGTACTCATGCCTTCTCGCTGCTCGCAACACGGCTTCATAAGTCTGATGCTCGAACTGCTCTACTGCCAAGATAATCACCAGGTGAAGTCCTTGCTGGAACTTCTGCGCTCTGTCAAGCTCGGTCGCCACCAAAGTGGGAGCAAACCGACTAAGTCTCGAAAACTCGGCCGCGTACCCGTCGACCGTTCTGCCTCCTTGTTTCAGATTCGCGAACCTTGTCTGCAAGTCATATCGAGCCACTGCATCATAATACTTGATCTGGAACTTCTCGCTGAATACTGCCCAAGGAACAGGTGTTGCCAATCCCACTGCTTGCGCAGCCCACCAATTGCGGGCTAGATCCAATAACTGTAGGCGCACCACTGCTACCTTCTCGTCTTCTGGAGTCTTTGCTGCTTCAAGAATAATCTCTATATCCTGTAGCCAAGCATCGGCAGCCACCGCATCTTCAGTACCGTTGAAGAAGGGAGGGTTCAGGCGCTTGAATCTGTTGACTGCACTATTCCGACCACTTCCACTCAGAGTATCTTGTACTGCCTGCTGCAAGGCATCATCTCGGCGGTTCTGAGACGCAAGCAACTCACGGACGAGTCCTACCAAGACTCCATCTTCTGACCCTGCTAGCTGATCTGGCTGGACTGGGAATTCTGGCTCTACAGGAGGCATGGCTTGGGAAGCTGCTGCTGACGACTGAGCTTCGTTCTCTGACTGCTGCTGGACTACCGGCTGAACTCTCTCTGGCTGGTCAGCAGGAACATCCCCACTGAAGCAATGACATCAGGAAAATAAAGGAAAGGACCAGGATGATTCAAGGATGCAAGCATGTTATCAGTCGAGAATTCAAGGAGATGCAAAGATACAACGGGAGATCAAGGGCGAGCACAGATTGAGACATCTACCGGTAACCCTCACATTTCTTGTTTGACAAGACCTGCATGGGCCACCACTAAAACTGTCACGCCCCGCTCCCGGAATACGGACGAACGAGAACGTGAACAGCCAGCTACGTATATTGGGACGGCAACCATCCCGCTATACGATCACGGCTGTCTAGCATGTGAGGGTATTCTACAAACCAACAGTCTCTTACGGTCCAAATGGCCTATTGTCTCAATCTCAACAAGTAAAATAAGTTACAAGATAACAGATCACCAAATATACAATTGTAAGGCGTCCCAAACATTACATATAAGATGATCATGAAAACTAGTCGTAACAAAATGTAGAGACTAGCTCAGAGTTAAGTCATACATGATCAACCCCCGGGGCATGTCAATCACGTTACAGCCCGTAGGCAGATAATAAATACAAGTTGCAATCGAGCTAACACGTGCTCGTCGGCTAAATGCCTCAAAAGAATATTAGTTTACAATAAAGTGGGCGAACAAAGGAAACCCACTAGAAGCCTTGGTCACGCCTGGCGGTCACCATCTGGCTGGAAGACAGGTAGATCCCTTGCTGCTGCTCCGGTATCTGGCCATACAAAACCAGCTGGGTCAGACCCCAGAAAGAGCAAGTGCCACAAAGGAGGCTCCACTTAAGGACTAAAACCAGCAAATCATTAGTAAACAAAAGCAGCAAAAGAAAATAAGTAAAAGCATATTGAGATTTGTGCGGTACCAATGCACGTATCCCGATCACAGAAAAGGAAACAAGTAACTTGATTAGAAAATAATAATAATACCGGAGAACATGGCAGATAAGATGCATGAAAAATAAGAAATAAATGCTATCCGGGCAATAAACAAGGAAGGACAAATGTACCGTACCAGGAAACCTGAACAGTACATAGTCACTAACCAGTCTATTGCTTGAAGATAACAACCATATACAGGAAGCTATAACATAGATAAGTGCCATCTACACAATAAACACGGTAAGGACAAATGTACCGTACCAGGTAGCCAGGTTACCACTGTAACCCTTTACCTAAACAGTACATAGTCACTGACCAGTTATTGCCTAGAGGACAGTCATACAAGAGAGTTACACTACAGTGACAGAGAAGAAGTCTTGCAATCACATCCAGTGCAAGTCAAGCATTCAAGTTCCAGAGACTGGAACAATCAAGAGCTGGACCCATCAGGGCTGGTCCTAGACCAGACCAGACAAGGCTGGACACCATCCAATAATACACAGCCAATCATAGCCTACGGCTTGCTACATTAACTAACTAGGGTTATCACAAGCCTAGTTACTAACAAGATGCAAATGAGAATTCCAAATCCCAAGCCCTGCAGACCATCCAGTTATCCTTCCGCGGGTTGAGAGTTATAGGTGGGTACATTGCCCGGGAGACAAATGTACCCTTAGGTGACTTAGAGGGTGCAACACATGACAGTGTGCTGGAAATGTGCTCTACTCGTCGGCAAGCTACAAGTCCATTAATGCCTCCAGATAACGAGACTGCCTGTGACCGGGAATTCTCCATGTTCTAATTTGGTCTACTCATTACCTAGTCCAATTTTAGTGTGAGTCCCTGGCCGTGGTACCCAGGGAGTCACCCCTTAGACATGATGCAAGACAAGACAAGTGATTTGCACAGAGCAACAGGTAGTACACCCACGGTGTCAAGACAAGTCAAGTCGAGTCAAGAGTGCGCCGCCACGGGCCACTATCAAGTGAAGCCAAGTCATACCAAGTCAAGTCAAGTTGAGTTATCAAGTCATGCCAAGTCGGGAGTGCGCCACCGCGGGCCACTATCAAGTGATCTAGTTGTTAAGGTTACAAGTTACAAGTTATTAGCCAGGATTTATTTATCGTGTCAGGGCCATAAGGCATATCACAATACAACTATTCTACAAGTAAAAGAAACATAATCCTGAGTGCACCCAAACGGCCACCAATGTAAAAGGCATGAAAAGTACAATAAGGCTGAAAACATGACTTTATAAATAAGACCATAAGAAAATACTTTTCTGATGTAACAAGAGATAACAAAACCAGGGACAACGCCGTACTAGCATTAAATCAAATCGTGCCCACATCGTGTTCGGGTCGAGCTCGGGTCAAAAGGCGTAAGGATATAAACCAGGGGTAAAGTGTTCCCAAATTAGTGTCAAGATTCAAGAAAGCAGTACACAAATACAGGAAATCGTGTCAAGACGTGTCGAGTCTAGTCAAGTCGTGTTGTGAGCACCAAAATCTCAGGAAGCTCCAAATTATGAAAAGAAAACCAAAGCCCAGAGAAAGCAATACAGGCACTAGGGGTGCAGGGGTACAGGGGCACTAGGGCAGGCCAGGCATACTGGAGTGCGCCTAGAGGCAGCACACTAGAGTGTGCCAGGGAGGCAGCACACTAGAGTGCACTTACTAGCTGCACACTAAAGTGCGCCTAGTCTGGACAGGTCAATCCGCGCCTAGAGCCAATGGGGCAAACCGCGCCTAGATCCATGGGATCAAATGGCGCCTAGGACCAGTGAGCCAAACCGCGCCTAAAACCCGTAGGTCAAAGAGCGCCTAAGTCAAGTCAAGTCAGATGGCGCCTAGGCCCAAGGGTTAAACCGCGCCTAATATGATAAATATAGGCGCAGTCGGGCAAGCCAAGGGAAAGTAGGCGCTATCTGCCTAACAGGAGGAAATGGGCGCTATCTGCCAATCTGGGAAAGTAGGCACAGTCTGCCAACCGCGCCTAAAATGACGCCAAGGAGGCGCCATCGAGGGGCGGAGGCGAACAGCACCCAAGGAGGCGCGATCGAGACGAACCGCGCCTAAGGAGGCGCGTTCGAGCGAGCCACGCCTAAAGAGGCGTGCTCGAAAAGGAGGCGCAGTCTGCGAACCGCGCCTAAGAAGGCGCAGTCGAACGAACAGCGCCTAAAGAGGCGTGTTCGAGGAAGTAGGCGCCATCGGCCAGAACAGCAAGTCATCTTCTCCAAAAATCCGAAAAGAGAACCCATGGAACTCAAAACTTTGGAACATCATAAATCCATCAATACAAACCCAAATCCGGATTTTCAAGGCTCTAACTTGTGTAAAATTGAAAGCTCTACAACATGAAAACATTAAATCCAACAAAAGAACAAGTTTGGGAGATCAAATCTTCAAAAATCCGAAAACACTCCAAACCTAGATCTACAAGATTCCAAGCTCCAAATCAAGAAAACCCAAGATCTAATGTTGCTCATAGGGTGCTAAACTAGCTAATGGGCACATAAAATCCGGCCCTCAAGTGTGAGCAAGGTGCACTTGCCTAATGGGGGTGATTCTCTCTTAGGGAAGAAGAAGAAGGAAGGGAGAGGGGGTGGCCGGCTGTGAAGTGGGAAAATGAGAGGGGAGAAAGAGAGAGAGGGGATTAAATGATGGTGGGGTGTGATGGAGGTGAGGGAGAGTATAGGTTAAAGGGTTCTAATGCAATCTCAAACCAAATAAAACCGAACCAAGTCTCCAAATCAAACCAAGTTAAACCAAGCCAAGCTCTTCCACATAAATTCGAGCCAAAATACGAAAGCCGAGAATACTGCAAGTTGAGCAAAATACAATACAGGCCAAAGTCCAATCAAAATCCAGAAGTCATTAACCAGATTAACCCATAATGATAAATGACAATTAAACTACCACAAGATTACGAAATAAACTACAATTAACTAGACAAGAAAAATAAAAATACGGGTCAGAAATACGAATACGCAATAAAATACGTATCACGAATTTCGAGATATTACAAGAAGAGACCGTGCGGTAAGACTTGATCTTCCTGCCTTTTGCTTTGGAGGTAGGACGTACCTCCGGTTGAGTTACCTCGGAGACGAGGTCGGGGTGAACCCAGAGGACCTCTCCTCGAGATGTGGTGAGTGGGACAAGTCCACTCACATTGTCACGGGTGGGTGGCAAGTTCACCACCTCCATTGTCGCCTTAGGGATGGGGACGACGCCATCTTGTGTGGTAGTCGGCGGCAAGGTGCCGAACTGAAGTGACACCACATTAGCTGACACCGTCTTCTCTTCGTAGTCGACGGAGATTACATCCGCATTGATCATGCGCTGGATGTAATTTTTGAGGACGTAGCAGTCCTTAGTCGGGTGTCCGACAAACCGATGGTAGTGACAGTACCTCGGGTTGTCCACTTTTTCGACTTCATCGGGCCGCTTCGGGTCCGGAAGCTTGATCTTGTCACCCTGCTTCAGTATCTCAAAGAGTTGCAGGGTGTCGTCATCATTGAATGAATAAACCTCCTTGGGTCTCGGTGCCAGTGGAGGCTTTTGAGTAGGCGCAGATGCGCCCTTCGAGGCATTAACAGTCAATGCCTGTTTCCCCTTAGTTTCTCGTCCGGAGTTGTTGATTGCGGACTTTTTCCCCTTATCGTCAAAGGCGGGGAAGCTAACACCCAGAAGACGTGCATTGGCCGCCTTCTTCTCTGCAGCTTCGGCTTCGATGATTAGGGAGCTCCAGTCGGGAGGATGAGTAGAGTTAAGCCAGAGCTTTACTGCAGGCAGCATGTTCATACTGCAAGCGGAGAGAAGCGCATGCTCCGGCATGCCTGGAGGTAGCCTGAAGCAGGCCTGACGGAAGCGTTCGATGAATGCCCGAACCGTTTCCTTGTCCTTCTGGCGTATCTCAATGAGAGACGCCATCGTCATGTCCTTTCCACCGTCGTAGAAGCGGTCGAGGAAGAGGCGTGTCAGGTCGTCAAAGGATGATATGGAATTATCGGAGAGGCTGCAGTACCAGTCATACGCCACCCCTTTCAGGGCCCCAACAAAGATGCTGGTGAGGAGCGCGTCCTCCTTCGGAAGATGCCCTGTCTGCGACTGGAAGTACGTCAGGTACCGTCGTGGAGAGTCCTTCCCGTCATACGGCGTGAGTGTTTGTGGTTTATACTTTGGGGGATAAACCACCTTGTTCCACTCAAGGGGATAAGGCTAGGGAATGCCCATCTTCTGGCGCTCCTCCTGCCTGTTCTTAGACTCGAAGCGCTCCCGCAGATCTTTGATCATTTCGACCACGTCCTCCGTGGAGCTAGGAGTCGGGGAAGGAGGTACCACCCGGAGTGGAGCGTTTGAGGGCTCCGATGTCCGGGGTGCTTCTGTGTCTGAGGGTGTCCGTTGGAGGGGCACACTCGACTCTCCATTGGCTCCTGGGTCGGGACCATTTAAAGGTATCCTGATCAAGGCCGACCGCATCTCAAACACTGCTTGAGTCAGTGCTTGCATTGAGGCAGAGAGGGTTTTGAGTCCTCCCTCTAGCGAGTCTATACGCTGGACAATGTCCTGTGGCGGCGCATCAGTCTCAAGATCACCCCCGGTCATGTATACTGTCATGACACGGCCGGAAGTGGATGGATTAGTTGAGGCTTCGCTCTCAGCCTCGCTCTTATGTGGGGGGGTCACTTCTCCTGGTGTTTGGCCACCCCCAGCCACATTCTGGAGTTCGTCTTCGACAGGCGCATCTGCAAGGGCCTGACTGTCCTCAGCTCTGTCTTGAAGGGCCTCTTCGTTTCCAGCACTACTCCCGGCGGTGTCCTGGAGGGCATCGTTATTTTGAGGGGCTTCAGGGAGGCCATCTTCGCCTTGATGAAGATCCGCCGCAGCTGTGCTTTGGACATCTTCGTCTTCGGAAGGAGGCTCGACAAGGGTCTGGCTACCCCCAGCTTCCTCCAAGAACTTCTTCTTCGACCGAGTGCCTTCGAACACTCCAGAGGTCGAGACAGCTGCCTTGGTTTTCCTCGGCTGGCTTTTGGATGAAGACGAGGAATTGGCAGTCATCTTCCGGACAGATGAGGAGTTGGAGATCACGTTGCATGAAGCAACCTTTAGCTCCTTTTCTGCTGACACCTTCGTCCCAAGGCGATGTCGGAGGGGTGTCGATGATTGTAGCCGTTGGAAGACCGACTGCTTTGGCGGTACTGCCGTCTTGCAACAGCAGTTGATGGTGACCACTACACAAGTGTGCCCCGTGAGAGGCGCATCGTAGTTGTTGGTCAACTCTCCTAACCGGCACTTGTGAGTGATCACGTTGCGCAGGTCGTTGGAGGAGAGTGCTACCCTCACACCCCTCTCAGGCGCATGGCAGGGCCAAGCGTCGGGGTGGTCGGGTGAGTGCTGCGCCCCCTGATCTAATACCAAACAGGCACCACGATCAGTAGTGGGGGAACCACAGCATTTGAAGTGACTTGAACGGACCTCAAACGCACAACCAGAGGAGGTACGGGAGTTCAAGACCACTGAGTTTGCCTCTCTCGGCTTGGTTGTGCACGCAGTGAATGTGCCCAAGCGAGATGAGGACTTTGAAGGTCGACCCGTTGTCGGTGCAGAAGCACTTGAGTCAACCTTGTACAGCTTGCCATCGGCAGCGTGCGTGATTGTAAGCGCGTGCCTCTGGTCGGCTGCTGGCATAGCACGTTTGTGGCGCATGGCCCGTGCCGCCTTGGATTTCTTCATTCCAGCCCGCTGGGGCGCATAGTACTCAGCATCCAAATTCTCCTCGCCATTACAGCGAGTGAGTCTGTCAAAGACAGAGGCTCTTTGTGGCGCATCAGAAGTGATGCGCGGGGCATTGGCTGTGCCCCTGCTCCGTCGACGTATCTTCCTCGCCTGAGAGGAAGATGGCTGGGGAACGTGGTCAGCCGCACGCTTCCCCGAGAGATGCGCTGCATCAGCGGGCGCACCTTGACTGCTGAGGACGTCAGCAGGAAGGGAAGGCTGAACGGGCGCATCCCCTTCAACGGTGGTGCCCGAGGCGTCGACTTTGTGCACCCAGACTGCGCGGGTCTTCTTCGGCTTCGACAGCCGCTTCGAAGGACTCGCACTTCCTTCAGAAATGAACTCCTCGTACGCCTGTTGATTGAGGCGCACTACCAGCGTCTTGTGGGAGGAGCCTACCTTCACGTCGTCGGCCTGTGACACAACCTTCTCGGTAGAGGAGAAAGAAGTCCCCAGCAGAGTCGCCAGCTTGTTTGCCATTAAAATTGTTTGATTGAAAACTTTAATACAAACAGAACAGTGTTACAATATAGGACTTAGATGTAGTCCTAGGAGTACACTTTTGTTTAAGCTGGGTCCTTAGTGCCAATGGAGCGAGTGGTAATGCGTTGACTCCGTTGACCGGCTGACGACGGTTATTGGTTCTCTGAAGGTGTTGATTGCTCTGGGTGCTGGAGCTTGCTGAGAGGAGGAAGACGTTGAGTGTCTAGAACTGCCTCTCCGGTGATTCTCTGTTGTGGATTCTCTCTGTGTTGTGAGTCTTTGTGTTCTGAGTCTCTGTGTGTGTGTGAAGGAGATGATCCTTCTATTTATAGTTTTGCAGGCTGGCTGCTCATGCGCGCATGCAGGATGTGCCGGTGTGGGGACGCCACGTGGAGGTTGCTGATGGAGGCGCACGGATGCTGCGCCCTGATCGAGGGGGAGAACTCTTCATACTGCTGTTGTGAGCCGGCACGTAGCAGAGAGAAGATCTTTTCGTTGCTGAAATCTTGGACGAGTTGAGTCAAAAGACACGTGTCGTCGACTCATGGTTCGAAGATCTCGGATTTGGTGGAGAGGAGTGATCTGGTGGGCTGCGCCTTGGATTGGGCGCAGGAGGAGGCTGCGGCTCATAACCTTTAGGAGTTACAAACCATTTGGGGCGCATGGCTTTTGAGGCGCATGCAGGCGACTTTCTTTCTGTCTTTCGGGATCAGAGAGCAGTCTGAGGCGCATGGCTTTTGAGGCGCATACTGATTTGGATGCATGGCCGTAGAGGCGCATGCTGATGGTGGAGTGGCCACGTGGCAGTAGCCGTCGAAATAAAGTCATGATGATGCTGACGTTGCCGACGCTTCGTTTTCTGAAAAAGCTGTCAACTGTTCAGACTTTGGGAGGCATACTGCCAACTATGTCAGTTCAGCATTTAATGTTGGTGACGTTCGATGGACAACTGAGTGGGCGCGTCGGTTAGCGTTCCACTCGGTATGGAGATGTGTGGGGGCGCACCCTCTGTAATGCGCCGAGTACTGTAGGGCGCGTCTGTGTGATGCGCCTGATGCCGAAGGGCGCGTCCGTGTGATGCGCTGTCTGACTGGCGCATCGGATATGTCTTTTAATGATGCGGCTGTCTCGCTCTTCGAGTGCTATAAATAGCCGTTTGGCTGAATTCGAGGCGTCCGGTTCATCCATTTAATGTAAATTCATTATACGGAATTCGGAGGGCCATCCACTTGGCGCGTGGGTTTGATCTGCCCGGCCTATAAATAGTGGCATGGAGAGAAGGTTTGCTTCTCATTCCCTCACGTACTTCCAATATGAACTTGAACATGCGGGTGCATTCTGTTGACGAAGTGCTCCCGAGGGTGAAGATGAGACGCTGTGTTGTCTTCGATGCACTTGAAGGTGACTGTTACATCCAAAAGACGGAGTCGAGGGCTTCCGAGGCAGGCGGAAGGTGCCTGTTGCATCCAAAGATAAGGATGCTTGGGCCTTGTCTCCGTTATTCCGGAAGAGCCGTAGATCGGAATGGCGGTGCTAGGCTCTATCTTCCTTCAAAGTGGGGTTTGCCCACTTTGGTTGTGTTGAAAGCTGCTCCTTTAGCCGCGGTTTCGATCACGGTCTTCCTTCGACTTTGGAGGCTCTTTCGAAGCCTCCCCTGGCCACAGCATTTGCGGTGCTCTTCTCTTCCTTGGTTCCAGCCAGAGGGTTAAATGCTTTGTGTATCGAAGCATTTATCAGGCGAGCCTGGTTGGAAGAGCGGCACATAACTGGGCTCTGCTCGGCCAGGTGAGCCTGGCTGGAAGAATTTGGCTGAAGGGATGCACATAGCTGGGCTGGATGCACATAACTGAGCTGCTGAAGATATGGTAGGATGCGCCTGGTTGGAGGCGCATGATGTCTGCTGCGCCTGACTGACAGCGCATGGTGATGCTGCGCCTATCTGGAGACGCATGGTGGCCGCTGTGCTTATCTGAAGGCGCATGGTGGCCGCTGGCTGTAGACTTAGGATCTTTCTTTTGTAGAAATTCTCCTTTGTACAACCTTTTCTAGACATGTAATAGACTTTTATATATAAAATGAAAAGTCCTTCTTCAAATGTCTATACTTATTGACTTTGCTGTGAAGTTCTTCGTCTGAGTTCTAGCGCATGTAGTGTCTGGCGCATGGGCTTTCTGGTTGTGAAATTCCATGCTTCTATATGGTAGAGTTCTCTTACAACAACAGCTACCAAGCTAGCATCGGTATGACACCGTTCGAGGCACTCTATGGACGTCGTTGCCACACTCCCCTTGCTTGGGACGACGTCAGAGAACGAGTATTGCTTGGACCTGAGATGGTGACCGATGCAGCAGAGAAGTTAAGAATGATCAGAGACAAGCTCAGGATTGCCCAGGACAGACAGAAGTATTGGGCCGATAGCAGCCGACGGCCTTTGGAGTTTGAAGAAGGTGACAGTGTGTTTGTGAAGATCTCTCCTACCAGAGGAACCATCCATTTTGGCAGAGCAGGAAAGATAAGCCCAGGTATATTGGTCCTTTTGAAGTACTTAACATGATTGGAGAAGTAGCTTATCGGGTGGCTCTACCCCAAGTCTCGAAGGCGTCCACAACGTCTTCCACGTTTCGCAGCTGAGACGCTACATCCCGGACCCGAGCCACATCGTGGACTATTCGAAGCTGGAAATTGGACCCAGCCTCACAGTGCTAGAGAAGCCAGTGGCAATATTGGACAGATGGGAGAAGAGAACCAGGAACTCTGTGACGCCGATAGTCAGAGTGATGTGGCGACACAACTCACCAGACGAGTCTACCTGGGAGCGAGAAGACCAGATACGGGAGCAGTATCCGTATCTGTTTGAGAATTGATGTAATCCCTAACCCTGTCTTTAATTTCGAGGACGAAATTTCCTAAGGAGGGATTGTGAAACCAAGATTTTAGATTTAATGGATTTGTAATTTATTATTATATTATTACTATTATTAATATTATATAATGTGTTCGAAATTATTTTTAAAATAATAATTGGTTTTGGTTGCTGACCTGACCCGCGCCTGGACCGTTTTCCCGAAACCCCAACCCCGATCCGAACCCATTCTTTTATTTTAAATCCTGATCTATTAGTTATTATATATATATATATATATATATATATATATAACTAATAGATCAGGATTTAAAATAAAGAATGGGTTCGATCGGGTTGGGTTTCGGGAAAACGTCCAGGCGCGGGTCAGTCCAACCAAAAACCAATTATTTTTAAAATAATTTCGAACACATTATATAATATTAATAATAGTAATAATATAATAATAATTACAATCCATTAAATCTAAATCTTGGTTTCACAATCTTCCCTCCTTAGAAATTTCGTCCTCGAATTAAAGACAGGGTTAGGATTACATCAATTCTCAAACAGATACGGATACTGCTCCCGTATCTGGTCTTCTCGCTCCAGGTAGACTCGTCTGTGAGTTGTGTCGCCACATCACTCTGACTATCGGCGTCACAGAGTTCCTGGTTCTCTTCTCCCATCTGTCCAATATTGCCACTGGCTTCTCTAGCACTGTGAGCTGGGTCCAATTTCCAGCTTCGAATAGTCCCGATGTGGCTCGGTCCGGGATGTAGCGTCTCAGCTGCGAAACGTGGAAACGTTGTGGACGCCTTCGAGACTGGGGGTAAGCCACCCGATAAGCTACTTCTCCAATCATGTTAAGTACTTCAAAAGGACCAATATACCTGGGCTTATCTTTCCTGCTCTGCCAAATGGATGGTTCCTCTGGTAGGAGAGATCTTCACAAACACACTGTCACCTTCTTCAAACTCCAAAGGCCGTCGCTGCTATCGGCCCAATACTTCTGTCTGTCCTGGGCAATCCTGAGCTTGTCTCTGACATTCTTAACTTCTCTGCTGCATCGGTCACCATCTCAGTCCAAGCAATACTCGTTCTCTGACGTCGTCCCAAGCAAGGGGAGTGTGGCAACGACGTCCATAGAGTGCCTCGAACGGTCATACCGATGCTAGCTTGGTAGCTGTTGTTGTAAGAGAACTCTACCATATAGAAGCATGGAATTTCACAACCAGAAAGCCCATGCGCCAGACACTACATGCGCTAGAACTCAACGAGAACTTCACAGCAAAGTCAATAAGTATAGACATTTGAAGAAGGACTTTTCATTTTATATAAAAGTCTATTACATGTCTAGAAAAGGTTGTACAAAGGAGAATTTCTACAAAAGAAGATCCTAAGTCTACAGCCAGCGGCCACCATGCGCCTTCAGATAAGCACAGCGGCCACCATGCGTCTCCAGATAGCGCAGCATCACCATGCGCTGTCAGTCAGGCGCAGCAGACATCATGCGCCTCCAACCAGGCGCATCCTACCATATCTTCACAGCTCAGTTATGTGCATCCCCCAGCTATGTGCATCCCTTCAGCCAAATTCTTCCAGCCAGGCTCACCTGGCCGAGCAGAGCCCAGTTATGTGCCGCTCTTCCAACCAGGCTCGCCTGATAAATGCTTCGATACACAAAGCATTTAACCCTCTGGCTGGAACCAAGGAAGAGAAGAGCACCGCAAATGCTGTGGCCAGGGGAGGCTTCGAAAGAGCCTCCAAAGTCGAAGGAAGACCGTGATCGAAACCGCGGCTAAAGGAGCAGCTTTCAACACAACCAAAGTGGGCAAACCCCACTTTGAAGGAAGATAGAGCCTAGCACCGCCATTCCGATCTACGGCTCTTCCGGAATAACGGAGACAAGGCCCAGCATCCTTATCTTTGGATGCAACAGGCACCTTCCGCCTGCCTCGGAAGCCCTCGACTCCGTCTTTTGGATGTAACAGTCACCTTCAAGTGCATCGAAGACAACAAGCGTCTCATCTTCACCCTCGGAGCACTTCGTCAACAGAATGCACCCGCATGTTCAAGTTCATATTGGAAGTACGTGAGGGAATGAGAAGCAAACCTTCTCTCCATGCCACTATTTATAGGCCGGGCAGATCAACCCACGCGCCAAGTGGATGGCCCTCCGAATTCCGTATAATGAATTTACATTAAATGGATGAACCGGACGCCTCGAATTCAGCCAAACGGCTATTTATAGCACTCGAGAGCGAGACAGCCGCATCATTAAAAGACATATCCGATGCGCCAGTCAGACCGCATCACACGGACGCGCCCTTCGGCATCAGGCGCATCACACAGACGCGCCCTACAGTACTCGCGCATTACAGAGGGTGCGCCCCACATCTCCATACCGAGTGGAACGCTAACCGACGCGCCCACTCAGTTGTCCATCGAACGTCACCAACATTAAATGCTGAACTGACATAGTTGGCAGTATGCCTCCCAAAGTCTGAACAGTTGACAGCTTTTTCAGAAAACGAAGCGTCGGCAACGTCAGCATCATCATGACTTTATTTCGACGGCTACTGCCACGTGGCCACTCCACCATCAGCATGCGCCTCTACGGCCATGCATCCAAATCAGTATGCGCCTCAAAAGCCATGCGCCTCAGACTGCTCTCTGATCCCGAAAGACAGAAGAAAGTCGCCTGCATGCGCCTCAAAAGCCATGCGCCCCAAATGGTTTGTAACTCCTAAAGGTTATGAGCCGCAGCCTCCTCCTGCGCCCAATCCAAGGCGCAGCCCACCAGATCACTCCTCTCCACCAAATCCGAGATCTTCGAACCATGAGTCGACGACACGTGTCTTTTGACTCAACTCGTCCAAGATTTCAGCAACGAAAGATCTTCTCTCTGCTACGTGCCGGCTCACAACAGCAGTATGAAGAGTTCTCCCCTCGATCAGGGCGCAGCATCCGTGCGCCTCCATCAGCAACCTCCACGTGGCGTCCCCACACCGGCATCCTGCATGCGCGCATGAGCAGCCAGCCTGCAAAACTATAAATAGAAGGATCATCTCCTTCACACACACAGAGACTCAGAACACAAAGACTCAACACAGAGAGAATCCACAACAGAGAATCACCGGAGAGGCAGTTCTAGACACTCAACGTCTTCCTCCTCTCAGCAAGCTCCAGCACCCAGAGCAATCAACACCTTCAGAGAACCATAACCGTCGTCAGCCGGTCAACGGAGTCAACGCATTACCACTCGCTCCATTGGCACTAAGGACCCAGCTTAAACAAAAGTGTACTCCTAGGACTACATCTAAGTCCTATATTGTAACACTGTTCTGTTTGTATTAAGTTTCAATCAAACAATTTTAATGGCAAACAAGCTGGCGACTCTGCTGGGGACTTCTTTCTCCTCTACCGAGAAGGTTGTGTCACAGGCCGACGACGTGAAGGTGGGCTCCTCCCACAAGACGCTGGTAGTGCGCCTCAATCAACAGGCGTACGAGGAGTTCATTTCTGAAGGAAGTGCGAGTCCTTCGAAGCGGCTGTCGAAGCCGAAGAAGACCCGCGCAGTCTGGGTGCACAAAGTCGACGCCTCGGGCACCACCGTTGAAGGGGATGCGCCCGTTCAGCCTTCCCTTCCTGCTGACGTCCTCAGCAGTCAAGGTGCGCCCGCTGATGCAGCGCATCTCTCGGGGAAGCGTGCGGCTGACCACGTTCCCCAGCCATCTTCCTCTCAGGCGAGGAAGATACGTCGACGGAGCAGGGGCACAGCCAATGCCCCGCGCATCACTTCTGATGCGCCACAAAGAGCCTCTGTCTTTGACAGACTCACTCGCTGTAATGGCGAGGAGAATTTGGATGCTGAGTACTATGCGCCCCAGCGGGCTGGAATGAAGAAATCCAAGGCGGCACGGGCCATGCGCCACAAACGTGCTATGCCCAGCCGACCAGAGGCACGCGCTTACAATCACGCACGCTGCCGATGGCAAGCTGTACAAGGTTGACTCAAGTGCTTCTGCACCGACAACGGTCGACCTTCAAAGTCCTCATCTCGCTTGGGCACATTCACTGCGTGCACAACCAAGCCGAGAGAGGCAAACTCAGTGGTCTTGAACTCCCGTACCTCCTCTGGTTGTGCGTTTGAGGTCCGTTCAAGTCACTTCAAATGCTGTGGTTCCCCCACTACTGATCGTGGTGCCTGTTGGTATTAGATCAGGGGGCGCAGCACTCACCCGACCACCCCGACGCTTGGCCCTGCCATGCGCCTGAGAGGGGTGTGAGGGTAGCACTCTCCTCCAACGACCTGCGCAACGTGATCACTCACAAGTGCCGGTTAGGAGAGTTGACCAACACACGATGCGCCTCTCACGGGGCACACTTGTGTAGTGGTCACCATCAACTGCTGTTGCAAGACGGCAGTACCGCCAAAGCAGTCGGTCTTCCAACGGCTACAATCATCGACACCCCTCCGACATCGCCTTGGGACGAAGGTGTCAGCAGAAAGGAGCTAAAGGTTGCTTCATGCAACGTGATCTCCAACTCCTCATCTGTCCGGAAGATGACTGCCAATTCCTCGTCTTCATCCAAAAGCCAGCCGAGGAAAACCAAGGCAGCTGTCTCGACCTCTGGAGTGTTCGAAGGCACTCGGTCGAGAAGAAGTTCTTGGAGGAAGCTGGGGGTAGCCAGACCCTTGTCGAGCCTCCTTCCGAAGACGAAGATGTCCAAAGCACAGCTGCGGCGGATCTTCATCAAGGCGAAGATGGCCTCCCTGAAGCCCCTCAAAAACGATGTCCCTCCAGGACACCGCCGGGAGTAGTGCTGGAAACGAAGAGGCCCTTCAAGACAGAGCTGAGGACAGTCAGGCCCTTGCAGATGCGCCTGTCGAAGACGAACTCCAGAATGTGGCTGGGGGTGGCCAAACACCAGGAGAAGTGACCCCCCACATAAGCGAGGCTGAGAGCGAAGCCTCAACTAATCCATCCACTTCCGGCCGTGTCATGACAGTATACATGACCGGGGGTGATCTTGAGACTGATGCGCCGCCACAGGACATTGTCCAGCGTATAGACTCGCTAGAGGGAGGACTCAAAACCCTCTCTGCCTCAATGCAAGCACTGACTCAAGCAGTGTTTGAGATGCGGTCGGCCTTGATCAGGATACCTTTAAATGGTCCCGACCCAGGAGCCAATGGAGAGTCGAGTGTGCCCCTCCAACGGACACCCTCAGACACAGAAGCACCCCGGACATCGGAGCCCTCAAACGCTCCACTCCGGGGTACCTCCTTCCCCGACTCCTAGCTCCACGGAGGACGTGGTCGAAATGATCAAAGATCTGCGGGAGCGCTTCGAGTCTAAGAACAGGCAGGAGGAGCGCCAGAAGATGGGCATTCCCTAGCCTTATCCCCTTGAGTGGAACAAGGTGGTTTATCCCCCAAAGTATAAACCACAAACACTCACGCCGTATGACGGGAAGGACTCTCCACGACGGTACCTGACGTACTTCCAGTCGCAGACAGGGCATCTTCCGAAGGAGGACGCGCTCCTCACCAGCATCTTTGTTGGGGCCCTGAAAGGGGTGGCGTATGACTGGTACTGCAGCCTCTCCGATAATTCCATATCATCCTTTGACGACCTGACACGCCTCTTCCTCGACCGCTTCTACGACGGTGGAAAGGACATGACGATGGCGTCTCTCATTGAGATACGCCAGAAGGACAAGGAAACGGTTCGGGCATTCATCGAACGCTTCCGTCAGGCCTGCTTCAGGCTACCTCCAGGCATGCCGAGCATGCGCTTCTCTCCGCTTGCAGTATGAACATGCTGCCTGCAGTAAAGCTCTGGCTTAACTCTACTCATCCTCCCGACTGGAGCTCCCTAATCATCGAAGCCGAAGCTGCAGAGAAGAAGGCGGCCAATGCACGTCTTCTGGGTGTTAGCTTCCCCGCCTTTGACGATAAGGGGAAAAAGTCCGCAATCAACAACTCCGGACGAGAAACTAAGGGGAAACAGGCATTGACTGTTAATGCCTCGAAGGGCGCATCTGCGCCTACTCAAAAGCCTCCACTGGCACCGAGACCCAAGGAGGTTTATTCATTCAATGATGACGACACCCTGCAACTCTTTGAGATACTGAAGCAGGGTGACAAGATCAAGCTTCCGGACCCGAAGCGGCCCGATGAAGTCGAAAAAGTGGACAACCCGAGGTACTGTCACTACCATCGGTTTGTCGGACACCCGACTAAGGACTGCTACGTCCTCAAAAATTACATCCAGCGCATGATCAATGCGGATGTAATCTCCGTCGACTACGAAGAGAAGACGGTGTCAGCTAATGTGGTGTCACTTCAGTTCGGCACCTTGCCGCCGACTACCACACAAGATGGCGTCGTCCCCATCCCTAAGGCGACAATGGAGGTGGTGAACTTGCCACCCACCCGTGACAATGTGAGTGGACTTGTCCCACTCACCACATCTCGAGGAGAGGTCCTCTGGGTTCACCCCGACCTCGTCTCCGAGGTAACTCAACCGGAGGTACGTCCTACCTCCAAAGCAAAAGGCAGGAAGATCAAGTCTTACCGCACGGTCTCTTCTTGTAATATCTCGAAATTCGTGATACGTATTTTATTGCGTATTCGTATTTCTGACCCGTATTTTTTTTTTCTTGTCTAGTTAATTGTAGTTTATTTCGTAATCTTGTGGTAGTTTAATTGTCATTTATCATTATGGGTTAATCTGGTTAATGACTTCTGGATTTTGATTGGACTTTGGCCTGCATTGTATTTTGCTCAACTTGCAGTATTCTCGGCTTTCGTATTTTGGCTCGAATTTATGTGGAAGAGCTTGGCTTGGTTTAACTTGGTTTGATTTGGAGACTTGGTTCGGTTTTTTTGGTTTGAGATTGCATTGGAACCCTTTAACCTATACTCTCCCTCACCTCCATCACACCCCACCATCATTTAATCCCCTCTCTCTCTTTCTCCCCTCATTTTCCCACTTCACAGCCGGCCACCCCCTCTCCCTTCCTTCTTCTTCTTCCCTAAGAGAGAATCACCCCCATTAGGCAAGTGCACCTTGCTCACACTTGAGGGCCGGATTTTATGTGCCCATTAGCTAGTTTAGCACCCTATGAGCAACATTAGATCTTGGGTTTTCTTGATTTGGAGCTTGGAATCTTGTAGATCTAGGTTTGGAGTGTTTTCGGATTTTTGAGATTTGATCTCCCAAACTTGTTCTTTTGTTGGATTTAATGTTTCCATGTTGTAGAGCTTTCAATTTTACACAAGTTAGAGCCTTGAAAATCCGGATTTGGGTTTGTATTGATGGATTTATGATGTTCCAAAGTTTTGAGTTCCATGGGTTCTCTTTCGGATTTTTGGAGAAGATGACTTGCTGTTCTGGCCGATGGCGCCTACTTCCTCGAACACGCCTCTTTAGGCGCTGTTCGTTCGACTGCGCCTTCTTAGGCGCGGTTCGCAGACTGCGCCTCCTTTTCGAGCACGCCTCTTTAGGCGCGGCTCGCTCGAACGCGCCTCCTTAGGCGCGGTTCGTCTCGATCGCGCCTCCTTGGGTGCTGTTCGCCTCCGCCCCTCGATGGCGCCTCCTTGGCGTCATTTTAGGCGCGGTTGGCAGACTGCGCCTACTTTCCCAGATTGGCAGATAGCGCCCATTTCCTCCTGTTAGGCAGATAGCGCCTACTTTCCCTTGGCTTGCCCGACTGCGCCTATATTATCATTAGGCCGTTTAACCCTGGGCCTAGGCGCCATCTGACTTGACTTGACTTAGGCGCTCTTTGACCTACGGGTTTTAGGCGCGGTTTGGCTCACTGGTCCTAGGCGCCATTTGATCCATGGATCTAGGCGCGGTTTGCCCCATTGGCTCTAGGCGCGGATTGACCTGTCCAGACTAGGCGCACTTTAGTGTGCAGCTAGTAAGTGCACTCTAGTGTGCTGCCTCCCTGGCACACTCTAGTGTGCTGCCTCTAGGCGCACTCCAGTATGCCTGGCCTGCCCTAGTGCCCCTGTACCCCTGCACCCCTAGTGCCTGTATTGCTTTCTCTGGGCTTTGGTTTTCTTTTCATAATTTGGAGCTTCCTGAGATTTTGGTGCTCACAACACGACTTGACTAGACTCGACACGTCTTGACACGATTTCCTGTATTTGTGTACTGCTTTCTTGAATCTTGACACTAATTTGGGAACACTTACCCCTGGTTTATATCCTTACGCCTTTTGACCCGAGCTCGACCCGAACACGATGTGGGCACGATTTGATTTAATGCTAGTACGGCGTTGTCCCTGGTTTTGTTATCTCTTGTTACATCAGAAAAGTTTTCTTATGGTCTTATTTATAAAGTCATGTTTTCAGCCTTATTGTACTTTTCATGCCTTTTACATCGGTGGCCGTTTGGGTGCACTCAGGATTATGTTTCTTTTACTTGTAGAATAGTTGCATTGTGATATGCCTTATGGCCCTGACACGATAAATAAATCCTGGCTAATAACTTGTAACTTGTAACCTTAACACTAGATCACTTGATAGTGGCCCGTGGTGGCGCACTCCCGACTTGGCATGACTTGATAACTCAACTTGACTTGACTTGGTATGACTTGGCTTCACTTGATAGTGGCCCGTGGCGGCGCACTCTTGACTCGACTTGACTTGTCTTGACACCGTGGTTGTACTACCTGTTGCTCTGTGCAAATCACTTGTCTTGTCTTGCATCATGTCTAAGGGGTGACTCCCTGGGTACCACGGCCAGGGACTCACACTAAAATTGGACTAGGTAATGAGTAGACCAAATTAGAACATGGAGAATTCCCGTCACAGGCAGTCTCGTTATCTGGAGGCATTAATGGACTTGTAGCTTGCCGACGAGTAGAGCACATTTCCAGCACACTGTCATGTGTTGCACCCTCTAAGTCACCTAAGGGTACATTTGTCTCCCGGGCAATGTACCCACCTATAACTCTCAACCCGCGGAAGGATAACTGGATGGTCTGCAGGGCTTGGGATTTGGAATTCTCACTTGCATCTTGTTAGTAACTAGGCTTGTGATAACCCTAGTTAGTTAATGTAGCAAGCCGTAGGCTATGATTGGCCGTGTATTATTGGATGGTGTCCAGCCTTGTCTGGTCTGGTCTAGGACCAGCCCTGATGGGTCCAGCTCTTGATTGTTCCAGTCTCTAGAACTTGAATGCTTGACTTGCACTGGATGTGATTGCAAGATTTCTTCTCTGTCACTGTAGTGTAACTCTCTTGTATGACTGTCCTCTAGGCAATAACTGGTCAGACTATGTACTGTTTAGGTGAAGGGTTACAGTGGTAACCTGGCTACCTGGTACGGTACATTTGTCCTTACCGTGTTTATTGTGTAGATGGCACTTATCTATGTTATAGCTTCCTGTATATGATTGTTATCTTCAAGCAATAGACTGGTTAGTGACTATGTACTGTTCAGGTTTCCTGGTACGGTACATTTGTCCTTCCTTGTTTATTGCCCGGATAGCATTTATTTCTTATTTTTCATGCATCTTATCTGCCATGTTCTCCGGTATTATTATTATTTTCTAATCAAGTTACTTGTTTCCTTTTCTGTGATCGGGATACGTGCATTGGTACCGCACAAATCTCATATGCTTTACTTATTTCTTTTGCTGCTTTTGTTTACTAATGATTTGCTGGTTTTAGTCCTTAAGTGGAGCCTCCTTTGTGGCACTTGCTCTTTCTGGGGTCTGACCCAGCTGGTTTTGTATGGCCAGATACCGGAGCAGCAGCAAGGGATCTACCTGTCTTCCAGCCAGATGGTGACCGCCAGGCGTGACCAAGGCTTCTAGTGGGTTTCTTTGTTCGCCCACTTTATTGTAAACTAATATTTTTGAGGCGTTTAGCCGACGAGCACGTGTTAGCTCGATTGCAACTTGTATTTATTATCTGCCTACGGGCTGTAACGTGATTGACATGCCCCGGGGGTTGATCATGTATGACTTAACTCTGAGCTAGTCTCTACATTTTGTTACGACTAGTTTTCATGATCATCTTATATGTAATGTTTGGGACGCCTTACAATTGTATATTTGGTGATCTGTTATCTTGTAACTTATTTTACTTGTTGAGATTGAGACAATAGGCCATTTGGACCGTAAGAGACTGTTGGTTTGTAGAATACCCTCACATGCTAGACAGCCGTGATCGTATAGCGGATGGTTGCCGTCCCAATATACGTAGCTGGCTGTTCACGTTCTCGTTCGTCCGTATTCCGGGAGCGGGGCGTGACAGTTTTAGTGATGGCCCATGCAGGTCTTGTCAAACAAGAAATGTGAGGGTTACCGGTAGATGTCTCAATCTGTGCTCGCCTTGATCTCCCGTTGTATCTTTGCATCTCCTTGAATTCTCGACTGATAACATGCTTGCATCCTTGAATCATCCTGGTCCTTTCCTTTATTTTCCTGATGTCATTGCTTCAGTGGGGATGTTCCTGCTGACCAGCCAGAGAGAGTTCAGCCAGTAGTCCAGCAGCAGTCAGAGAACGAAGCTCAGTCGTCAGCAGCAGCTTCCCAAGCCA